>OZ024711.1:19144404-19628322 GCA_964016945.1 Microplitis deprimator | reverse complement strand
ATTTCCTATCAAGGCCAACATCACACTTGTTTTCGAATTATAATTAGTGTGTTTTTAATTGCTTTTAGATTAGAAACAGACTTTTTTGTTATTATTATTAGTCTGTTAATTTTTTTTTAAGACAAAAACAGACTTTTTTTTACTATAATTTTTAGTCTACTTTTAATCGCCTTTAGATTAAAATCAGAACTTTTAAAATATATAAATAATAATAATAGTAATTTGAATTTATAAATTATTTTAATTTTCTTGATATTTGAAAAATGCTAATTCGCTTTCGTAATAAGATGTCGCAAGAATTTTGATGGTTTCTAATCCCGATGAAAAAAGATTTTATACAATTGTATATAATTATATATAAATTCGATAGAAAAAATGGCCCGATCCATTTGTATACAATCGTACATAATTATATCTTATTTGTATATAATTTCTATATAATCACTTAATGTTTTCGTATAGATTATATATAATTATATACATTTGTATATAATTACATACTGTATTCGTATAGATTATATATAATTATATACCATTCTATATAATTGTATAGAAATATATACATTTGTATATAATACATATTGTATTCGTATCGATTATATAATTATATACAATTCTATATAATTGTATACAAATATATACATTTTTATATAATTACATACTGCATTCGTATAGATTATATATAATTATACCATTCTATATAATTGTATACAAATTTATACATTTGTATATAATTACATATATTGTATCGATTATATAATTATATACAATTCTATAATTACAAATATACATTTACACATATATTACATACTGTATTCCTATATAATTATATACAATTTATATAATTATACTAATATGTATACAAATATATACATTTTTATATAACTTACATACTGTATTCGTATAGATTATATATAATTATCTACAAATGTATATAATTGTATACAAATATATATAATTGTATACAAATATTATACATTATAATTACATACTGTATTCGTATAGATAATTATATACAAATGTATATAATTGTATACAAATATATACATTTGTATATAATTACATACTGTATTCGTATAAATTACATATAATTTTATATAATTGTATACGAATATATACATTTGTATATAATTACATACTGTATTCGTATAGATTATATATAATTATATATAAATATATACATTTGTATATAATTACATACTGTATTCGTAGAGATTATATATAATTATACACAATTCTATATAATTCTATACAAATATATACATTTGTATATAATTTTATTATTCTTCTGTGCATTTTTATATAGAATTTCATACGATTGTATATAATTGTATATAATTATATAAAAATTTGATATAATTATGCATCACCTTTATCCAATTGTATATACAGTTATATAAAATCTTTTTTCATCAGGATTCCCAAAATATTTTTTTATTTTATCCAGTAAATAAGAAAAATTTCTTGACATTTTTAAGAGTAATTTTATTACTTTTATACAATATTATAAATATTCAGTCAAGACAACTAAAAAATAAAGTTGTCAAACTATCATTAACTGCCGCCATTTTTAAACAAAAAACCCTAAGTAAATAGTAAACAAAACATAATCAATTCTGGAACTTTGAATATTTTTTATAAATATTGTCCATAAATAAAAATATGTCCACGATTTAATCAGTTTTACCCTTGCAAATGTTCAGAAGTAAAATTTTTCCAAGTTCAAGAATTAATCTAGTTATGTCTGCTCACAACGCAGTGGTTTTTTAAAACAACAGATCAAAAACAGCTTAAAATTTTTATAAAAGATCAAAAACAGATCAATTAGTTCAAATACAGACCAATTAGTCCAAATGCAGTCCAGTTAGACTAAAATCAAATTTTTCAGATCAAATTTTTCGACCCGGGCCTACATTGTAGAAAATCGGGAGTGAATTTGGAGTAATTACGGATTTTATTTCAATTCAAATTTACTTGGAGTTCCGGAGTCTTAAAAAAAAAATACTTAGCATACGGAGTAAATATGGAGTTTTTTTCCAACGAAGTGATTTCGGAGTGATCTGGAATTTATTTAAATCCGCATTCATTCCGATTCGGAGTGAATTTTATTCCAAAAGCATTAAATAAAATCACAAAATCCGCGTTCACTCTACAATTTTTTACAGTATAATAATTATTTTAAAATTCAAGTAAAATATAATACTTTATATAATATAGCGTCACCAAACGGAAAACCAACAATTGATTGCTATTACCAAGTTCCCACAAACGTCCGCTTGATAGAGAAAGAAAAAAAAAAAAGAAAATAATAAAAAACAAAATAGCCTAATGCTGACTAGGTCGTCATAGTTGAGTTAATATTATATGTATATACAATATAGTGTACTATATAGACAGCTAGAATACAAAGCAATGCCATTAGAACATGTATACCTCTACCAATACCTACATTACTCGATTAATAATAATAAATATACAATGAACAATTTGTTACATTGTTTATTTCTGTTTTAATGGATTTTTACATTGTATATATTGATTATTATTATTATTGTTATTGTTATATACACATTGTTATACAAAGTCATTCTATACTTCACTGACTTTACTCTTTCACAGGCACATATGTGTGACTCTGGTTTTAGGTAAAAATATGTGATACGAGATGGAATTATTAAAAATTTTTTTAATTAATAATTTTATAATTTTGTTCAAATTATTGAAAAATAAAATTTTTTCAAATGGATTTTGACACACGAAAAAAAGCGGTGGAAAAATTACAGTTTTTAGCGCAAAAACGGGGCGCTCGTATAAAAAAAGTTCAAAAATTATTTTTAAATTTTATTTAGGGGCAGGGGGGCGGGCAAAATGGGCCCCCTAAAATTTCGGATGCCTCGAAATATTCAGGGGCAAAATGGGCCCCCCAAAATTTTTAACATGAAAAGTGTTTGGTGTGGGAGAGGGGCAAAATGGGACATTAAGGCAAAATGGGCCATTGAGGAAAAATGGGCCCCCTAAAATTTTGGATGCCTCGAAATATTTAGTGGCAAAATGGGGCCCCCAAAATTTTTAACATGAAAAGTGTTTGGGGTGGGGGAAGGGGAAAATGGGACATTAAGGCAAAATGGGCCACTGAGGTAAAATGGGCCCCCTAAAATTTTGGATGCCTCGAAATGTTTAGGGGCAAAATGGGGCCCCCAAAATTTTTAATATGAAAAGTGTTTGGGTGGGAGAGGGGCAAAATGGGACATTAAGGCAAAATGGGCCATTGAGGAAAAATGGGCCCCCTAAAATTTTGGATGCCTCGAAATGTTTAGGGGCAAAATGGGGCCCCTAAAATTTTTAATATGAAAAGTGTTTGGGGTGGGAGAGGGGCAAAATGGGACATTAAGGCAAAATGGGCCACTCAGGTAAAATGGGCCCCCTAAAATTTTGGATGCCTCGAAATGTTTAGGGGCAAAATGGGGCCCCCAAAATTTTTAATATGAAAAGTGTTTGGGGTGGGAGAGGGGCAAAATGGGACATTAAGGCAAAATGGGCCACTCAGGTAAAATGGGCCCCCTAAAATTTTGGATGCCTCGAAATGTTTAGGGGCAAAATGGGGCCCCCAAAATTTTTAATATGAAAAGTGTTTGGGGTGGGAGAGGGGCAAAATGGGACATTAAGGCAAAATGGGCCACTCAGGTAAAATGGTCCTCCTAAAATTTTAAACATGAAAAGTGTTGACGAGGGGGGTAAAATGGGCTGCCTAGACTTTGAAAACCTACGAATATTTTTTAGCCAGACGGGTTCCGAAAATTTTTTTAACAGAAATGATTAAAGAATTATGATAAGAGGCAAACTAGGTCACGAGTTCAACAGCGTTACTAACTATAATTTTTTTCAAAAACAATTTATTCTATATAAACAAAAATAATTAAAATATAAGCAATCAATTAATGAAATTATTAGTTGCTACGACGAGTGATTAAAAACTTTAAATTAAGTTATTTTAAGGTCCAAATTTTCACTATCAACTCTTTTTTAAACTAAATACATAGCAAAAAGTTTCAAAACATAAAACAAGCGAGAAACATACATTGAGTTTTGTTGGAGGCCCGTTTAACCCAACTTTTTAGGATTTTTTAATTTTGATAGACACAGCAAATTAACACCAAAAACTCAGAAGAAGGAAAAAAAAGTGACACAAGCTGAAAAACTCACATTATAAAAATTTTTTGAGGAGGCCCATTTTGCCCCACATTTTTTAATTTTAATGGACAGAACAAATTAAGGTCGAATACTTGGCAAGGGAGTAAAAACAACTGAGGATTTCAAAATTTTTTTCTTAAGGGGCCCATTCCCCCCCCCCTCCCTATATTACATTAGATGACAATAATTGGAAATTATAGAAACTACGGTACGATTTAATTGCGTTAGTGTCTTTTGTATTGAATATATTAATTAATATTTTTCTAACAGCAATCATTACATTTTTTTTTTTCAATATTTTTCTCGTTATACTAGATTGCAATAATAATTAAAAAAAAAAAAACAAATAAATAGTCATGCGTAGATGGGTAATAATTGATTTTAGTGGATACTATTATGATGGACTATTTATAATCAAAGAAGCATGTATATTTAAATCGGTTGGAGATAATCAAACTCGTCATACTTTCGCGATAACTAGCCCTCTACCACATTATGATCGTGAACTTCGCAGATCTTATCGTGGTTATTATCAAGAATACGGTATTTTTTGGAGTCATGGCGATTATGATTACCGGCGATTATGGATTGAAATAATGGAATTAGTGTTAAAAAAATATATTATTTATGTAAAAAATATTGTTAAATATCGTCAATTAAGAGAATTTCTCCGTTTCGATTATAATCCAATAATACGGATTTTAGATGACTTTGGATTTTATGAAAATATTTCAGTATTAACATATGTTTGTTCTGCTCATCGTAATCGTCTGCCTCGATATTATTGTGCGTCTGCTCATGTTAGAAAAATGTTTACATGGTTTTCGGAAATGCCACATTTTAATTACGTCATCGATTTCAATGGATATTATGACGGTGATGATCAATTTCATATTAAAGAAATAAGCATTTATGGATTAAATAATAAGGGATCAATTGAACACCATAATTTATTTATAGCCAAACTACCGGATGGTAACTTATCAGATTCATCAGATATTAGTGACATCTACAATCGAAATTATTATGAAAAGTATGGAATAGATTGGACAAGTGGTACTCATGACTTAGCGCATCTTCTAAACATAGTGAAAAATATTTTCAGTCTTACTAGTAGAAGAAGTTATATCTTTGTTGAAAATGAAAACAAAAGACGCGAATTAAGAAAAATAATTGATAAATCTAAAACTATTATGTGCTTAAATAAACTAAATTACAAAGAAGAAATAACAAGTCAATCATTAAATACTGATTGTGTTTATCATACACCTGGAAATATTTATCGAAACATGTGTGCCGATTTTAGAGCACGAATGATGGTTGAGTGGGTTGTGAAAATAGGATATTATAAATATGAAAATATAAACAGAAAAATATTATTTGATGTTGCATTGAAGCGAGAACGGAATATGTTTTATAATCATCAATAATAATCATTAAAATTTAATAATGATGTCAAAAAAAGTATAAGGGAGGGGGGAAAGGGGGTACCTATGGAAATACTAAGTTTTCGATGACTAAAATACGCCGAATCTTTTTATTTTTGGCGGGCAAAATGGGGTACCCTTAAAAAAAGTTGAAAAAAAAAATTCTGAAAATTGATCAAATTTCATTAAATTAAATTTTTTTTTATGTAAAATACATAAAGAAAAATTACATTTTACAACATTGGGGGATACGAAGGCAGAAAAAAAATTTTTTGTGGGGCAGAGAGGCCCCCCTCCAAAAAATGATAATTTTTTTTTTTTTTTTTTTTTTTTAATTGAATTGTTATCAATTAAAAAATAAAATATTATTTCCGAATATTTTTAGTGGCCCAACTTGCCCCAACTATAGAAAATCAGTCGAAAAATGAATTAACATAGTAATTTTTTTTTAATTTGACGATAAAAATATGAAAGAATCATTTTTCAGAACTTTGGGCTGGTCCATTTTGCCCCAGGTGTCATGCGTAGAGCTTAAAATGCGCAAATACATCGGATATACAGTAATTAAACGAAAAAAAAAAAATTTTTTTTTCACCAAATTTTGGGGGTATCCCGTTTTGCCTACACTACCCCCTTTTGCCCCTTTCTCCCCTAATATATTTGAAACATACCTATGAATGATTGATTTTAATTTTTGCACACCTCGAACGCGAAGCAGAATGTTTGATTGTATCATCAGTTGGTAATCGAATTCCGACTCAATATCGAAACAATAAGTTAATATTTGCTCATTATTCAACGCTATGACTAATCGTTATCAGGAAGTAAACAAGAGAAACTGTAGCTAAGCATAACAGTACATTGTGCAATTAGTGCGGTAAGTTGTCCATTTCTGCAATGGACAACACCACTCGAATTACACATACAGTAAGATACCCGCGGGTAATAAGGCCTGTCGGGTAATAAGGCCTAAGTCACAGAAATGATATTTAAAATAACCGCCTCCGCTAAAGGCTACTCTAGTAGAAGGGTCTTGCATAGAGATGTTACGACAAGTTTATAGAGTCCCGATACCACGTTCCCTGTCTTCTATATTTCATCATACGTCATATCATGCCGTAGCGCAGAACAAATTATAAAAAACAATCTAGTCTTCTGACTCTTAAAAAGGATACTCATAGTTTTAAGTGCTGTTGAACAAAACAATCTAGTCTTCTGTCTTTAAAAAAGTATTGTTGCTAAATTTAAGTGATGATTCATCTCTAATACCAATTTTATTAAGTATAATTAAACTATTCCAGTTTGTTTAACCCGTAGGCCTTATTACCCTACCGTAGTAAAATAAGGCCTATTCGTATGGTTTTTGTAAAAGTTTAATTTTTTATTTGTTTGTAGTATAAGTTACCATTACTTGATTATATTTTATGGCTAATGTATTGAAATAAAGATTTATGATCCATTTTGATAATTAAATGCAATATTTTCGATTCTATTCAAAATCTCCCTTAGCTAGGCCTTATTACCCACCGGTACCTTAGTCTCTCTAATGTGACTCTTCGTTCGTCTGGGTTCGATTCCCAGTTCGGGCTATCTATATTTTTCTCAATTTATCTATAAATTGTCTTATTGAGAAGATTTGCATGTTTAGGTTTCCCACTATATTAAATTGGTGTATTACCGTACGATGGACGGTGTGGCTCAATAAGTTATAGATTAAATTGAACGGAATATAGTATAGTGCCGGATAGCTCAACTGGCAGAGCACTCGGCGCGATACCGACTTGGTCTGGGTTCGATTCCCAGTTCGGGCTATCAAGATTTTTCTTAATTTATCTATAAATTGTCTTATTGAGAAGGTTTGCATGTTTAGGTTTCCACTATATAAAAATTCAATCAACTGTTCTTGATTGAAAAATTTATAGTTGATAGAAGAAACTGTAAAAATTGCTATTTATTGTTACGTTTAAAAAAAAAAAATGTAATTTTTACAACTGCGAAGTAGAGGGACTTTGCTGATATTTGAAACTGTAATTTTTCCACTATTCTTTTTTCCGTCCACAAGTTATATATATCTATGTAGTAATGCATTAATGAAAAAATTAAAATTCTCTATTATGTTGAGCTTCACAACTAAATGAGATAACCCAGTCGTGGCTCTACCAAATTAGTTTACAATACGTTATTTAGCACCAGTTTTTCAAACCGGGTTTATTTTTAATCCGGGTTTAAATTAATGTTACTAGTATATATATTAGTAATATATAAATATACCAGAAATAATAATTAAAACCCTGTTTGAAAAGATGGCCCGTAAATTATAAATTTTAGAAAAATTCGTTTATCACCGAAATTTACTTTCATTTTTTCAAAATCATGGTCACTTTCTTTCTTAATAAATATTATATAAAATTGACGTGATAAAAAAGTCACTCAACTGTACGCAAAACGTCAATTTATATTTGCGATCAAGGTAAATGCACTTAATCTAATTAGGTTAGTATAACAGATAATTTTACATATGCTATGCGCGTTGTCTAGCTTATTAAGTACAGGAAAAATTTACTTAAGTGTTAACACAGTAGTACTTGAATCTTGTATTCCGCAATGAAGTTCTTAATTAAAAAAATATTTAATTTTAATATTACAAAAAATAATTAAATTCAACTCGATTTATTTTTAAAAAAATTCAATAAATAAACTGATTAAAGATATGAATTTTTTTATTTTCGGATTTTAAAATTATTAATGAAAATTTTAAATATACAAAATTTCCATCTTGATTTCACTATCGCTACAACAATAGATTTTCCTACTATACAATGCGAACAATTGATTAATAATAAATAATGATAATCGATTATTGAAGAGTTTTTATTTTCTTAAATTATTTAAAAGCTTTCAAATGTAACGGGAACAACGAGTTCACCGGAAGCCATTCCCGATTTTTCCGACCCATCAAAGAGGCCATGGTACATGAAAGGTGGAACTAAGCGACCGGTTCCTGCGGTTAAATCTAAAAGAACTGGACGAAGAATAGCAAGATTATGGCCCGATGAAGATCCAAACGATGATCGTATTACGAATCAGGTATTTTTTATTTCGATAATTATTTTTTTATACAGGGTAACAGTACCAATTATTGACCGTGCTCCATTTCACGACCGGTTACTTACACGGAAAAAAATGATGCTCAAAATTTAAATATTTTGTAGTTTATTTTAGACTCAAAATTAGTATATTCGATACTAATATCAAACCAGGATCATTATATATATTACAAAATGGCTATTATTTATATTCAAATTTGATACACAGAAGAGCTAAATTTGTAATTTCGTATATTAAAATTAATATGAAAAAGAATCGATAAATTTGTATCTACATTTATTACTATTCAAATAAACATACAAAAATTTTAAAAATGAGGAACCGAAAAATTAGTAAACGTACATATTAATATATAAAGATCTAGTATACTAATTTTTCATTTTATTATTTACCACTTGTTCGATATATGTATATAATAAATTAATTTATAATAACGAATAAATAACATTTTATATTAATTATTAGTCAATGGGATAGAATTTATAAAATAAGAGTTAAAAATTTTTGGTATTTTTATGAGCAAAAAATCAGTATCTAGTATACTAATTTTTCATTTTATTATTTACCACTTATTCGATTTATGTATATTGTAAGTTAATTTATAATGATGAATAAATGATATTTTAAGCTAATAATTGATCAGTGATATCGAATTTATAAAATAAAAGTTAGTAACTTTTGCAATTTTCGGCTGGAAAAATCAGTATCTAAGATGCCAATTTTTAATTTGACCAATCATTACTTTTTAATAGATTATGCCATAAATTAATTAACTTTCACTAATAAGTCACGTATTACACCTAAAAGTAATAATATTTGCTTACTTTTTGAAATAATTGATAGTAGTTTTTAGGAATCTACAAAAATTAGTAAACTACTTTGCATTAAGTACATAATAGTACTAATTATTGATAACAAATTCCACTTTTTACTATTATTTATTAATATTTAATATTCTGTTTTTTCCGTGTAAGTATCCCGTTTTGCCTCTCTGTACATTATTTATTACATTAATAAAAATATATTTTCAGTTGATGTTTATACCATCAGATTATGAGAAAAGTTCCGAGCGTCGGCCAAAAAAAATAATGATTCCTCATGGAATGAACGAAGCTAAAGTTGGCGGTGAATTATTCCAAAGGTTGGGTTGTCCTGTTAGTAATTGTGTGATTACACGCGATAATCCTGACTCCGCAGATCTAATACTATTTAAAGACTATGTAACTCACATAGGTCGTAGATCTCCTAATCAGGTATGCAATCAATTTTATCATAATTTACCCCACAAAAAATTATTATTTTAAGTCACTATATAATTATCATTTGATTACAGATTTGGATGCTGTATTTTCTCGAGTGTCCCTATCACACACAAGCAGTTAAAAATGCGATAGTTAATTTAACAGCAACATATCGCAGAGACAGTGACATTGTCGCTCCTTACGAACGATGGCAGTATTATGATCCCAGAATAACGCAAATATCACAAACATTTAACTATGCCGCGAATAAAACTAAAAAAGTCGCTTGGTTTGTGTCTAATTGTCATGCTCGTAATCAACGAATGCAATACGCCAAAGAATTATCAAAATATATCCAAGTTGATATTTACGGAGCATGCGGTAGCTTGAGATGTTCGCGGTCTCAAGCGCAAACTTGTTTTGAAATGTTAGACATTGACTACAAATTTTATTTAGCCTTTGAAAATTCAAATTGTCGCGACTATATCACGGAAAAATTTTTTGTCAATGGACTGGGGTAAATTTATACTTTTATTAATTTTCTACTTAACTACTACACGGAGAAAAAAATGTAGTAAATTTCACTAAAAATTATGAGAATAATTACTAAATTTAGACAGTAATCTTGAAACGCTTATGATTTATATGAAAACTTCATAAACATAAGTATATTTTACAACTCGTTTAGTATTTTCTTATATACTGGTTATGGGAAATCTACTATGCACATTAATTTTTAGTTATACTTAGTAAATTTTACTGTGCCGTTTAGTAAATTTTACTATATTAGAATGGAAATAAATAAAATTAAATTTTTAATAGCTTTTAACTTTTAAATATTATTGCTATCATTTTGATTATTATTGTTATTCATGTCATCTGTATTGGTGTTGGTGTCGATTTTTATTTTTAAAAAATCACTTGTGTCTTAACCGAGATTCGAACCCTGATCTCCCACGCGCGAGTCCTTTCCTATGTCTGACGGCCCGATGTCTCCTTTGAACAAAAGTTTCTGAACTTGTAATACATATTTGTCTATGCTATCCCCACCAACTTTTAATTTTATCTATACATAGTAGAATTTACTATACAGATAGTAAAAAAATATAATCGTGTTAGCAAAAAATACATTACGCATAGTAATTTTTAATATCTTTGTATAGTAACAAATACTATATTGTATTAGAAAATATACTTTCTTAAATTTGTATTTATTAAAAACACTTAGAGTAAGATTTACTATACAGATAGTAAAAAATATAACCGTGTTAGGAAAAAATACATTACGCATAGTAATTTTTAATATCTTTGTATAGTAACAAATACTATATTGTATTAGAAAATATACTTTCTTAAATTTGTATTTATTAAAAACACTTATAGTAAGATTTACTATACAGATAGTAAAAAATATAACCGTGTTAGGAAAAAATACATTACGCATAGTAATTTTTAATATCTTTGTATAGTAACAAATACTATATTGTATTAGAAAATATACTTTCTTAAATTTGTATTTATTAAAAACACTTAGAGTAAGATTTACTATACAGATAGTAAAAAATATAACCGTGTTAGGAAAAAATACATTACGCATAGTAATTTTTAATATCTTTGTATAGTAACAAATACTATATTGTATTAGAAAATATACTTTCTTAAATTTGTATTTATTAAAAACACTTATAGTAAGATTTACTATACAGATAGTAAAAAATATAACCGTGTTAGGAAAAAATACATTACGCATAGTAATTTTTAATATCTTTGTATAGTAACAAATACTATATTGTATTAGAAAATATACTTTCTTAAATTTGTATTTATTAAAAACACTTAGAGTAAGATTTACTATACAGATAGTAAAAAATATAACCGTGTTAGGAAAAAATACATTACGCATAGTAATTTTTAATATCTTTGTATAGTAACAAATACTATATTGTATTAGAAAATATACTTTCTTAAATTTGTATTTATTAAAAACACTTATAGTAAGATTTACTATACAGATAGTAAAAAATATAACCGTGTTAGGAAAAAATACATTACGCATAGTAATTTTTAATATCTTTGTATAGTAACAAATACTATATTGTATTAGAAAATATACTTTCTTAAATTTGTATTTATTAAAAACACTTATAGTAAGATTTACTATACAGATAGTAAAAAATATAACCGTGTTAGGAAAAAATACATTACGCATAGTAATTTTTAATATCTTTGTATAGTAACAAATACTATATTGTATTAGAAAATATACTTTCTTAAATTTGTATTTATTAAAAACACTTAGAGTAAGATTTACTATACAGATAGTAAAAAATATAACCGTGTTAGGAAAAAATACATTACGCATAGTAATTTTTAATATCTTTGTATAGTAACAAATACTATATTGTATTAGAAAATATACTTTCTTAAATTTGTATTTATTAAAAACACTTATAGTAAGATTTACTATACAGATAGTAAAAAATATAACCGTGTTAGGAAAAAATACATTACGCATAGTAATTTTTAATATCTTTGTATAGTAACAAATACTATATTGTATTAGAAAATATACTTTCTTAAATTTGTATTTATTAAAAACACTTAGAGTAAGATTTACTATACAGATAGTAAAAAATATAACCGTGTTAGGAAAAAATACATTACGCATAGTAATTTTTAATATCTTTGTATAGTAACAAATACTATATTGTATTAGAAAATATACTTTCTTAAATTTGTATTTATTAAAAACACTTATAGTAAGATTTACTATACAGATAGTAAAAAATATAACCGTGTTAGGAAAAAATACATTACGCATAGTAATTTTTAATATCTTTGTATAGTAACAAATACTATATTGTATTAGAAAATATACTTTCTTAAATTTGTATTTATTAAAAACACTTATAGTAAGATTTACTATACAGATAGTAAAAAATATAACCGTGTTAGGAAAAAATACATTACGCATAGTAATTTTTAATATCTTTGTATAGTAACAAATACTATATTGTATTAGAAAATATACTTTCTTAAATTTGTATTTATTAAAAACACTTATAGTAAGATTTACTATGCAGATAGTAAAAAATATAACCGTGTTAGGAAAAAATACATTACGCATAGTAATTTTTAATATCTTTGTATAGTATCAAATACTATATTGTATTAGAAAATATACTTTCTTAAATTTGTATTTATTAAAAACACTTATAGTAAGATTTACTATGCAGATAGTAAAAAATATAACCGTGTTAGGAAAAAATACATTACGCATAGTAATTTTTAATATCTTTGTATAGTAACAAATACTATATTGTATTAGAAAATATACTTTCTTAAATTTGTATTTATTAAAAACACTTATAGTAAGATTTACTATGCAGATAGTAAAAAATATAACCGTGTTAGGAAAAAATACATTACGCATAGTAATTTTTAATATCTTTGTATAGTAACAAATACTATATTGTATTAGAAAATATACTTTCTTAAATTTGTATTTATTAAAAACACTTATAGTAAGATTTACTATACAGATAGTAAAAAATATAACCGTGTTAGGAAAAAATACATTACGCATAATAATTTTTAATATCTTATGTAATAATTTCCAACCAGCAAATTTTACTAAATATTTGTAATAATTAAAATACAGAATGTATTTTTTCATATCTGTTAGTAAATTTTACTACAATATTGTGATTTTTACTATATTTTTTTCTCCGTGTATTAGTTTATTAATACTAATTAGTGTATTGATTTATTTTTCTTCTTACAGGCACAATATTTTGCCCATCGTAATGGGCGCGCACCCAACGGATTATGCTAAAAGTGCGCCCTATCGTTCTTACATTCATGTGGATGAGTTTGAATCACCGCGCGAATTAGCCGACTATCTTCATCGGCTTGATCACGACGATGAATTATATAACTCTTATTTCAAATGGAAAGGCACAGGCGAATTTATAAATACGTATTTTTGGTGTCGCGTTTGCGCGATGGTACACGACGAAAGACCGCCAAAATATTACAAAGATGTTAATGAATGGTGGCGTGGCGACGATGTTTGCACACTTAATTCATGGAGAGAAAATGAAAATCACGAGTTACTAAATAATCTTGTCAATAAGGAAGATTAGGTGCTTAGGTAATTATTTATATTTTTTTTTTTTAGATAAATTAATATCGTTTTTAAAGAACTACAAATATTAAGCCAAAGTTTATATTTTTTAAGTGTTCTTTTTTTTTATGTATTGAATTATTTCGGTACGTTAACTATTGCGATAACTGCAATAAATATATTGCTTCCTAGGTATGTAGATTTATCAATCTACTAAATATATATATATATATATATTAATTTGGATAAAATTTTTGAAAACGTTAATCTTAATTAGACTTCCATTAAATGAGTGAAGGCTCGCTTTTAAAGACAAAAATATCATTACTATTAAAAAAGTTAATTATTTAAATATATTGTAGATGATCTTATTATCTGTGTTTTATATAATTGATGTTACAAATAACCCTATCGGATCCAAATTACGGTAATTTACGAGATTCTTTGGTAAAACACGGTATTTTTACTGTACACATACGATGTTTTACGGTAAACGTGAGGTATTTTAACCGTACTTTTGTAGTAAGGGGTAGTAATTTACAGTACTATTGCGGCTAACCTGCGGTATTTGAACATAAAGTAGAGTGTTGCACTGTAAAAATAAAAAGCATACGACGATTACGGTAATAATGCTGCAAATTACGATTATTAGCCTGTATTACAGTAAATTGCCGTAAAATGTCGTAAATTGAGGCAAATTTGCCACAGAAATGCCTGATTTTACGGTAAATTACCGCAATTCCGATACGCCAGGGAACACATATTAATTAAAGCCCTAGCAGATCCGAATTACGGTAAATTACCATAATTTACGACATTCGGAAGAATTACCGTAACTTACCGCAAATTGTGGTAATTTTCAGCGATTCGGATCCACTAGGGAGTATATTTATAAAAAAAAAAAATAAGGGTTTATATGATATTTAACCCGGGTCGAAAATTTGATCTGATTTGAATAACATAAAAATTTTATGTTATTTCTATTCAATTTAACTTTTTATTTGTATTTAATTAATATTTTAAATTTTATCGAATTTTCTCTGTATTATTTTTCTCTATTTAGTCTATTCTCAGACTTCAATAATTTTTAATCTGATATTGGTCGACTCTAGATTAAAATCAAACTTAATTACGGTAAATTACAGTATTTACCGTAAATTACCGCATTTTCCCGCAAAATTTCGTGTTGCAACAACAAATTCGCCAACTTTACGGCAATTTACTGCAAATCGTGGTAATTTACTGTAGAACATACGGTAATTGACCGCAATTTTCGGCAGTTTTACCGTAAATACAGTACAGTACTTTACTTTGCGGTAAAATTCTGCAACTTTTGCGGTAAGTTCCCGTAATTTACTGGTAAAATATTGCAGCTTACTGTAGAATACCGTAATTTACCGTAGAATAGTTCAATTTACTGTAAAATAGTGTATTTTACTGTAATTTTTCCGAATTCCGTAAATTGCGGTAACTTTCGTAATTTACCGTAGTTTAGATCCGCCAGGGCTTTGTTTGTTTTTATGCAGACTAAATTAGACTGTTACTGCTTATTATTTTAATTAGACTGTTTTCAATCATCCGTAGATCAAAAAACAGCTTAAAAATTTAAAGACAGACCAATTAGTCCAAATGCAATCTAGTCAGACTAAAATCAGATCAAATTTTTCAACCCGGGAATGTTATTTTCGTTGTCATGCACGGATACATGCCCTGGAATGGTAACTAATCGATAACTAATCTATGTTTGTACTGAGTTTTAAGTCTATAGATTACGAACTTAATAAAAATTACACTCATATGTTATTTTATGAAAGATAAAAAGAAATTGATACAGAACTAAATAATAAGGGAGTGGCGCATCTTTACAAATAACTTTTCGATATTTATTTATGTCCACGAAAATAATCTCTATACAAATTTGAACTATACAATAATTCCCACACAATAAATACTTTGTACAAGAATAATTTTTTCATATTTGCACCAAAAAAAAAAAAAATAGTAAAATTGATTTCTATTTTTAGAATTGAAGTAACGATAGTTAATCTAATGTCAATAATAAATGATTATTATCTCAGCTTATCGTTGCATCGGAATATTTTCTATAGAAATTTTTATTTTCATCTTCGAAGAATCTCGTGCAGTACCCAATGAAAAAATATGTTATATAACTGTATAGTTTTATATGAATTATATACAATTGGATAGAGGTGATGCATAATTATATAAAATTTTTATATAATTATATACAATTATATAGAACTGTATATAATTATATATAAAAATGCAATAAAGAATAATAAAATTATATACAAATGTTTATATTTGTATAAAATTATATGGAATTGTATATAATTATATATAATATATATACGAATACAGTATGTGATTATATATAAATGTATATATTTGTATTCATTTATATAGAATTGTATATAATTATATATAATATATACGAATACAGTATGTAATTATATACAAATGTATATATTTGTATACAATTATATAGAATTGTATACAATTATATATAATATATACGAATACAGTATGTGATTATATATAAATGTATATATTTGTATACATTTATATAGAATTGTATATAATTATATATAATATATACGAATACAGTATGTAATTATATAGAAATGTATATATTTGTATACAATTATATAGAATTGTATATAATTATATATAATATATACGAATACAGTATGTAATTATATACAAATTATATACGCATAAGATATAATTATGTACGATTCTATACAAATGGATCGGGCCATTTTTCTATCCAATTCATATATAATTTTATACAATTGTATAAAATCTTTTTTCATCGAGTATAAAGAAGTTTGCCGGGTTAAAATAAGATCCAATAAAATTATTCTTGTATAAAATATTTATAGTGTAGATATTACTGTGTAAATTTAAATTGTATCGAAATATTTTTGTAGTTTTCAAATTTAAATGAATTTTTCCTAGAGATGCGACATATTTTAATAATAATTTATTTTATTTTTTTAAAAAACTTAGTTAAGTAATTTATTAATTAATTTTAGATAAACTAATTTTTAATAAAAAAGGTTGTAAACAAATTACACATGAATCTAATTAGTTAGTAAATTGATTTATTTAGTAGTCTAAATAAATAGATAATTATATTAATAAATAGAAAATTTAAATTTAATTAAACTTTGTGATAAGTTGTGATGTCTATTATCTGTTCAAAGAAGAATTCTAATTATCAATTTTCATAGATAAATTTTTATAATATTCATTGTTATGTTTCTATTATTTATATTATTATTTATTGTTATATTTTTAGTTTAAATTGATGATTAAATAATAATTTATGTTAATTTAGGTAGAATATATTTTTTTAATTTATTTTATTGAATGTTATAATTTTTTTTGTTTAAACTCAAGAACAAACAAAAAATTCAACGCACTGCCAAAATAAAAAATTTTGGTTTTTATTTTATTTTTATGAAGATAATTTATAATTAGAATTATTTTTTATTTATATAATTATAGTTATTGAATCTGATAACTGTGCAATGTTAAAATATTGTTTGTATAAAATGTGCTATAGGCTAACTTTATGTTCCCGGGTAAAAAAAATTATATATAATTATAGACGATTCATATCTAACTATATACGATCCACATATAATTAGATATAATAATAATATGTAATTATATACATAATTATGTATAGAAAATGACCCAATATAATTATATGAAATTATATCTTAATATATAATAGGTTTTGTATGTATAATTATATACAAATTATAGTATATAATTATACCCGAAAAAAAATGGTTGAATCTGGTTATATATAATTATATCTGAACGCTTAGATATAACTATAAATCCAAATATAAGCAGATCAAGATATATATAGTTAATAACTATATATAATTTTTCATGTTATATATGATCAGATCCAATCATTTTTTCTCGTAATGATCAATAATTGAAGTTTTTCTTAACAATTTACTTCTTTTCTCAATAAAAATTTAAAAATGAAAATAATTATATTGTCAAGAATAGAAATATATAATTAGAGATGGTTATATCTGATATAATTATATATTACTACGTATAGCTCAATATAGTTGTTGAAATCATACAGGAACTTTAGATATGATTAAATATCGCTATATATATTCAGGTCCGATTATGTATAATTAGATATGATTATATCTAACTAGAAATGATTAGATATAATTATATATAATTATACAGAAATTTGGATGTAATTATACAGAACTATATATGGTCATATCTAATTATATATAGTTTTATATGATCATTTTTTCACTTCGTATCATGTCTGGTTACATATAATTACATATAACTAGACATGATTAGATATGATTATATAGAACCATATATGGTCATATCCAATTATATATAGTTATATATGATCATTTTTTCATTTTGTGTCATATCTGGTTACATATAATTATATATAACTACACATGATTACATATAATTATATAGAACTATATATCGTCATATTCAATCGTATATAGTTAGATATGATCATTTTTTCTCGGGTATGTAATTATATTAGGCCATCTTTCACGCATAATCATATATAATTATATATAATTTTTTTACCCAGGTTAGTTTAACATATCTGTTGGAATGTTATTTAATAGCTCAAATATTAAAGCGCAAATAAGAAGATAGGATTTATTATAAAAAAAATAATAATTTTAAATAATTAAATCACGCGCAGATTTAACAACGAATGGATAATTTAAGTATTTATAAATATAAATATTTATTATAAATAAGTCAGTTAGTCACTAGTAATTCGCGTCGTAATTATGTATGATTTCTTTTTTTATTCAATAAGTTGATTGTGAATACGCACAAAATTGTTAAATTTGACAGTTGTAAGTGTATAAAAAAAAAAGTAGCAGGATTGATTTTTGAAAATTATTAAAGTTTTTGATAAAAAAAAAAATTGAATAATTGAACAAAAATTTAATAAATACAAAGTAATATATTTTTTTGCTGAGCAATATCAATCGAACTACCATCTTTGTATGTAATTGAACAATTTGTTTTATCAATTTCATTATCATTATAGATAATAATAATTAAAGTATAGTCTTATATAACCCTAGCGAATCCAAATTACTGTAAATTACCGTATTTGACTGCAAATTTGCCGCACTTGCGGTAATTTACAGCAAGTTGCTGAAAATCCAGTAATTTACGGTATAATACGGCAACTTTCGGTAATTTACGGCCGTTACTGACATTTTTACCGTAATATGGTTAAATCACTTTACGTCAAATTCCGCAATATTGTACTAAATTCGCATTTTTGCGGTAAAATATCGGAATTTTACCAAAAATTACCGCATTTTCCGTAAAAGGCCGTAGAATTGCCGCAAATTTGCGGTGAATTTGATGTAAAATGCCGGATTTTTACCGTAATCCTTCTGAATACCGTAAATTATGGTAATTTCTGTAATTTACTGTAATTTGGATCCGCCAAGGATAGAAAATAGTCAATTTTCGCTTGAAATATTTGATAATGATATTAGTTGTTACTTAAAATAAATATACGTATAATATATTATTATATTATTAATAGAGAAATAAATTCTCTTACATTATACAGTATTCTAATAATTATGATAATAAAAGGAAAATGAATAATTTGTAAAATATTAAATTATTTATAGTGAAGAACAATAGATTGGTAAATGTAGTCGAGGTTTTAAATTGTGTGTGTTATTGAAAAAATAAAATGATGATTTTGATTGTATTTAATAAAAATAATTGTGAATGAATGAGTGAGTAGGCTCAAAAATTTAAATGCTAAAATAAAAAAATCAAAATGTAAAAGTTTGATGTTTGGATAATATTGTCATAAAAGTAAATAAGTTAATTAATGATGGGCTTTTTTTTAAACGAATATTTTGATAGATACCCATGATGTCCATCGATAATTAAGTGATATGTACAATTAAGTTAACGCTGTTATTGTATAATAAGCAAACCAAAAAATATAAAATTACAAAATAACAAACAATGAGTTTGAAAACTCTGAATTGATTGGTGCTGGCTGTGGTGCATGAAAAATAAAATCATGGTAAATAAAAATATTCATGTAAATAAATTTTTTTATTGATAATTATTGACCATTCCCTTCCACCCTGTGACGTTTTCAGTTTCAACCCAAACAACATTCAAGTCGGAATGACTGCTTTACGACGTCTTTTTGAAGGCGTCCTCAAGAAGTTTTATACACGGAAAAAAATGATGCTCAAAATTTAAATAGTTTGTAGTTTATTTTCAACTCAAAATTAGTATATTCGATACTAATATCGGTAATTGTTTGGAAGTGAGATCAACCGGTATTTTGAAAAGCAAAAATCCAAAACCTGGCAAATGGCTTAGGGACCACGTTTAATCCCAAGCATTTGTCGGCGGATTGAAGTTGTTTTCGCTTAAATCGATGTTATGTAAGCTTTGATACACACTTGGTATATAATTAAGGTATAAATTATGCTTAATTTCGAATTTATCTTTGAGATTTTTCAGTTCCGTGCTACACTGCACTATTTGACATATTTTTCTTATCATTCTATGTATTGACTCTTAAGTCAACCACCAAAACTTAAGGTATATGTCTATTTGCCATAATGTTTGTAGTTTCGTCCTAAGTACGTTAACGGACTCGTCAGTAAGGCTATGTTAACGCACTCTTGCCTTAGACTACATCTCCTACTAGTACGGGCCGGCGTAAAACAGTGTTGTGGGTTTCTACCAGACACTATACTAGCAAGGGAAGGCAGATACCATCCAAACTACTTGCAACAAAATGTTATGTGAGCTGTTGTACACATTGAAATACTGAAATAACAAAAATATGCTGATTTTCACTATTACAAGAGTTCAAAAATTATTTGTAACTCTTAGATCGACCTTTCTGTCACCACCGTCCATCTTACGGTATTATATAAAATTACTTATATTTATTAGAAAAAATTTATTTTTGAAAATTCACATGATTTTGTGTTATTTTTGACATTTTTTCACACTTCAATTGCAAGGTTCAGATAGATATCTGGTGTTAGAGACATAAACTCATACAGAAAATTTAATCCGCCGTGTAGCTGAACACGTGGAAAAAGTTTAATTATGGATCTTTAAGGTGTAAGCACTTGGAATTCTGAAAAATGTGGTTGACCCTGATTCCAAACAATTACCTTAATATCAAACTAGGATCATTATATATATTACAAAATGGCTATTATTTATATTCAAATTTAATACACATATAGGCGATTTCTGCCCATTTCAACCACCTGTAAACCCTTTGCATAACTTCCTCTCCTCTATATTTATCTTTTCTCCCAAAAAAATTTTCTCTTAAGAATAAAAAGAGAATATATAATAATAATAATTCATAAATTAATTACTGGCCAAAGATTTTTATAAATTTAAATAAGTGGCGGGAAAATTTAAATTATCGTAGAATTTTAAATAAATATATTTTACTAAATCATTTATTATTTTTTAAAGAGTCATTTACATGGTTATTATTATGAGTTAGTACATTATAATTAGATGTCATAAAAATAATAAATTAATAATGATAATTGGCTACTATTTTTTACCCTTTTTCTTTTTCTTCTTTTGGGCTTCTGGCCACGGGAATCCGCGAAATTTTAAAACGTCCATTATATTATGACAAGTATAGTACGCATTTTCCATCACCTCTTCATTGAAAATGTCCATCGTAAATCTAGATTTACCTCCACTTCGTTTAGTTTTTTTCGAACCTTTTCCTCCATTATTATTAGTTTCCGTAGTCGCTGCTGCCCCAGGTTTAGCTGTGGTAGTGCCATTTCTTTTTTTACTTTTTCCCTGACCTGGCATTTGTTATGTTTAGTCCATAGCTTAATAAATAATACGACAGCTCAATAAAAAAATTATCTAATAATTAGTATTTGAAAATATTTGAAAGCACTTACGGTATTTTTGTTTTTAATCTCTCAGAAATAAAATTCGTAAATATATCTTCATATATATTATATCAATACGTAAAAATTTGTATCATTGTTACATCAATAATTTTTAAATCAGTTAAATAAATAATCTGGAACTTGCGCAAGTCAAATTCCATGGCGCGAAAATTTAAAATCAAACTAAAAAATTTTTCGTGAAATTTCTGAAGTAATTGCGCGACATTGACTTTTTTTTTAATTTCAAACAAAAAAAATCACTCAAAATAATTTTAACTGATGACGAAAACGAAGTACTGACAGCGGTTATTTTTAAATTTTAAATTTCGCGCCATTAGTTTCCTTAATAATATCGGGGGCGCTGTCGAGATATCGTCCCAGCAAAAGTCTAGGATTGATTCCTATTACAATTCTCTCCCCACCAGCCAAATATTTAGGGGTGCGCATGCGCAGATGATCTTTCTTTGAATATTGTAATGATTTGAGAAGGAATTACAGGAGAAGAGAAATTTCAAATTTTTACTGGGAAAACTGTAAGACGAAGCCGACAATACCTCTCTTATGCACGTGATCATAACTGATCTCGAGTCTGGTGGTAAAAAATCAAACTAATAACAGCTTACACTGTCAAGTAAATACTTAGTAAATGCATTGTCAACATCATCAATAAATTTTACACATCAAATTAATAAGAAATAAAAATAAAAATGGAAGTTGGAATATTTAGCGAGCGTAAAAAGTCAAAGTGTAGAGTATGCTGTGCAGTTAGAGATTGTCAAAGTAAAGCAAGTAAAAATTTAAACGTAATTTTCCATAAATTTCCAAAGGCTGGTGATCATTCAGTGTCATTAGAAAATTTTTTCGGTAATTTTGAAAAAGTTGACAGATTGAAAGCGTGGAAGAAATTATTAAAAATAAATGAAGTCACTCCTCAGATGAAAGTTTGCTCCTTACATTTTAAAAAAACCGATTATTTATTTCCAGGTTAGCTTTTAAAATCTAACCTAAAACTTGAAAACAAACTTGTTTTGTTTTTAAGTAAACAAATCATGACTCTGAAGTTAGCCGACACCCGCCATTTTTAAAATAAAAAATCTTATAACTTTAGAAAGAAAAAAATTTTCAAATTTTAAAAAATGCTCGTGTAAATTTTTTAATTTTCTAGATGAGTATTTTTTTAAAAAGACCAAAAAATAAAAACTCGGGTATAATTTGAAATTAAATTTTAAGATTACTTATTTTTTATTTAAAAATTTTTACAAGCCTCATTACTTTTTGATTTTTATATACAATTTTTCGAAATCTAGTCGAGTATTTTTTTTTAGTTTTCACTTTTCCAATTTTTAATCCAGAAGTCAACCATTACGCGCCATTTTTAAATGAAATATCTTGTAATTTAAAAAAATACAAAAATTTTTGAATTTTGAAAAAATACTGGTACAGATTTTTTAATTTTCTAAACGAGTAATTTTTTTTAAAGATCAAAAATGTTCAAATTGTCATTTTAAATAAAATTTTATAATTTATTAAAATCTAATTTGTTTTTTAATTTCTAGTCGGCGGCTCCCATATTTATGACTACGAGGGGAAAATATTTCATTTAAAAATGGCGCGTAACTGTTAATTTCCGGATTAAAAATTGGAAAAATCAAATTTAAAAAAAATACTCGTCTAGATTTCGAAAAATTGTAAAAATCAGTCATGAGGTTTGTAAAAATTTTTAAATAAAAAATAAGTAATCTTAAAATTTAATTTCAAATTATACCCGAGTTTTTATTTTTTGATCTTTTTAAAAAAATACTCATCTAGAAAATTAAAAAATCAACACGAGCATTTTTTTTAAATTTGAAATTTTTTTTTTTTTCTAGTTATAAGATTTTTTATTTTAAAAATAGCGGGTCTCGGCTAACTACAAGGTCATAAAAAATATTAATTATTTTGTAATTTTTTAGATTACCCTTCAGGAAAAAAATTTCTAAAAAAAAATGCTGTTCCATCATGCAATTTACCAAAGACATCAGTAGCAAAAAATACAGCCAAAGATGAATCTCGGCTACAAAGACGACTAGTAAGACGTAAGGGGGTAGAATTGACCACAACACAAAATATTAAACCCGGTCAATCTGATGTCAAGGTTGACGTTTCAAAAAAAAATTTGGATACTGGTACTGTTACATCAGCGGTGAAGTCTGGCGTAGTTCCTATGACATCAAGCTCTGAAGAAAAAGAGATTGGTATCCAAGTGAACTCTACATTTTTTACCATCACATTTATGAATTTGGTCACAACAGAAAACGATTTTTCGACTGCTACAGGAATCCAATCCTATAAAATTTTTAATACTATTGTTAGACTGTTAGAAAGAGTGTATGGGGAAGATTTTTTAAACTGTAAGATGACTTTGAGAGAACGAGTCATTATAACGTATGTGAAATTGAAGCAAAACTTATCATGGGCGTTTTTAGCTTTACTTTTCAAAAAATGTAATGCTGCACAATGCCGGCATATATTTTACACAACTTTAGGAATGTTATTCAAGTGTTTAAAAATTTTTATTCGATGGCCACCAAAAGAAGAAATTTCACGAAATTTACCGGAATGTTTCCAAGACTTTGAAGACACCAGAGTTGTCGTGGATTGCACTGAAATATTTATTCAGGCTCCAAGTAAACTGTGCTGCCAACAATCAACTCATTCAAATGATAAAAGTTCTACGACATGTAAAATAATGACTGGAGTTACTCCTAGGGGAACAATTTCCTATTTTACTAAACCTTATGGAGGCAGACTTCTTGACGCAGAATTATTCGAGCAAAGTGATCTAATAAAATTATTAGAACCCGGTGATGCTGTGATGACTGATAGAGGATTTTTGATTGACGAACTCTGCACCCGGAACAACTGGAAACTTATAAGACCGCCGTTGATAAAAGATCAAAAACAATTGAGCAAAAGTGAAGCGATATTGGCATCAAAAATCGCTAAGGCTCGAGTTTACGTTCAAAGATTTAACCATCAAATAAAAACTTTTTCAGTTTTAGGGGGAACGATGTCTGCAGAACTAGTACCAGTGCTCCATGAAATTTTTACAGTTGTTTGTGCCACAGTTAATTTAAGCTCTTCTATAGTTAAAGACAATAAGTTAATAAAAAATTAATAACTTAGTATTATTTTTGAGATTTTAATCATGTTGTCAATTGTTAATTTTTTATTGATGGCAGTTTATTGTTATAACGAATACTATAGTCATTATTTTCAAGTAAACTTTTTAAATTATTTTTATAATAATAAATTATTACATCAGCTGTATAATATTGTAAGCATGCTTGTAACAATAACTTATACTTAAATTATAGATTATACATTAGGTGGTCGTTAAAAATTAAATTTCTTCAGACGCTCAAAAAAAGCTTCTTTTTAGTGAAAAAATACCTGGGAAATTTGGTTTTTTCTTTTTATATTTGATGATACATATGTTCAATGATTCAGATCCCAAAGATACAAATATAATTTACTGTTCGCAGCAGATTTGAGTTATTAACAGCAATTCAAATGTATTTTCTTGACAGCTTTGTAGGTGGAACCACAATATTCAAAATATTTTAAACTTGAACTAACCATATAAAATAAAGCATGGAAATAATCTTAGGTATTTTAAATATAACTATTTTTAAATAAGAAATTTTTATTGAAATAATGAGATTTCCACCCATTTTTGACACCTAGACACCCTCTACATGGCTTTCTTATGGATTCTTAGTTCATACTCTGCCTGATTTCTATTTAGGGGACCGAAATCTACTTCCAAACCAATTTTTAGCCTTCTAGAGCCATAATTAGATTTTCTACGTCGATTCTATTCATACAAGAATAGTCCACTTTTATTAATTCCTTCGAAAGTCATAATTTCTGGAATTCCTCGACTGCTGAGGTACAGGGAAATATGCGAATTTTAAGAATTTGGCGGTATTAGGGCTAACTGAGGGCCCATTTGGGTGATTTTATATATTCAGGCGGTAGATTGGACCCCAAAACATACAAGAATAGACCACTTTTATTGATTCCTTCGAAAGTCATAATTTCTGGAATTTTTCGATTGCTGATATACAGGGAAATATGCGCATTTTAAGAATTTGGCGGTATTAGGGCTAACTGAGGGCCCATTTGGGTGATTTTATATATTCAGGCGGTAGATTGGACCCCAAAACATACAAGAATAGACCACTTTTATTGATTCCTTCGAAAGTCATAATTTCTGGAATTTTTCGATTGCTGATATACAGGGAAATATGCGCATTTTAAGGATTTGGCTAGATTGGGGCTAACTGGGACCTAATAGTAGCTAACTGGGGGCCTATTTGGGTGATTTTATATATTTAGGCGGTAGATTAGACCCCAAAACATACAAGAATAGACCACTTTTATTCATTCCTTCGAAAGTCATAATTTCTGGAATTCCTCGACAGCTGAGGTACAGGGAATTACTACTGTGTTAGTCGGGTTTTTTCACTGATAAAAAACCTCCGATTTAAACCGATAGATTCCGGGCCTATCGGATTTTTATCGGGCTATTTTATCAGTGTCGAGGTTTCCCAAACGGGCTATTTTCTTTCTCACGAAAGAAAATAGCTTAGACTACTACAATTGTATTTCTAAACAAATACAATTGTAGGTGAATGCGCACAGTATAGGAAGTCGATCCTCAGCCGCCTTTTTTTTTTTTTAATAATAAATTTGTACATTTATTATTTTTAATTGAGCATTTATAAATGAAAAATCGGTCTGTCAGTTGACCCTGCGGGCCAGCCTCAAAACTTCCCGCCGTTTTCGAGCTCCTTGAGCTCGAAAAATTGTTGTGGATACATTTTCGAGCTCGAAAATACTTTTGTATGCCTTTGTTTTCGAAAAAAAAACGTTTTTTACCATTTTTTCTCAAACGATATCTCTCGAACTAATAAAGCGATTGAGATGGTTAAGGTGGCAATCGACGCGTTTTATTGAGTTCTACAACTGATCAGACTTTGAAATTTATATATCGAATCGTTTTTGAGAAATTTCAAAAGTACTAAAAAAATTTTTTTTTTTTAATTCTTTCGACAACGGTATCTCTTGAAAGAATTAACCGATTTTGATGGTTGAGGTGGCATTCGACGCGGTTTATGAAGCTTCAGAGCCCAGTTGATTTTGGAATCAATCCATCGAGCCCGTAAAAAGTTATCCGAAAAAAACATTTTTGAAAAAAGTTTATTTTTGGAATATCTCCGAACGAGCCCTACCGATCAAGCTCAATTTTTTTCCAGCTTCGAGATATTGACAAACCGCGTCGAATGACACCTTGACGATCAAAATCAATTCATCCGTTCAGAAGTTATAGATATTTACATACACTCGGACATGATCTTGAATTTAGTCAGAATAGCTTCCTAGAACCTCAAAACGTCGACATCTATTGGAATTTCGATTTTCACAAATCGGGGTGAAACCAATAACTTCCCGAATTTTTGAAAATTTGCAATTTTCTTAGCGGGAAGTTAAAAAAAGAGAAAAAAAAAATATCATTAATAGTAGATTTTACACCGAGGGCAGTAAAGTAAGAAGTGTCTCAGATCTCATGTAATTGTTGGCCGAGGCGAAGCTGAGGTCACAAACATGTAATCTGAGAAATTTCTTACTTTACTTCCCTAGATGTGTAATATACTATTTCTTCTCGACGGAGGCGGGAAGCGGAAACTTCGTTTCGCACAGCGGGCGAAAAGTTGATGCTTTTCGCCCGGAGGAGAAAGAAAAACTTTCTGGGAGACTCGCCAGTAAATTGTTGAATGTTCGCACATGCGCATTATTAAAGCCATACATGTTCACTTATTAACGAACCTATGCGTTGTAAAAAGTCTGTCCTCAGTCACTTTGTTTTTTTAATTTTAATTGTTGTGAATTATTTTTTTTTCAAAAACTTTTCTTTAGTTTTAATTAAATATTTAATTTTACAAATAAAAATAAGTGTATTTTAAAAAACGAAAGTTAATTTATTTTTTAAGAAAAAATTACCTACAATACAGGTAAGTAAAAAAAAATAATACCTGGGAATGAATAAAACAAAATTACAATACATATTTGCAAATAATTTGTTATTAGACAGCCCCTTGGTAGTTTTAAATTTTCGCGCATGCGCACTTTGGGTTGTTTGCTATTTGAAATTTCGGCTAGGTGTCACTACCGCTCATAGAGAATTTGATATCTACATTTCAGCGTCGCCGTGAAATCTCACTTTATCGAAAGTACACATATCGATATTTTTAAAAAAAGCTCGATAGTTTTCCTTTTCGATTTGTATCCATACCGACAGCCGCAAAAAATAAAATAATAATAAACAATAACCTCATCTTTGTTTCCCGTGTTTACTAATTCGAACACGTACTTTTTAAGTTAACTTGCAATTGTTAATTATTAAAAAATAATTTAAACAGTCAATTAAGTAAATTACACTGATACTCAATCGTAAGAATTCAATTCAGTCCTGACATCTTGACGAAATGTCTCATTCAAGAAGTAAATATGTTTTCAATTCAATAAATATATATATGTATATCGATATATATTAGGATGGTTGTTAAAAATTAAATTTTCTCAGACGCATAAAAAGCTTCTTTTTAGTAAAAAAATACCCGGGGAATTTGGGTTTTTTCTTTTTAGTAAAAAGAACACGTGGCCAGATGATCAAAATTTTTCGATACAATCGCGGTTTTTTTTAAATATCTCATGAAATATGCAGATTAGAGGAAAAAGTCATAGGAACACTTTTGTAGGAAATTAAATTCTTGACAAAAAAGGTCATATTCATTTTTTTTATAGAATGTGTTTTTATGAAGATATTTTGAAAAAACTTTTTTAGATCTTATCAATTGAGCATTTTTAGGATTACGAATGTTAAAAGTAACGTTTTTTCTTAAATATAGACAACTTCGTAACTCGTAACATATCAATCATTAATGCTTGTTATAGTTTCTATATACTCAGAAAAATTTTATTTTCAAAATTTGTAATCCTTAAAACGCTCAATTCAGATCTAAAAAAAGTTTTTTTAAAATATCTTCGCAAATACACATTTTATAAAAAAAATGAATATGACCTTTTTTGTCAAGAATTTAATTTCCTACAAAAGTGTTCCTATGACTTTTTCCTCTAGTCTGCATATTTCATGAGATATTTAAAAAAAACCGCGATTGCATCGAAAAATTTTGATCATCTGAGCACGTGTTCTTTTTACTTAAAAAGAAAAGACCAAATTCCCCGGGTATTTTTTCACTAAAAAAAGCTTTTTATGAAGCCTTAAAAAAAATCTAATTTTTAATAACCACCCCAATATAAATATATATCATAAATCCTGATATTTATTTTTTTCTATAGACAATCATGGTAATAATCGACGTAATCGCAATTACCATCAAAGCAATAAAAATAAAATAAATTTCGGCGATAAAGGCAAAGAAATTTTGCAGGAAATCGACGAAAATAATCCAGTAATTAAACAATTTCGCGAGTACGCTTCCGAACTCGATGACAAACATGACCGTTATGAACGTATTGTTAAATTCAGCCGCGACATTACCATTGAAAGTAAACGCATCATATTTTTATTGCACACCATCGACAAAGAAAGCAAAACAGATGCGATTCTGAGCGAGGCCAAGTTGCGTTTAGAAAATTTGGCCAAAACTTTGTTTAAAAACATCGCTAATGAGCTAAAAAATCAGGACCCATATCAGTATTTGCGTGCCTACACTGCGGGTCTTCAGGAGTACATCGAAGCAATAACATTTTACAATTATTTGAAAGACAATTGTCTGCTAGACTGGACAGAGTTGGACAAAAATTTCTGTTACGTCGACCAAATGCCTGAAGATGAAAAAAATTTTACTGCTTCTCCAGTTGTCTCTCCGTCTGAGTACCGCACACTGATGACACCCAATGAATACATACTGGGAGTCGCTGATCTCACTGGCGAACTCATGCGTAAATGCATAAATACTCTGGCCTTTGGTGACATCACGAGCTGCTACAAGACTTGCAATTTAGTTAAGGAAATTTACAAAGGATTTCTTGGCTGCGCGGGAATTTCAAGCAAAGAAATACGACGAAAACTTTATGTACTGAAACAAAGTCTGGTCAAGATGGAAAACGTTTGTTACACGATTAAAGTACGCGGTTCTGAGATGCCGAAGCACATGCTGGCGGATGTTGCTATTGCGACTGTTGAAAGTTATCCGCCTGATGATGATGAAGGCTACCAGCCTTATTAAGTAATTTACTATAATATTTAAAAAATTATTTAATTGAGTCACTTAATCTAGGATATTTACATCTCTGCCTTTAAAAAGTCTCTGAATTATAATTTTACTGATCAACACAAGTACTTTATCACATCACGGAAAGATAAAAAAATACTGTAGGTGTAGATTTAGATGATGAGCAGATCCAGGATCTTATTTTTTCAATTTACTGCACTTATGCAGACCTAGTACCCGATCAGGGAACTAGTACTCGATCACTTCATGTATTTGTATATTTATATCTAGTAAAATTTAGTTAATATAGATATATAAAAATATGAGTGAACGCGTACTAGTTCTCTGATCGGGTACTGGGTCTCTTACCTTAAAAAAAAATTTTCTTAGGACTAGAAAAAATTTATTGTCGCCTTAAGGGGGAAAGGGGTCTGAGATACAAAAGAAGAGGATATATTTGTGATTTTTTTTTTCAGAGTATCGTCTTTATTAAAATTTTTAAAATTTGTGACATTATTAAGCATCACTCCAAGAATATTCTGTGAAATTTTCATAAAAAAATATTGAAAAATATGCCAGTGGTAGTGGGGAGAGACGAGTCACAAAAAAGTCTCCATGCCGGCAGGATAACTCATGACTGCCTCATTTGAAATAAAAAAACCAAAAAGATTTCTTTAGTACTCAAGTTTATCTTGGATTTGAACGAAGGAATAAACAAAATATTCATTTTTTAATTTTTGGTAAAGGTGCAATCAAAAAACTCGGATTTTTCCCAAAAATTCCTCCTTTTGTTTAATTAAAAAATAAGTAGTTATTGAAAAAAAAATCCTTCGTTCAAATCTAAGATAAACTTGAGTACTGAAGAAATCTTTTTGGTTTTTTTATTTCAGATTCAGTCATAAGTTATCCTGCCGGCATGGAGACTTTTTTGTGACTCGTCTCTCCCCACTACCACTGGCTTATTTTTCAATATTTTTTTATAAAAATTTCACAGAATATTCTTGGAGTGATGCTTAATAATGTCACAAATTTTAAGAATTTTAATAAAGACGATACTCTAAAAAAAAATCCTCTTCTTTTTTTGTATCTCAGACCCCTTTCCTCCTTAAAAAATTTTTTTTTTCCTCAAGAAAATTTTTCTTTTTTATTCATGATGCAAAAATTTTCTTGGGAGTAAAAATTTTTTACACCACGAAATTATTTTTTTCTATGTAAGTTTTCTTTTTCTGCACAGGATCTGATAAATTCGTTACGTTCTTTTAGTAAAATTTGATTGTGATGCAGAAAAAAATAGTTTACATCAACGCGAATTATTGCAAATCGTAGATTTGAATACATCAGTAAATTTTGCTTATTATTAGATCCCTGCAAGTCTAATATTGACATTATTTGATAAATATATTTATGAGCAGAGTTGTAATTTAAGTAGACTTTAAAGTAGCAGCATATAATTCATTCAAAATATTAAATACTTATTTTTTTTCATAATATATATTTATAACAATACCATAATTACAGTATAAATAATTAACTAAATAAAACGTATTATAATTTTGTAATAAAATTTAATATAAAATTTAATAAACATACAAAAATATTGATATTTATTTCAAACATTTATTTACTTTTCGTAAAGGTATCCAAGTAATTTATATATCTACCAATCACTGTCGTCATCAAACTCATTTTCATCTTCCGAACTGTCTAAATCTGATGGACCATATTCAGATTCATCGACAGACTCTTCGAACGATGACTCATCTGAGTCTTTATCGTCGTTTTTTTTGTCTTTTTTTAACAATTGTACCTGGTCAACAGTTACTCTCCGTTTACGTCTTACTATCGTATGTTTGTAATCTTTTAAATGCTGTGGGTTTTTTCTGTAACATTTGGTACCATATTGACACTCGGGTCTGTTGTCTTTGACATCGAAATCCGTATCACCTGGATGACTATATTTAGCTTTATGCTCAGAACTTGTTCTACAAATGGAATAATAATTTAATTACGTACATAAAGGTCTTGATTGTGGTTCTGATCCCGTAAGTAATGAATTGAGTTGAAGGTTCCGAGGAATATGTTGGGTCCAGGTGGTCAATTGATAAGAAATTTTTATTTTACGCAACCTTTTGCAAATTTATTTTTGCTTAAGGGGAAAGGGAACTGAGATACAAAAAAAAGAGGATATTTTTGTGATTTTTTTTTCAGAGTAGCTTCTTTATTAAAATTCTTAAAATTTGTGACATGATTAAGCATCACTCCAAGAATATTCTGTGAAATTTTTATAAAAAAATATTGAAAAATGAGACAGTGGTAGAGGGGAGAGACGAGTCACAAAAAAGTCTCTATGCCGGCAGGATAACTCATGACTGAATCTGAAATAAAAAAACCAAAAAGATTTCTTCAGTACTCAAGTTTATCTTAGATTTGAACGAAGGATTTTTTTTTCAATAACTACTTATTTTTTAATTAAACAAAAGGAGGAATTTTTGGGAAAAATCCGAGTTTTTTGATTGCAGCTTTACCAAAAATTAAAAAATGAATATTTTCTTTATTCCTTCGTTCAAATCCAAGATAAACTTGAGTACTAAAGAAATCTTTTTGGTTTTTTTATTTCAAATGAGGCAGTCATGAGTTATCCTGCCGGCATGGAGACTTTTTTGTGACTCGTCTCTCCCCACTACCACTGGCTTATTTTTCAATATTTTTTTATGAAAATTTCACAGAATATTCTTGGAGTGATGCTTAATAATGTCACAAATTTTAAGAATTTTAATAAAGAAGGTACTCTGAAAAAAAAATCACAAAAATATCCTCTTTTTTTTTGTATCTTAGACCACTTTCTCCCTTTAAAAAAAGATTGCGTCCAACCATCTAGATGTTACTGACTAAATTTGTGACAAAAAGTTTTTTGACGGTTCGAAATGCCCTGGTTAAGAATTCCGATTGAGTCTGATTAAAATCCGATTGAGTTTGATCGTAAAATAATTTAAAGATTTATCGAAAATTTACGATAAAATTCTATTGAAGTGAATCGGATTTCTTAATCAGAGTGACAGACTCTGTCTGAAAAATTTGTGAGGGTAATTTCGCATTTGAACAGACTCATTATTTAGGACCGCCAGCGGACCATCTTGTGACCAAAACTCAAAATTACATGAGTGTAAATGTGCAGACATCAGAAAAATTTAAAACTATAAATAAACCGAGTAAATATTTAAAAAAAAATGTTTTAAAAAAATGCACTTATTAATTTTAAAATTTTTTAAATGCGCATTTTTTTAAAATTTTATTTTATTAATTATTTACTCTACTTATTAATAATTTTAAATTCGTCTGATGTCTAGTACATTCACACTCATCAAAATGACGGTAATTTCGCATCACTACCTTTGATCTTAATCAATTGTCTTGTAATTTGTTTTCAAATCAGTCTGGATCCATCATATTCCTCGGAAACTTCAACATTATTAATTTAAATTTGAATAATTACCTAAAGCATTCAGCACCATAGATACATTTATTTCTTGGTAATAAAGAATTTGTTGACGTTTGCGGATCTTGATTATTTTTAGTTGAGTCATCTAGTATATCTGTACTCGTTAAATTGTTCTTATCATTCCATTTTATTTTTTTATCATTATTATCATTGAGAATTTTGCACTCAATCAATTTATCTTCTGTATTAACACAAGGAACTCGTATACCCGCAACTTCTTCTATAGATGTGGACTGATGGACTGTTGGTACTGACTCAATATCTTTGTCTATACTATTTTTTTCATCCTCTTTATTTGTGTCAGGATTTATTTCACTGGACACATGATCACTGTAATAAATATTTTACATAAAAATCTTATTATTAGTTTGTAAATTATATGATACTGGTTAGAAGACGATTATCAATTGTCGGATTTTTTTTCAACAAATCAATTAAAACAAAAAAAATAAAAAAATGCACATGTAGAAAATTTTAAAAACTACAAGTGCAATTTTTTTAAATATTTTTTTTTTTATAATTTATCCTTAAAAAAAAAATCCAAAAAATATTAGACCGCTGACTAGAAATAATCCTGGAATTAGCAGATAATTAAAAATTTTCAGTTTTTGTTTCAGGAAATAAATTTTAAAAAAAACTAAAAAAATGCACATGTAGAAAATGAAAAAAACTACATGTGCAATTTTTTAAAATATTTTTTTTTTTGCAATTTATCGTTTAAAAAAATATCCAAAAAATATTAGACCGCTGACTTCAGAAATGATCCTGGAGTTAACGGACAATTAAAAATGTTCGGTTTTTGTTTCAGGAAATAAATTTAAAAAAAAACTAAAAAAATGCACATGTAGAAAATTAAAAAAACTACATGTACAATTTTTTAAAATATTTTTTTTCTTATAATTTATCCTTTTTATAAAAATTCAAAAATTATTAAGGTTCAGTTAATTTATGATACTAAAGTTAGCCAACGTCTAATGATTTTTGAATTTTTTTTTTCAACAAATAAATTACAAAAAAAAATAAACTAAAAATATGCACATGTAGAAAATTAAAAAAACTACAGGTGCAATTTTTTAAAATATTTTTTTTTTATAATTTATCCTTTTTATAAAAATTCAAAAATTATTAAAAGTCAGTATCCATCTCCAGGATCATAATTAAATAACTACGAGTTTACTATCAGTACCTAGAATCATTAATTTGATTATCTTCAATTAATGGTTCATTTATTTCAGCTCCATTCATTCTGTCATTGATGACATTTGATGATGTTAGGTCATCATTGTCAGGTAAACAAATCTTTGATGTGTTTGAACTCTGGGGTGCATTACGAATACTATGAGAACTCAAATCTTTATTATCAGATGGCAGGAATATATTTTTTATATCAACTCGGGCTTTTTTGTCTGGCGGCTCTTCATTACTTGATTGGGACTAAAATTCATAAAATTTTTATTATTAAATAATTAAATAATTAATTAGCAATTCATTACTTACTTTACGTTTCATTTCAGTATTTTTTTTCTCCATTTTTTTATTTTTCGCACTATTTATATTTAAAAATAATTAATATTTATTTAATTAATTAATAATCTTGCAGGAATTTATATTTTAATCCACGTGTTGTAAATTATGTTTTGGTTTCGTTTGTAATGGGGTAATTTATTTGTTATGTTATACTTAGGCGGTAAAACCAGTAAACGATAATCCGCGGGAAATTTAAAAATGTATTTTTTATTTTTATTGTGATCATAAATAAAAAGAAATATAAAAACTTAAAATTTGTAAGATAAACAAAAAATTTATTATATGTTTAATGTCGACTATAAAAACTTAATGTTTTAACAAATTATTAAAAACAAAAGAACTACAGATTTATATTAAAAAAAAAAAAAAAAAAAAAGGAAATAAAACTATACTTCAAACTAAGGAAATTATTATTTTTTTTTTTAGGCTCAAAGTATTTTTAAAAATATTTTTGGGTAAAAAATTAATTAAGTAATTAACTAATTAGGCAGTGAAATTGAAATAATTCATTTTTAAAAACACAAAATTTCTATTTAAAAATTCGAATTTTACGATCGTCTTGCAAATTTTGCTAAAAAATTATCGCCCGCCCAAACATATTATTATTATTATTATTATTATTATTATTATTATTATTATTATTATTATTATTATTATTATTATTATTATTATTATTATTATTATTATTATTATTATTATTATTATTATTATTATTATTATTATTATTATTATTATTATTATTATTATTATTATTATTATTATTATTATTATTATTATTATTATTATTATTATTATTATTATTATTATTATTATTATTATTATTATTATTATTATTATTATTATTATTATTATTATTATTTTTATTATTATTATTATTATTATTTTTATTATTATTTTTATTATTATTATTATTATTATTATTATTATTATTATTATTATTATTATTATTATTATTATTATTATTATTATTATTATTATTATTATTATTATTATTATTATTATTATTATTATTATTATTATTATTATTATTATTATTTATTAATTTTTTTTTTAATTTTTTTAATAGCATTTGGGTTTCTATAGGAATATCATGGAGTCTCCATGAGGAATATTAAAGTGTTCTTTTATTCATATAAGAGTATCAATACACGGAGAAAAAAGTATAGTAAAAATTACAATACTATAGTAAAATTTACTAACAGATATGAAAAAATACATTCTGTATTGTAATTATTACTAAACGTTTAGTAAAATTTACTAGTTAGTAATAATTACATAATAAGATATTAAAAATTACTATGCGTAATGTATTTTTTGCTAAGACGATTATATTTTTTACTATTTGTACAGTAAATTTTACTATAAGTACTATTAATAAATACAAATTTAAGAAAGTAAATTTTCTAATACAATATAGGATTTGTTACTATACAAAATATTAAAAATTACTATACGCAATGTATTTTTTGTTAACACGATTATATTTTTTACTATCTGCATAGTAAATCTTACTATAAGTGTTTTTAATAAGTACAAATTTAAGAAAGTGTATTTTCTAATACAATATAGTATTTGTTACTATACAAAGATATTAAAAATTACTATGTGTAATGAATTTTTTGCTAACACGATTATATTTTTTTACTATCTGTATAGTAAATTCTACTATGTATAGATAAAATTAAAAGTTGGTGGGGATAGCATAGACAAATATGTATTACAAGTTCAGAAACTTTTGTTCAAAGGAGACATCGGGCCGTCAGACATAGGAAAGGACTCGCGCGAGGGAGATCAGGGTTCGAATCTCGGTTAAGACAAGTGATTTTTTAAAAATAAAAATCGACACCAACACCAATACAGATGACATAAATAACAATAATAATCAAAATGATAGCAATAATAATAAAAAGTTAAAAGCTATTAAAAATTTAATTTTATTTATTTCCATTCTAATATAGTAAAATTTACTAAACGGCACAGTAAAATTTACTGAGTATAACTAAAAATTAATATGCATAGTAGATTTTCCATAACCAGTATATAAGAAAATACTAAACGACTTGTAAAATATACTTATGTTTATGAATTTCTCATATAAATCATAAGCGTTTCAAGATTACGATCCAAATTTAGTAATTATTCTCATATTTTTCAGTAAAATTTACTATATTTTTTTCTCCGTGTACCCTGTAATTATTACTATAATTATTTGAATTAATAATTTAGCGGGAGAAAAAGTAAAAAAAATTAAACGATGGTTTGAAAGTTAAAAAATAATAAATGAACAATAAATATATCAAAAGTCTCTCATATTTTTTTTTATCAAATAATTTAATTTAATTCAATACTTTATAAATAATTAATAATTATATCAAGTTTTACCTCGAATATATTTATTTTAATACTGTCTAAAAGTTTAATAAGACCCTATATATAATTTTTTATTATTTTAATGTTTTAATTTTTTAATTAATTATATACTTCACAATACATTAATTTTGAGAACTGTATAATTTTATAAACTATTATAAATTAAAAATATAAAACAGGATATTTTTACAAGTTAATATTAAACTAATTAAATATTAATTGTTTGAGATAACAATTATACATATATAAATTTATATAGTTCTCAGATATAATATTTCTACTTATTTTTTAATAACTTGCCGTATACTTACAGTATACTCATTATATTCATTTATTTATTATTACATTTATAGATTTTTAATTAATAAAGCAGATTTCATATTTATTTCAAAAAAAAATTTCATCTCATTTTTCATTCACTTTTTTTACATCTTTGTAGTTTTATAATAAAACATTAAAAGTTAAGCTAAAAAACTCTGCTATTTAAATTTTTAATTAATTTATCATCTTAGTTTTATTTTTCTCTTTTTCACTTACGACTTTACTATAAGGCAATTTAATAATGGCGATTTTAATGTGTTTTGAAATTAATTAATAATTACTAAAAAATTTTAGTAAATTAATTATTTATCTTTACTTTTTTTTACTTAAATAATTTTATCTTTTATTTTTAAACATTAATCAAAATTCTCTAGCGGATCGAAATTACGGTAAATTACCGCATTTTTACTGCAAAAATACCGTATTTACTGATATTTGTGGTAATTTACGGAAATTTGCAGTAGAAAGGCGACAATTTACGGTATATTATAGTAGATTCCCAGCCGGATATCAATTACCGCAATTTACGGTAATTAACGTAATTTACGGTATTCGGAAGAATTACGGTATTGACGGCGAAGGCCCTTAATTTACGGTAAATTACCGTTCCTAACCTAAAATACCGTGTTTTAGGAAATTTGCCGCATTTTACGGTTATTTGTGGTAAATAACGGCAATTTACGGTATATTATAGTAACTTCCCAGCCGGATATCAAGTACCGTAATTTACGGTATTCGGAAGAATTACGGTATTGACGGCAAAAGTCCTTAATTTACGGTAAATTGCCGTATTTAACCGCAAAATACCGTGTTTTAGGCAAATTTGCCGCATTTTACGGTTATTTGTGGTAAATAATGGCAATTTAGGTATATTATAGTAAATTCCCAGCCGGATATCAATTACCGTAATTTACGGTATTCGGAAGAATTACGGTATTGACGGCAAAAGTCCTTAATTTACGGTAAATTGCCGTATTTAACCGCAAAATACCGTGTTTTAGGCCAATTGGCCGCATTTTACGGCTATTTGTGGTAAATAATGGCAATTTAGGTATATTATAGTAAGTTCCCAGCCGGATATCAATTTCCGCAATTTACGGTATTTGTAATAATTACTGTATTTACGGCAAAATTCCTTAATTTACGGTAAAATACCGTATTCAACAGTAAAATACCGTATTCAACAGTAAAATACCGTATTCTACAGTAAAATACCGTATTCAACAGTAAAATACCGTATTCTACAGTAAAATACCGTATTCTACAGTAAAATACCGCATTCTACAGTAAAATACTGTATACTATAGTAAAATGCAATATTCTGCGGTTAACGTATGGTATGTTACGACAAAAATACGGTATTTTTACCGAATAATTGCGGTGTGCAGTAATTTACGGCCTATTTGTGGTAAAATACGATGTTTTATATCAAATACGGTATTTTACAGTAAAATACGGTATTTTTGCCGAATATTTGCAATAATGGAACAGTAATTTACTATCAAATTGCCGAAAACCTGCGGTATTTTACTGTAAAGTGTTGTAATGTAAAAACTATGTTAATAATAAACATACGGTGCTTACTGTAAAAATGCTGCAAATACCGTAAATTACCTATGATACCGTAAATTACCATAAAATGCCGGAAATTGCGGAAAATTTGTATAAATACTGCATTTTACGCTAAATTACGGCAATAGAGTAAATTACCGTAATTCAGACCCGCCAGACCTGCGGTAATTTACCGCAATTTTTGGAATTTTTACCGTAACGCCAAAATACTTCACTTTGCGTTTAAATTCTGAAATTTTACCGTAAAATGCCGAAGTTTAAGATAAACTCCCGTATTTTTACCGCGATTCTTCTAAATACCATAAATGGCGGTAATTTATCATAATTCGGATTCACCAGGAAAAAAAAATAATTTGATTTAAAAAAGACAACATAATAATAAAATTCTCTTATAAATAAACCTATAAAACATCAATATATATGTAAATACATAAACGTTTCTTTAATTTTTTCTTTGACGTTAACTAAATTAATTAATGGAATGACGTATGAAAAAAAAACATATAATTATTTAGCTCAAATTTAAAATCTCTAAAACACAGAATTTAAAAAAAAATTTGATAACAGTCATAATTATTTAATTATTAATTACATTTGAATATAAATGTAATTAATATCTGAAACCCACAAGCATTCAACAATAATAAAAAATAGTACAAAAAGCATGTAAAAATTTTAATTATTAATTAAGATATTTATTTTTTTTTTGAGCTAGAAATTTTGAGTTTTATATTTTGAAAAATGCTTGGTTTTTTTTTTTGTTTATTCAATTTATTATTGTTTGGACATATTAATAATCGTTATTATTCTGCATATGTGTATTTATATATATTTATTTCAAATGGACTTTAATTTATTTCGTTTGTCAATTATATATAATAATATAATCGTCGATGTTGTGTCGGTGGTATAAATAATATTTCAGTCAATCGTGAAAAATCTTCGCAGACGTCATCATCTTCTTGTTTCCTTCTTATTGAAGAAGAAGAAGACGAATTATTCATTGATATTTCCTGTGGCTATACAATAGTTCCTCCATTTTTACCAGGACTCACGATGTGCGAAGCATTTATTATTTGTCCTGGCTGTTGAAAAAATACAAATACGCATTTTAACTTTTAATTTTATTCATAAAAATATGGTAGTCTGCATAAAAAAATATTAGTGGTTGGAAAATGTTTTTAACGTATTTCAGAATTTTACATTGCGCAGAAAATAAGTTTTTCTTCGGTCAAGAAAAATTTAGCATAGAAAATTTCTTGGTGCGAGTAAAATTTTTCTTGCATCAAGAAATTCGATTTCACCTTATGGTAAATTTTTTGTTTGATCAAAGAAAAATTTTTCTTGTCTCAAGAAAATTCTTCACTTTAATTTATAATGAAAAAAATTTCTTAGGTCGAGTAAAACTTTTCTTGAAGCAAGAAATTTGATTTCGCCTCAAGAAAATTTTTGCTTGATGAAAGAAAAGATTTTCTCACTTCAAGAAAACTTTTTCACTGCAATACAAAATGAAAAAAAATTCTTGGGTCAAGTGAAAATTTTTCGCGGCAAGAAATCATTTTTCCTGTGTATGCTAAGTCTGTTTTTTCTAAACAATGTATAAGATATCAAATCTACTGATTAAGAGATAACTAATTATTGAGTTGAATTAATCAAAAAATAATAATTCAATTTTTGTGGATTTTTTTCTTATTAATTTTCATTAATTCTGATTTAATTCAAGTGAATATCAATTAATTTAATTTTTCTTATAAAATCTAAGGAACATTTTTCAAAAGTTACGAGAGGGAGGGGTAAAGTGGGATACTTAAGGAAATAGTTTTCGGGGACAAATACGTTTTTTTTTAATGATTTTCAAAGTGAATAGAAAAAATTTTCAGCTGCCGTTAAAAAAAAATTTTCATTTTTCGCGGGCAAAATGGGGACCTAAAACAGGTGAAAAAAAATTCTGGATATTAAATAAATTTGGGTAAATTAAATTTTCTTGTAAGTAATTTACATAAAGAAAAATTACATTTCACATAATTATTGGATGCAAAGGAAGAAAAAAAATTTTAATAGTTTTTATCATAAAACAAAAGTCATTGACATTTTTCGACTGACACTAGATTTTTTAAAAAGTTTAACTACCGACTTTAAATTGGTAATTTTTTATTTGCTAATTACTATTTATTATTAACTTCAAAGTAAAAGATTTAAGTCACTTTTAATTCCAAAGAAGATATTTTTAAAAAAGCAATTATCTGTTGCCTAAAGTAATAGATCAAAAAATAATTAAAAGTTAATTAAATTTCAAAATTCAAAAAATTGTAAATATTTTCCAGTTGATTATTGAAATACCTGAAGTAATTTGACCCGGGAGTTTTATTGTAAATTGATAAGAAAACAAATCAAATTCATACTATTTTTTACAAAAATTTTCGAAAACAGTAACAAAAAATTCAAAATAACGCTCAATTATTAGTGATTTTGGAATCTTTAAAAAAACAAACTTTTTAATAAAATTTTGGGAGTACCCCATTTTGCCCCACCCTTTCTTATAAATACTTTTATATAATTTAAATAAAATAATTAAATTATGTCAAATATATTTTGCGTGTCAATAATTAGGTTTTTTTTTTTAAAACATAAATTTAAATTTAAAAAAAAATTTGTTTACTAATAATTTTAAAATTCGATAAAAAAATTTATTTACTGCAAGAAAATCAAATTTTGGTGCTTTGTTAAAATTTATGAACCTAAACTAAATATTTAAATTTTTTGAAAGCATTTTTTATTTAAAAATAAGTAAATTTCAGTATAAAGCATCAGGTTCACTCAGATAAAAAAAAAATAAAATAAAAGTATACGTACCATGCGATAAAATGGAGCAGCGATTCACGTTATCTTGCAAGCACTAAAGCATCGCAAAACTCATTCATTTATTTAAAATATTTATTTTCCTCAATAAAATATCATAAATTAATCTAATAAATGAGTGAAAAAAATATTTAAGCGCAAGCATTTTTTAATTACAATAATTATATTAATAAAAAATTATCAATTATAAATTAATAATAATTATACAAGCATATATTTTTTAAAAATCTACACAGAAAAAAAGGATTTCTTGGCGCAAAAAATTTTTTTTATTTCAAAGTGAAAACAAAAATTTTCTTGGGGTGTGAAAAAATTTTTTTGGAACAGAAAAAAATGTTTTTAGGCGAGAAAAAAATTCTTGAGCCAAGAAATTATTTTTTTCTGTATATTATAACAAATTTACATTAAATTCAATAAAAAAAAAAAATTTATAACTACGCAAATAAATAAACAAAATTTTCATCAATTTGGCATCGAAAATTTATGACTTTATTTATTATATCTTAAACAATATGAACATCTATTTAAACTTAATTAAAATAATAATAATTAAAAAAAAAGAAAACAATAATTTGAGGTTTTCTTTTTTTTTTTTTTTTAATTATAAATAATAACACGCATACGGCAAAAAATTAAATTCAAGCAGGAAGCAAGCAGCATTTCATTTTATTTTTGTCTGTTTTTTTATTTAACAAGACTATTTTTATTTATAAACAAACAAAAGATAAAAATTAAATGTCACATTTTTCATATTTTTGGGAAATAGTCTCGTTGCATAATTAATTATTTTCTACATTTTATTTAGTCTATTAAATCTGACTAAACTAATCTAAATTCTAAATATATATATATATATATATATGTATATAAAGGATAGTTATTGGAGGGTGGAAATAAAAAGGGACCTGCCCTATAATATATTACTAATTAGTAATTATATATAACAACTCTTAGTACACTGAGAGAAAAAAATTTTAGGTGTAAATTGAGTCCAAATCTAATTATTCGTCAACTTCATAATTAAGCAAATTTTTGAATTATTTGTAAGTTCAAATTTCTCGATTCGAATGGAAAAAATTCTGATTAAATTTCAAATATTAAATTTTTATTTAATGGAGAGAAAAAATGATTTTTTCTTCGATTTGTGTCTGAGTTCTATTTATGCCTCTTACAAAAATTTGAATTATTATAAAAAATATTAAAATTTTAAGTCACTCAAAAATAAAATTTTGAAATTATTTGTAAATTTTCAAATAATTAAATTCGAATTTTGAACTATTTGCACACTCCTTAAAATTTATATTTTAAATGACAATAAAATTAGCAGACATTTAAAAATTTTTTGATTTTTTTTAAAATAAAAAATATTTTGAAAAATTGCACGTGTAGTTTGTGAAATTTTTGACATGCCCATTTAATTAGAAATATTTTTTTTTCATAATTTCTGTTAAAAAATTTTTTTTTAATTTCAAATGACTGCTAACTTTACTATCATATATTTAAAAAAAAAATATTTAATTCAAGTTCTTTAGTTACTTGAATAGTCAAGTAATTTTATTCAATCAAGAAAAATAATTACTTTATTAAAGTATTTTATTTACTTGCTATTACTAAAAAAAAAATTTTATTTCGTCAAAAAAATATTATTAGACGTCTTTTTTTTTCTAATGTTGGTCAGATTAGTTTCGTACCTTAACAAACGTTTTTTTTTATTAGTAAATAATTTTACCCTCCCTAGGATTCGAACCCAGACCGATCGAGTCTTATGACCTACGCCGTAGCGCACGCAGCCACGGAGGCTTATTGGAAATCATGTTTTTAATAAACTCTTAAGTTATTCATCGATGTCTGTCATATTAAATATTAATTTACACAACTAAATAATAAAATTTAAATATTTAATAGTTTATAGAAGTAGCTCACGAAAAAATTAATATATTTTATATTTTTATCAAAACCAATGAGAAATTTCCGTTTGTTATAAAAACAAATTTTTTTCAGTGCAATAATTTTTTTCTAATTTTTGATTATATCTTTTTTCAATTCCTTTTTTTTCAACCAAATAATTGCTTTGAAGTTTGTAATTGTAATAAATTTGAAAACGTATCAACTAAATTGAATATTTGCTTGCCTCATTCATGCTTCTAAAAATTTATTACTAGTGAGAAGTTTTCTTAAAATAAAAATCAATTTAATTTTCAAAAAAATGACTTATTTTGAGTATTTATGAAAACAAGAAAAATAACAAATTTAATTTTTTTTCTCTCAGTGTAGGGACAAAAAAAATGTTGCAAAATATATAATAAATATACAATTTGTCTATTCTAATTATTCGTGCGACTTTAAATTATTTAATAATAAACTATTTAATATTTTTATTATTTTCCATGTACGTAATTTCTTAATGTAACAGTAATACGGTAAAAGTTATAAATTTTTTAACGTAGAAGATCTTTAACGCTCTATTTCCACCCTCCTTAAAATGGCACGCGATCACACACTCACGTAAAAAAAAAATATTAATATTAATAACAATTTTGGTTTAATGAAAGGCAAATTAATAAAAATTTAAAATGTAATTTACTAAAAAAAAAAATTGAACACTGGTCGCATTTTATTAATACCTAGTATATATTTTAATACTTAGATGCACAAAAAATGTAAGTATAAATATCATTTTTTTATTAAATAATAATAAAAATATTAATGATTCATTTTTTAAAAATTATTTTTTTTAAAATAGTAAACAAAAGAAAAAAATTTACAAATTAAAAGCGCTACAGATCTTCTATTATTTAATTCAAATATAAATATATTTATTGTGAATATGTAAATATATACCAATTCATTTATATATTTTATGTTTTAAACATAAAACGCACTTGGTACGACCAATTTCATATACAAATGAATAAAGTATTATAATAGTAGTGATAATAATAATAATTAATAATTAATAATAATTATAATAATTAATAATAATAATAATAATTAACAGTAGAGAATTAAATTGGTGAAGCTTTGACAGTAATAATTTTACTGTAAAAAATTTACTGAGTGAATGCGAATTAATTACGGAGTGGATGAGTTTTTATTAGGGTGGGCCGAAAAAAAACTAATTTTTTTATGTTATCGTGACAATATCGTTTAAGATGATGAAAAAAAATCTAGTAAAGTTTGAGCTCTTAAATTAATATTGAGCCTCTTCGTGATTTTTTATTTCCCATTTAAATAACAGGGGAAAAAATTTTAAGTTTGGATTTTTTTACCTGGGCAATGGATCATTGAATAGAAGCTCGAGGTATATTTTTGTAGGGAATTAAACGCTTTACAAAAAAAGTCTCATTATTTTTTGATAAATTTATGTTCAAAAGTTATTGGAGCTTGAAGTCAAATTTCCAGTAAATTTCGAGATCTTTTTACTTTTCCAGCGAAACTATCAGACTTATGACAAAATGTCATTGGACCTTTTTTGTAGACAATTTTATTTCCTACAAATTATCTCTGATAAAGTTTTTTAAAATTCCGCATTGTTTTCTAGTTATTTCCATTTTAATGTCAAGCTTTTAAAAAAAGTAGTGTTCTGATGGATTTCAAAAGTTTGACGTTAAAATTAAAATAACTAGAAAACAATGCGGAATTTTGAAAAACTTTATCAGAGATAATTTGTAGGAAATAAAATTGTCTACAAAAAAGGTCCTATGACATTTTGTGATTAGTCTGATAGTTTCGCCGGAAAAGTGAAAAGATCTCGAAATTTACTGGAAATTTGATTTAAGCTCCAATAACTCTTAAACTCATAAATTTATCAAAAAATGATAAAAGACTTTTTTTGTAGAGCGTTTAATTCCCTACAAAAATATATCCCGAGCTTCTATTCAATGATCCATTGCCTAGGTAAAAAAATCCAAACTTAAAACTTTTTTTCCCCATGATATTTAAATGGGAAATAAAAAATCACGAAGAGCTCAAACTTTACCAGAATTTTTTTTCCATAACTAAAAAAAAAAAAACAAAATAGTTTTTTTTTTTTATATACCCAACTGTTTAGTTACTTAATCCCCTTGGAGTAAAATTTACTCCGAATAGATTATTTTAAAAATAAAATTCCGAATCGGAGTAGCTGCAGATTAAAATAAAATCCAAAATTAATCCATTGAAAAAAAAACTTTCTATTTACTCCATATACTCAGTAATTTTTTTTTTCAACTCCTGAACTCCGCGTGAATTCAAATTGAAACAAAATCCGTAATTACTCCGAATTAACTCCCAATTTTTTATGATACTGAAGTTCGCTGACGTCTAATAATTTTTTGATTTTTTTTTAAAATATAAATTAAAAAAAAAAAAATATTTAAAAAAATTGCACTGATATTTTCTCGAATTTCCTACATGTGCATTTTTTTATTTATTTTTTTTTTTAATTAATTTGTTGAAAAAAAAAAATTTGAAAATTGTTAATTATTTGTTTACTTCATGATACTCTAAGATACTACATAATAATTTTTGAAGTTTATTCAAAATAATAAATTATAAAAAAAAAAATATTTCAAAAAATTGCACTTGTAGTTTTTTAAATTTCCTACACATGCATATTTATATATTTTTTTTTTTCTTCAAATTTAATTGTTAAAAAAAAATCAAAAAATTTCCAATTGTCCATTACCCTCAGAATCGTAATTTTTTACAGTACATTAATAATAATAATAAAAAATACCATCTAAAATAGTTACATCAGAGATCATTAAGTCGCATGGAATTAATATTTGTGTGTAAATTAGTATGATGATGTGGTCTGTGCAAGGTGCTGCTTATGGTAAGAGGACCTACCATATGACCAGGTCTTGCCCACGTGTAAACATATCCATCCTGGCAGGCAGTGACGAAACAATCTTCCCTAAATACTAGTTCAGTCAATCGTTCGTGTGCCAATTTTTTGCACACAAGTGGCTCCAGTACCGGGCACTCATCAAATCTTGGGCACCAGGCGGTCCCGATTAATCGCATCGGATCGTCCATCACAGAACTTGATTTTTTATTACTACCACCTATACTATTACCACCGACACTATTTAAATTACTCGTGTTTGTATTATTACTAGCTTTATTATTATCCCCACTGTTAACCACTGAATTACTATTGTTACTTGTGCTACTTGATCTCATTGTCAGACTAAAATTTCTCTTATGATTATCACCCTTGTTACGTTCACCGAACCCAAGACCAGCGAATCTTTGGGTCAATGAATTAACCGTTGAAACCGCGGTGTTAGTGCTGGTGCTATTGTTCGTACTACTGTCGGAATTATTATGACTAACTGCCCCATCTTTACTAAAACTTATATTATTCATATTATTATATTTCGTATTGTTCGTAACGTGGTTCGACGTAGTGCCGTTACCGCTGCTCAAAGTACCCGATGACGACAGCGTACCCGAACCAGCGGCTGATACTCTCTGCTTAGCACAGACTGGCTGTCTCAGCACGTCCTCAGTTATGTCCCATAGACACAATTGTGTGTCTTCTGACACACTACCAAGTCGGTAACAAGTACCCCCAGGTACGCGTAGTTCAGAGCTGCAGGAATTTCTGTTCGAATGAATTCCCTGGGAAGTCGTCGACAGTCTATTGGATTTATCACTAAAATTATTATGATTATTGTGTTGATGTTGCATCGCTTCGTCATCTGACCCAGAGAAGTCCCCGTCAGCTTCGCCGTAGCAAGTAGTGAAGGGGTCGAATGCGACGACACTGACCCAGCTGTGGTGACCCTGCCCACGTGCGACCACTCGTTTTTCGTGAAAGCTCCATATTGTCACGAGATCATCCTCGCCTCCGACGACGACGTAACGTCCGTCTGGGGACCAGCATACGCACAAAAAACCACCGAAGTAACTGCGCGCTGACCCGACGAGTTCCATTGTGTCGTAGTGGAAGACCCGGAGGAAACCATCCTGGGATACGACCGCCAAATTTGTACCGCAGGGACTGAAGGCGAACTCGTTGATGCAGCAGCCCTCGGCCCCAATTACCCATCTGTACAATGGGTTCCTTGTAGACTTTGTCTTGCATGTATGGATTGCGTATCCATCACCGGATTTAAACGGCTGGTAATGCGGTGACGTTGTCCCGCAAGGAAGTTCCCAATTGTATAAATAAAGTTGACCAGAACTGTGGGACACGAGGAATAAATTACTCGACCCCGGTACCCATTTAATGCAGGTCACTTTTGTTTTGTCTATAAGCCTCTGTAAATATTTAATATATTTATTATTTATTTGAAATATATCGTGGACTATATACCTGACATTTATTTATTATTTATGTTATTAATTTTACCTCTTCATTGTACAATTTGTTCAATTCTTTTTTTATTGGATCGATGAGTTGGATTTGTCCGGTGGAAAATCCTACTAGGAGCGGTGCCGTATCAGCGGTCGCTGTTGTCTGGTTGAAATTATGACACGTTGGGTTTGTTCCTTTGTATAATTTTTTGTCAACTGGTTTGTTCAGATCCACGGCCTTTAAAAAAAATTTCATTATTATTTTTTAGTTAAAAATATTTAAGATACTGGTTAGGAGACTTCTGATTATTTTTTTTCAATGATAAATTATGAAAAAAAAATGTTTTAAAAAATTGCACATGTAGTTTTTGAAATTTTCTACATGTGCATTTTTTTAAATTAATTTAATTGTCTTGTAATTTTAAAATCATAAAAAATCAATGGAAAAATGATCCTAAAGTTAGCAGACAAAAATTTTCGGTTTTTGTTTCAGGAAATAAATTTTAAAAAAAAGTAAAAAAATGCATATGTAGAAAATTTAAAAAACTACATGTACAATTTTTTAAAATATTTTTTTTTTTATAATTTATTATTTTGAATAAATTTCAAAAATTATTAGACCGCTGACTTCAGGTATGATCCTGGAGTTAACAGAAAATTAAAAATTTTCAGTTTTTGTTTCAGGAAATAAATTTAAAAAAAAACTAAAAAAATGCACATGTAGAAAATTTAAAAAACTACATGTGCAATTTTTTAAAATATTTTTTTTTTTTTACATTTTATCATAAAAAAAAACCCAAAAATTATTAGACCGCTGACTTCAGAAATGATCCTGGAGTTAGCAGACAATTAAAAATTTTTGGTTTTTGTTTCAAGAAATAAATTTTTAAAAAAACTAAAAAAATGCACATGTAGAAAATTTCAAAAACTACATGTGCAATTTTTCAAAATATTTTTTTTTTTATAATTTATCATTTAAAAAAAACCCAAAAATTATTAGACCGCTGACTTCAGTATCCTGAAAAAAAAATCCATAAAATGAATGACCCGGAAATAAATATCATTCACTCATAAATAATAATTAATAATAAAAAAAAAATAACATATATATATACATATATGTACATATATTTTTATCCAACTAGGTGTGGTATGATGAAGAAAAGATGGAGTCAGCCCAGTAATTTTTAGGTTATACTAAAAATTGTCCAACTTTAACGGAAAAAAACCAAATATATGAGTAACAATAAATATATAAATAAACAACAAACCTTTTTGACACCCCGGTAAACGTAAACGAACAGTTCTTTGCCGAAATTAAAGCACATTCGGTCACCAAGTCCTTGTGCCCCCGTGGGGTCGGCGGGATCCGGCAAAGTAACAAATGACACCCTGACTGATGCACTTCCTCTGGTGTCCGTATTCCCCACACGATTAGGACGTGAATATTCAGACAATGTCATCAGTTTGTATGTTCCTTCCCTCGTGACAAATTGTGTTTTTAAATCCTCTTTCCCCCCGCCGTCCAACTGCACAGCCATCTTACTACCAGACTTCCAATTCCAATGGAAGAGCTCATGAGAAAACTTTTATTATTTTACTTAATAAATTATTTTAACTTTTTATTTTATCCACAAACTTTAAACTTGTCAATAATAAACGTATTTAAATAATTCACTACGTATTTTATTTAAAATCCACCTGCCAATCAATAAATTTTATATTTTAAATTTCCAACCAACATTTAAATTTAAATTTAAATTTAAATTTAAATAATTTATCATTTTTTAAATTTAAACCAGTGTTCAATTTACCCTAGTTTGTTAAATTAATAACTCAATATACTAACGCTGCTCTTCTTAACCATATCTTGTTGCTGGTAATTCATTTGTTATTTAAATTATTGTCTGATAAATCACAAGTTCCATTTTTATTTTTTAAATTTCACATTTGATTGCTGTTATGACGAGCGCTGGTTTTTTTTTTAAAAAAACTTTAATGATACGAGTCTATATTGTAGTGATGGTGTCTCGACAACTGGACAACTCGTTCACTAAATTACACATACATGTATGTTTATATATGTATGAACACTTTATATATTTAATATATAAAACCTGTCGCCTAATTCTTTAGGTTGCGTTAAACTGCGACTTGGAGACTTAGACAACTAGACTTCGACTTAGACCATTAGACTTTTTAAATTGATGTAGTCTATAGTCTATAGTGTGTTCTATATATTGTGTGCTGTCTACACTAGATGTTGCTCCTGGAGTTTACGTTTTATTTGTGCGCGCGCACATTTTTCTCTGGGTTTTACTCTGGTCTGGTTCAGCTCTAAGTCTACGGTAAAAAAAAAAACTAATAAATAATATTCACTTCTAATGTAATATATATATGTATATATATGTATGTATGTGTATATATATGTATATATATATATATATCGTATATGTGGGTAAAATGTATGAAGTTGATGACTATGTAAAGATTAATGATAATGATGGAATATGACTATGACACAATTATTGATATATAATATATATTTATATATATATGATTGTGGTAAATGATAAAGAGATAAAGATTTTTTTATATTTAATATTGTAAATAACCGGCAAGATAATTATTAAGTGGGGATGATTAATTAATCTTGTTTACTACTTCCTATTTCCGGTAATAGACCCCCTAGGAACGAATGTAGCAGATATGAGAGATTTTAAATTATGAATAAATGAATTAAATATGAAAAAATATGAAAATTAAAAAAAAGCACATGGTCATTTTTAAATTCTACGAATGTGTATTTTTTTAATTTTATTCGATTTACATTTTATTCGCTTATTTCAAAATTTTGAAAATTGACACTTGTCAGATACGTCAAAGTTTGTAGAGAATTAAGAATTTTTGGATTTTCTTTTTGACAGGTGAATTTTAAAAAAAAATTAAAAAATGCACTTGTAGAAAATTTTAAAAACTATAAGTGCAATTTTTTAAAAATATTTTTTTTTTGTAATTTGACATACAAAAAAAATCCAAAAATTATTAGACGTCGGCAATTTAGAATTTTAAATAAATAAATAAATGAAATTTTTAAAAATGCGCACAGATTTTTTATTGATCTAAATATGAATTTTTTTATTTTTATTTTTACATTTTATTTGTTTATTTTAAAATTTCAAAAATTTACACTTGTCAGTTACGTCAAAGTTTGTAGACAATTAAGAATTTTTGAATTTTTTTTTTGACAAATGAATTTAAAAAAAAAACTAAAAATATGCACTTGTAGAAAATTTAAAAAACTATAAGTGGAATTTTTTAAAAATATTTTTTTTTTATAATTTGTCATAAAAAAAAACCAAGAATTATTAGACGTCAGCTGATTTCAGTATCGCGTTTTTTGAATTTTAATTAAATAAATAAATGAATTTAAATAATAAAATTTAAGAAAATGCGCGTATTGATTTTTTATTGATCTACACATGCATTTTTTTATTTTCACTCTACGACCATTTTATTTGTTTATTTTAAAACTTAAAAAATTCCCTCTTGTCAATTACAATCACACTCATTTTATTATGATACTAAAAGAAGCCGACAATTAAAAATTTAAATTTTTAATTACAAAGTTGATTGTCATCATAAAAATTTTCAAAAAATATACCCAAGAATTTTTTAAAATTCTTTACATGCATTTTTAAAAATTTTTATCTGTCAATATTTACTTTGTTTAGTAAAAATAAATAAAATTTTCATGTTTTAGTATCCAGTATTTATTCATAAATATTTATATTTAAAAAGTACTCTTTTTTTAAATCAAATAATTGTTTTTGAAAGTTTTCTATTTAATGAGTTTATTTTTATCTATTTATTTATTTATTAATTTTTATTTTCAAATGATTACGGAATTTTTTTTTTTAAATAAAAATTCGTATTATGAAATGTAATATATATTAATATGACATATATTTAGTAAATATATGTCGTGATAAATATAAACGAAATAATATATATAGCAGTGAAGAAAAAAAGAAGTTTGAATTTATTTAATATTTAAATATTTCGCGCGAAAAAATGGAGGATTTGTTTTTACCACGTGGTCGAGTAAAAATTAATCGAACATAACCTTTTTTAAATTGTAATAAACAGAGATAATTTGTCACGTGTTAATTAGTTAAATAATTAATTTAATTTATATATTTAAGTTCACGTGAATGATATATATTTGATGTAACATGTAAGTAATTAAAAAAACAACTAAATTATACTGAAATTAGTCGACGTCTAATAACTTTTTTATTTTTTTAAAAATGATATTTTTAAAAAATTGCACTTACAGTTTTTTAAATTTTCTACATGTGCATTTTTTTATTTTTATTTTTTTAAATTAAATTTAAAAAGAAATCCAAAAATTTTTAATTGTCTGCTAATTTTTAGGATCATATAAAAATGATACTGAAATTAGACGCCTAATAATTTTTTGATTTTTTTTTAGAACAATAAATTATAAAAAAAAAATATTTAAAAAATTGCACCTGTAGTTTTTTTAATTTTCTACATGTGCATTTTTTTTAAATTTTATTTTTTTTTAATTATTTACTCTATTTATTTATAATTTTAAATTTAATGTCTGCTTCAAACTCGTAGACAATTAAGAATTTTTGATTTCTTTTTTTTTTTTTTAACAAATAAATTTTTGAAAAAAGTAAAAAAAATGCACATGTAGAAAATTAAAAAAGCTACAGGTGTAATTTTTTTAGATATTTTTTTTTTTTCACAATTTATCGTTTAAAAAAAAATCAAAAAATTATTAGACGTCATTTAACTTCAAGAAAGATCCTAAAGTTAGCAGACAATTAAAAATCTTCGGTTTTTCTTTCAGGAAATAAATTTTTAAAAAAAGTAAAAAAATGCACAGATAGAAAATTAAAAAATCTTTGTGTGCAATTTTTCAAAATATTTTTTTTTCTAAAATTAATCATTTTTTAAAAAATCCAAAAATTATGTCGGCTAATTTCAGTATCTTATTTTTAAATTAAAATAATTTTTCAAAGAAAATAAAATAAAAAAATATATGTGCTGTTTTAGAAATATATGTGATATTTATAAAAATGGGATATGGTAAGAGACCAGTACGCGGTGGTAAGAGAAAACTGGACCGTCGAAGCTCAAAATCAGTTCCAAAGCCAAAAGTCAAAAAAGGGAAATTTAATTTACGCGAAGCCTCATATGTCAAAGAACGCGATGCCAAAAACGCGGAGATTGAAAACCGAAGAAAAAAAATTGAAGAAGAAGAAAAATTAAAGCAACACGATGAGACATCCGATGAAGAAGAAGAAGATCCCATGAAAGCGTTGATGTCAACTTTTTCCCATAAAAAAAATTTAAATAAAACTGAAGTCGTGTCTGAATCAGAATCAGAATCAGAATCTGAAGTTGAAGTCGAAGTTGAATCCCCAGATAAATTAAATAAAAAAACTGATGAGATGAGTGACAGCGTCGATGAATCAGCCAATGAAAGTGATGATGAAAGAAAATCAGATAAAATATCAGATGCTGGTAAAAAAGAAGAAGATGCAGAAGCAGAAGCTGATGAAGATTTTAAATTAACAATCCAAGAAGTTAATGAAGAAGATGACGAAACTGCACGCGAAGACTCCGGTATCATAAGCGACCCATTTTCCCTCCACTTAATAAATGATCTATCAGATGATTTGTATGCCGCAGTGTCAAGTCCAAAGCCATCTATCGAAACCCATCAGTTAACTTGGCCAGCTCTCGGTAAACTTATAATCCAAATTCCCAAATGTAATCCAGCTCCCGCTCCAGATCCCAAATCTTCAAAAAAATCTTTCGATTTTATAAAAGAAGACAAGAGATACACAGACCCCGGTACCATTCCTCTGGCAATCCGCGACATCGATTGGAATAAATTGTATATTAAAAATCAGATCCAAAACAACATTACGAAGGCTAATTACAAAAATATAAATGACAATTTAGGTGAGAATCCCAGCGCACTGACCCCAACTCAGAAGGAATTATTTTCCATAGTAAATAATTACCAAGATCTGCTGTACTGCGAGCGTACATTCGACAACGAGAGCGAAATAATGTTCACTTATTGCCTGCACACAATAAACCATTTGCTAAAAACGCGGAGTAAAATTTTGCATCACAACGCCAAGTTATCAAAAGCCAACTCATTAGCGCAAATACCCGACGAGTATCGCGACCAAGGTCTAGTCCGACCCAAGGTTCTCATTATTGTGCCGTTCCGGCATTCGTGTCTGAAAATCGTCGAGTTGTTGATCGAAATATTAATCGGTGACGACAAAGGCGGCTCGGTCGTCAACAAGAAACGATTTCTTGACGAGTTTGCTGGGGGCGACACTTTGCGGATGCCGAAAAAAAATCCCAAGCCAGAGGATTATGAGAAAATATTCAGCGGGAATATTGACGACACTTTCAAAATAGGAATCGCGTTGACGAAGAAAACTTTGAAACTGTACTGCGACTTTTACTCGTCTGATATCATAATCACGTCGGTGTTGGGACTGCGGATGTTAGTCGGCGCCGATGGCGAAGAAAATCGCGACTATGATTTTCTGTCTTCCATCGAATTATTGATTATGGACCAGTGCGATTTATTTTACATGCAAAATTGGGACCATTTTATCCACATTTTGAATCACTTGCACTTACAGCCAAAGGAACTAGACCATGGCACTGATTTTTCCCGGGTCAGAAGCTGGGCCGTCAATGGCTGGGCTAAATATTACCGGCAGACTTTGATATTTTCGGGTGTACATTTACCGGAAATTCATTCTGTGTTTAATAAATTCTGTCACAATTACGCAGGTAAAATAAAAGTCTTGAACCCGGTGTCCAATGGTTCGATTTGCCGCGTAATTGTTCAATTGCAGCAGGTGTTTTACAAAGTAGATGCTGCTAATTACCAGCAGGCCATTGACGCGCGGTTTGATTTTTTTGTCAACAAAATATTGCCGCAGTTCAAGGACAGTATTATGAACCATACGTTGATTTTTGTACCTTCTTACTTCGATTACGTCAAGTTACGTAATTATTTTAAAAAAGAAGACATGAATTTCGTGCAGATTTGCGAGTATTCGAAAGACGCGAAAATAGCGCGGGCTCGCGATATGTTTTTTCACAGCGACGCGCATTATCTGATTTACTCAGAACGATTTCACTTTTTCAGGCGCATTACTGTCAAAGGCATACGTCATTTGATATTTTACGCGCCGCCGACTTTTTCGAATTTTTACAGCGAAATGTGTAATTTAATGCACGAAGCGAATCAGAATCCACGGGCTGGCTCGGATAATAACATGACGGTTACGACATTGTATTCGAAGTATGATAATATGCAATTGTCGGCGATACTCGGTACTGAACGCACGAGTAAAATGATTGCTTCTGATAAAAAAATACACATGGTTATGACTGGAGAGTAATTACATTGTAAATTTTTTTTTTATACTTGTATATAGTGGAAAAATTTAATAATGAACAGAAAGTAGATTAGAATATGAAGTCGACTTCATTCTTTATGAATAATTATTTAGCTACTGTGTAAAAAAATGTCGTTGGGAATAGGGTGAAAAAATGTTGACTATTCTAAACTTCGCAACGTGACACGATGAATTTTTTTTAAAATGGTTTTTAAGGGGGAAGCTGGTCAGATATAAAAAAAGACGAGTGTGAATGTAGCAGAGATAAGACAAATTTAAAATTGTAAATAAATAGAGTAAATAATTAATAAAATTAAATTTATAAAAAATGCACTTATTAATTTTTAAATTTTTTAAATGTGCATTTTTTTAAAATTTAATTTTATTAATTATTTACTCTATTTATTAATAATTTTAAATTTCTCTGATGGCTGCTACATTCACACCCATAAAAAAAACGATACTGAAGTTAGCCGACGTCTAATAATTTTTTTATTTTTTTTTAGAACAATAAATTATAAAAAAAAAATTATTTGAAAAAATTGCACCTATAGATTTTTTAATTTTCTACATATGTATATTTTTAGTTTATTATTTTTTTGTAATTGATTTGTAGAAAAAACAAACCGAAAATTTGTTGATTGTCTGTCAATTTCAGAATCATTAAAAAAAGAGGATATTTTTGTGATTTTTTTTTTCAGAGTACGTTCTTTATTAAAATTCTTAAAATTTGTGACATTATTAAGCAACATTCCAAGAATATTCCGTGAAATTTTTATAAAAAAATATTGAAAAATAAGCCAGTGGTAGTGGGGAGAGACGAGTCACAAAAAAGTCTCCATGCCGGCAGGATAACTTATGACTGAATCTGAAATAAAAAAACCAAAAAGATTTCTTCAGTACTCAAGTTTCTCTTAGATTTGAACGAAGGATTTTTTTTTTTAATAACTTCTTATTTTTTAATTAAACAAAAGGAGGAATTTTTGGGAAAAATTAGAGTTTTTTGATTGCACCTTTACCAAAAATTAAAAAATGAATATTTTGTTTATTCCTTCGTTCAAATCCAAGATAAACTTGAGTACTAAAGAAATCTTTTTGGTTTTTTTATTTCAAATGAGGCAGTCATGAGTTATCCTGCCGGCATGGAGACTTTTTTTTGTGACTCGTCTCTCCCCACTACCACCGGCTTATTTTTCAATATTTTTTTATAAAAATTTCTCAGAATATTCTTGGAGTGTTGCTTAATCATGTCACAAATTTTGAGAATTTTAATAAAGAAGATACTCTGAAAAAAAAAATCTCAAAAATATCCTCTTTTTTTTGTATCTCAGACCAGCTTTACCCCTTAAATAATTGAGTTATCAATTAAATGTATGCTTGCAATAGTGAAAATAAATATATATGTACATAAATGTCAAACAAAAATATGAAAATTAATAAAATTTGAATTTTGAAAATTTAAATTTACCCAAGTTCATTTTTTCAAAAATCATTCAGTCAATTTTTTTAATCCTGACATTAAAAGTTAAAATAATTATGATATTTTTCTACTCACTAATAATTAATTTAATTAAATTAAACAATAATGTAATTAAATATCAATAAATAATTTTTTTATTTAATATAATTTAGATATTTCTAATTTTATAATCTCATAATATCACATAAATAATAATAATAGTAATAAATAAGTTTACGTTAAAATTATAAATTAATATATGAATATATATATATTATTTTTATCGATCGGGTAAAACTATTTGGTCAATATCAGCATCATATGATTTAGATGTCTCCTCTTGTACGATTGATATAAATGAATCTGTTGTCGACAATAATTCGACAGTTGTTTCAATTTTCGTTGAATCTTTTATATTTTCTTGGTCGGAACTTGTCGTGTACATTGACTTCAATTTGTTTAGAAATTCTGTTCCATTTAAAGTTGTTTTATCATCTTGTAATTCTGTAAAAAAAAAAAAAAACATTTATTTTATTTAAATAATAATTACTAATTAATTTTCTTATAATATTGAAGTCAGCTGATGTCTGATAATTTTTGAATTTTTTTTTTAAACGATAAATTGTACAAAAAAACATATTTCAAAAAATTTCACCTAAAGATTTTTTAATTTTCTACATGTGCAATTTTTTTTTTTTTTTTTTTTATACTTTATTTGTTGAAAAACAAAATCCAAAAATTTTATGATTCTTAAGTTAGCCGACGTCTGATAATTTTTGAATTTTTTTTTAAAACGATAAATTGTAGAAAAAAAAATATTTAAAAAAATTGCACTCGAAGATTTTTAAATTTTCTACTCGTGCATATTTTTAATTATTTTTTTATTGTAATTCATTCATTGAAAAAAATAATCCAAAGATTTTTAATTGTCTACAAATTCAAAAATCGTAATTTTTTTATGAGTGTGAATGTAACTGTCAATTTTGAAAATTTTTGAATAAGTAACTAAAATGTTCGTAGAATAAAAACAAAAAAAATGCGTATTTACACCAATGAAAAATCCATACGCGCCTTTTTTTAAATTCCATTATTTAAATCATGAGTGTGAATGTAGCAGACATCAAACTTTAAAATCCCAAATAAACCAAGTAAATAATTAAAAAAAAAATATTTATCAAAAATGCACTTATCAATTTCAAAATTTTCTAAACGCGCATTTTTAAAAAATTTTTTTTTATCAATTATTTATTCTATTTATCAATAATTAAAAATTTGACGTCTTCCAAATTCACACTCGAATTTTTATGATACTGAAGTTAGCCGACGTCTAATAATTTTTGAAATTTTTTCAAAACGATAAATCATACAAAAAAAAATATTTGAAAAATTTGCACCTGTAGTTTTTTTAATTTTCTACATATGTATATTTTTATTTTTATTTTTTTGTTTAATTCCCCGGTGAAAAAAAAAATCCGAAAATTTTCGATTGTCTGTTAACTTCTGGATCATGAATTTTTTTCCAAACATTAAAATATATAAAAAAGTAAATGATCTTTTTACCATTGACCCTAATCGTGAGCTCATCAAACGTGGCCATGGAGCCCGAATTCAGGCAGTCAATTATTTTCGAGGAATTATTTAATCTCGCTCGCCTTATTAATAATCGATAATCTGTTGGGTTCCAAATAAAGACATAGAACAGCGATAAAATAATAGCCGCCGAGCTGACAAGTATCACATACGCGATAACAGTCATAACACGAAACACTTTTTTACGGTGTTTCGGTTCATACAATTTGTCTTTACTCTCCTCGCCAGCGAATTTAACTTCATTTGATGCTTTTCCATGAGGGTCATTACGTGTCGCAAGTGTACGTGTTATACTTGCCATTACAGTTTGCGCACTACTCATTTTTCGTGGTAATTGCATGTTCAATTCCCGGCTACCACCACTTGGTTTATAAATTTTCATTTGTCGTTTCATTCATTAACAATTTTCATATATTTACAAATTAACACATATATTAATTACTCATAATTCATTTAATCAAAATTTTCCCCAAAACATTTTTTAAAAATTCATTTAATTACTGCTCGTTAATAGTAATTAAAAATTATCCGTATATATATTAAGTATATATAGTAATCTTATATTTATTTTTACCGATAATTTATTTAATTTAAATTTCACATTAAATTTAATTTAAATTATTATTGAGACTACACCCACTGTTGTATTAACAATTTTAGTTATTTTAAGACATGCGTATTTAAGACTTATATACATATATATTATATGTAATAATACATGGATTCTATAAGGATTCTGCGCACATATGGATTTTTTTTGTTCATTACTTTCATTTTTTTTTAAATAATTTGCTACGCGATTAAATGATCGAGGGCAAATCACTAAAATTTTATAGATTTGCTAATTGAATTCGATTATACTGCGTAGAATACATATATATATATGATATATATTTATATGTTTTTTATGACGATAAACTTGAGTGGATTTTTTTATAGAAAAGCTCAGAATTTAAGTACTCGCGAAATTTTTTTTTTTATTGATAAAAAAATAAATAAATAAATATATGAAATTATGATAAATCTTTAAAATGGAATATTTGAATTTGTAATGCGCCCTTCAGATTTTTTATCTGATTATATATGAATACAATTGAATATTGGATTAAATTTATTCGGTAGATGTGAGATTTCTTCGGTTTATGTAATAGCTGGTAAAAGAAAGAAAAAAATAAAAAATATATGATTGAGTTTAATAGGACGCGTGGATTAGATGTAATTGTATTTAAGTAATTGATGTTAATTCAATTTAATGCCTGTCTCTTAATAACTTTATTTGTTTTACTGGCTCTCCCTCTGTAATATTATTAATTGAAAGTATAATAGACACACCTTTGTTACAAAACCTTCGAGAATAAGTAAACATACATGGAAAAAACAGAATATTAAAAATTAATAAATAATAGGAAAAAGTGGAATCTGTTATCAATAATTAGTACTATCATGTACTTAATGCAAAGTAGTTTACTAATTTTTGTAGATTCCTAAAAACTACTATCAATTATTTCAAAAAGTAACTAAATATTATTACTTTTAGGTATAGTGACTTATTAGTGAAAGTTAATTAATTTATGGCATAATCTATTAAAAAGTAATGATTGGTCAAATTAACAATTGCTATCTTAGATACTAATTTTTCCAGCCGAAAATTGCAAAAGTTACAAACTTTTATTTTATAAATTCGATCACTGATCAATTATTAGCTTAAAATATCATTTTTTCATCATTATAAATTAACTTACAATATACATAAATCGAATAAGTGGTAAGTAATAAAATGAAAAATTAGTATACTAGATACTGATTTTTTGCTCATAAAAATACCGAAAATTTTTAACTCTTATTTTATAAATTCTATCCCATTGACTAATAATTAATATAAAATGTTATTTATTCGTTATTATAAATTAATTTATTTTATACATATATCGAATAAGTGGTAAATAATAAAATGAAAAATTCGTATACTAGATCTTTATATATTAATATGTACGTTTACTAATTTTTCGGTTCGTCATTTTTAAAATTTTTGTATGTTTATTTGAATAGTTATAACTGTAGATACAAATTTATCGATTCTTTTTCATATTAATTTTAATATACGAAATTAAAAATTTAGCTCTTCTGTGTATCAAATTTTGATATAAATAATAGCCATTTTGTAATATATATAATGATCCTGGTTTGATATTAGTATCGAATATACTAATTTTGAGTCGAAAATAAACTACAAACTATTTAAATTTTGAGCATCTTTTTTTTCCGTTTATAGTTTTTTTTTTACTTATTCAAATTACAGTCGGACTCCATTAACTTGGATTCCATTATCGCGGAACTTCCCCTCAATCTTTTCTCCTACTATGAGCTGCGCTCTCCCATCTGATACTTTAAGTATATATATATCGTACATGTAGATATGAGCGCATGCGTGTAGTTTATTTTTAAATAAGAAGGGGCATTTGATAAGTAGGAAATTCAAAAAAATTTCTACCCCTTCGTGGACTAACTGTCGGACTTCGACAGTATTTTGAATTTTTTAATAAAATTCATTATTGAGAATAAAAATTTTGATTTGCTGAGAAAAAAAATTTTTTAATTTAAATTTGAAATTATTTTTGAAAAATTAAATACAGCATTTTTTTCACGATGAAATTAGTAGACAATTAACAATGTTCGGACTTTTTTTAAAAAAAAATAAAAATATGCGCATGTAGAAAATTTAAAAATCTATAGGTGCAATTTTTTGGATTTCTTTTTTTTTGATTTATCGTTTTTTTAAAAAAATTCAAAAATTATTCATCTGCTAACTTTCGTTATTTTTTTTCACAGATTCGTAAATATTTTATATTTAGAATTGAAATTTTATATTGATCTATAAATAGTATAATAAATATTTATTTGGTATAAATATCTGTAGATATTTTTATGTATAATTAATTATGACTATATATATATATATATATAGATATATAGATATATATGTATATAAAGAATTCGTGTCAATTATATAAGGTGAAACCCTATGCTTTGACCCTGTTACATTATTCGCTATAACGTTCTTATAAATTTTTTCACTTTATACATTGAGAAAAAATAACTTTTGAAAATATTCTGTTTTCTTACAAAAAATTATGCTTTGGAAATTTTTAATCTGATATATTTTTTATGGAAAAATTTATGATAGTTAACAAACAATTTTAGGATTTTTTTTCAACAAATCAATGAAGAAAAAAAAAAATCTAAAAATATGCACATGTAGAAAATTAAAAAAACTATAAGTGCAATTTTCTCAAATATTTTTTTTTTTATAATTTATCGTTTTAAAAAAATCCAAAAATTATAAGACGTCAACTGACTTTTATTCTGAAAAACTTTAAACTTTTTTTTTTAATTAATAAAAACATTGACTATAAAATTAAATAAATTTTTCGATTACTCGCAAATTAATGTCCGCGAAAAATAGTACGATATTATAATTATGTTTTTTAATAAAAAAATTTCATGATACTGAAGTTAGTCGATATCCAGTAATTTTCAGATTTTTTTAAAAACGATTAAGTATAAAATAAAAATATTTAAAAAAATTGCACTTATAGTTTTTTTAATTTTCTACATGTGCATATTTTTAGTTTTTTTTTTTTTTTTTAATTGAAGCTGAAAAAAAAATCCGAAAATTGGTAATCGTCTTTTAACTATGAAACTCAGCCGACGTCTAATAATTTTTTGATTTATTTTTTAAACAATAAATTATAAAAAAAAAAATATTTCAAAAAATTGCACCTGTAGTTTTTTAAATTTTCTACATATGCATATTTTTATTTTTTTTTTATTGTAATAAATTTGTTAAAAAAAAAATCCGAAAAATTATCTGTCAATTTTAGGATCATAATTTTTTAAAAATTATAAAAATAATTTCTTACCTTGAACATTTGAATTTTCCGTTGCTTGATAATTCAATTTATCAGTAACTTCAGTTGCTTCACTAACAAGATCATGATTATCTGCATTTTCTTGATCATTTTCCCGAGTTTTATTTTCAAAATTTCCATTTTCGTCTTCTTCATATTTATTAATTTCCGCCTTAAGCTCTGGTGTAAAGGAACCAGTCGCTTCTGTACTATTTTCGATTTTTGTAAACATCATTGATTTATCAGTACGTTCTTTATCATCAACTGAAAGATCAAGATGTTTATTGACGATACCATAAACACTCGTCTGTAAATCAGAAGTCGTGACCTTGTCACTGTCATGGTATATTTTTCCAATCATTGGATTTCTCAATTGAGTTATATTTATAGCTTTCACATATTTATCATCATTATTATTTTTAATATTTCTATTATTGTCATTTTTATCGACAGTATGAAAGCGAAATAAATGACTTCGTAAATTGTTCATTGAATTGAATATTTCCCCAACACTTTTTTTATTGTTTTTTTTATTACTATTATTAATGTTGTCATTAATCGGATACTCATGGGGTAAATTATCAGCCAAATATTCAGCGTGAATTTTATCCATAGTATGGGCGCGATGAATCAGTCGCGGATTTGGCGGTTGCCAAAGAAAGACATAGTACGCACTCAGTACAATAGCAACAAAACTTACGGAAAATAAGTATGCGATTACAGTTACGACTCTTATTATCTTTTTAGTACTGGCTCGATTTTCAAATATATTTTGGTCCTTCGAGCCGGGATTATTTGAAGCTGGTCCGTTTGCTTCTAATAAAGTTCCCATTTTTTTTATTATTTGGTCAAAATACAAAACTTGATTGTCATTAATTTATTATTTTTAATTATTGTTTATTATTCAGGTGCATAAATATTACAAATTTTATAAATATATTAAAAAAATATATTTTTTTGTAGAAAAAAAAAAAAAATGAGTTATGGACGTATTCAGTTACGTTACATACGCAAGACTGCAAGTTCAAGTCAAGTTACTTGAATAAAAGCTTATTGCTTCTACACGTGTTTAAATAACGCGCACGCGTCCACTTTTTTCATACGAATCGTAATTGTACGAGAGCTTAATACGATAATTCAACTAAAGGTTTTAAAAAAATTTATGTGTATTCGTTATAAATTTGTTTAGGTTCATATTAGAAATTTTTTTAAAAATTAAGTCAAAAAATAATTTTTTTAAAAATTAAGTCAAAAAATAATTTTTTTAAAAATTAAGTCAAAAAATAATTTTTTTAAGTACAAAATACTCATTTCTTGAGCAATGGTATTTACTTTTGCGCGAAATCATTTTTGAAAAAAGTTTTAAGATTTTTTAAATTAAATATTTGAATTCAAATCAAGTGAGAAGTGAGAAGAGGATAAAAAAATATATATATATGTTTATATTAAATTTGAATAACAAATGTTTCTTGTAAACATATATTTTTACCGAAGAATTTTATATTTTGATATTCGATATTAGAATAAAATTTTAATTTTTTAAATTTCAAAATTTTTACGTCATATTACGTAAGTTATCAATAAAACAAATAAAATAATTTTTTTTAAATATTTCAAAAAATTTTAATTTTTATTCGCAGAAAATATGAATTTGAAGATTTTTTATATTTTTCTACAACTTTGGCTGAGTGAATTCAATTATAAGTTTATTAGAAAAACAAAAAATTTGAAAAATGGTTGACCCTGTGGGCCAACTCCAAAATTTCCGATATTTTCGAGCTCAAAAAGCTATAGGACCTCAAAAAGTCGAAAGCTGATGAAAAATCAATTTTCGAAAACCGAACCAAAACCAATAACTTGCCTATTACACTCATGCCATAAATTAAAGGAACAGAAAAATTTTAGAAATTTTTTAGTGATTTTTGAAAGGCTGTAACTTTGTGAAAAATAATCGTATCGAAAAACAAAAAAAAAAGCATTTTGTAGCTTGAAATCTCTAGTTTCAACTCATTTTCATCAATTTTTTTTTAGACCTCCAGCCATTGCGCAAACATGAGAAATACCGCGAGAAAAACGGCTCGATGGATCAATTTAAAAATTTACAGGGTTATTGGGGGTACACTAAGCTAAAAAATTCCCTGGCAACATTATTTTTTTTAACAATATTTACAAAGTAGCGGTTGATTTACTGTTTAGCCAAAAAAAGTCACTTTTCTGTACTCACTTCATAGGGATGTTAAGGATAAAAAAAAATTTTTTTCATAAAAATTGATGAAAGGGTCTTGTAGGGAATTTATTCACGTTTTCAACGCCACCCTCAAATTTACTGTGCGCTCATTAGTACCTGAAATATCGACGATCAAACCCAAAAGGATCATTTTCCGTTTGAAGGCTGATATCTCAGCGACAAGTTATCGTACGAATCTCCAAAAAAATGGAAATTAAAGCTGATTAAATTTGCTATCCGACCTATGCATTGGTTTAGCTGAACGATTTTTTTCGCAGCCCGTGGACTCTCTCAAAGAAAAGGAAGAATTTAAAAAATTTTTTTCTCGCGGTATTTCTCATGTTTGCGCAATGGCTTGAGGTCTAAAAAAAAATTTATGAAAATGAGTTGAAATTAGAGATTTCAAGCTACAAAATGCTTTTTTTTGTTTTTCGATACGATTATTTTTCACAAAGTTACAGCCTTTCAAAAATCACTAAAAAATTTCTAAAATTTTTCTGTTCCTTTAATTTATGGCATGAGTGTATTTAAAAATTTTTAATTTTCATGGCGGGAAATTCAAAATTAAAAAATTTTAATTTATCGATATACAGTAATTGTTTGCTATTATGATCCCGGGGTTTTTTGGTCTTAAAAAATCAAAAAATGAAAAAATTTTTTTTACTATAATCCAATATATTTTTAAATTTTGTTTTTTTTTCACGAAGATGGCGCGCAAGCAAACAATTGTTGGTTTTTATATTTTTATTATAAATTCGCTGTGATAACAAACAATTTTGTAAAAAAACAATTGTATGGTTTGTAAATTTTTCGATTTTTTATGGTAAAAAAAACTAGAAGAATGTGAAAAGTAAACAATTATTATTTTAACTTTAGTTCCCGTGAGTCAGCGATCAGAACAAAGCGTTTAAATTCTTGATAAATTGTTTTTCCAAACATTTTTAAAAAAACGCATTTCAACTTCCAAGTATACATTCAAAAAAAAAAAACTATTTTTTTTCTACCAAGATATTATGATATTTTTAATTTTAAGTAAACGTTTCTCATTTGAATATTTTCCACGATAATTTTCTAATTGCAATCCATCATTCGATGAATGCAGTGATAAATTCTATAAATGGCTTTTCTTTATTTATATAATCGATTGAAGATTGAATAGGTTTAATTTATGTTGATTATCTTTAATTATAAGATAAATTTCCATGCTAATTTAAATAATTCCTTTCAGTTTTATTCCATAGTTATTTTTTTTAGATAGATAGATAAATAATTTATTACTAATTTGCAATTTTGCAATTTACCAGCTCCCATCTTTTAATTTTTTTTTCTTAATTCAGTCGTCAATGATTGATATTTAAAAATTTATTTAGAAATCATTTTTAAAAGCAAAAGAGAAAAAAAACTATTTGGTAAATACGAAATTTTGAATTATATAAAATGATGGTGTAAATAAAGAAAGTAATTTATTATTATCATATATATATATACATACGTATATATGTGGGAGGAAGGGGCAAGATGGGGTAATCTTAAAATTTTATAAAAAAAGTTTGTTTTTTTAAAGATTCCAAAATCACTTGTTAATATAATTGAGCATTATTTTGATTTTTTGTTAATTTTTTCAAAAATTTTAGTAAAAAAATAGTATATGTAATTTATTTATTATATTTAATTTATATAAAAGTATTTATAAGAAAGGGAGGAGAAAAATGGGGTACTTCCAAAATTTTATTAAAAAAGTTTGTTTTTTAAAAATTCAAAAATCATTTGTAGATATAATTGAGCATTATTTTGATTTTTTGTGACTGTTTTCGAAAATTTTTGTAAAAAAATAGTATGAATTTGATTTATTTTTTTATCAATTTACAATAAAACTCCCGGGTCAAATTACTTCAGGTATTTCAATAATCAACTGGAAAATATTTACAATTTTTTGAATTTTTGAAATTTAATTAACTTTTAATTATTTTTTAATCTATTACTTTAGGCAACAGATAATTGCTTTTTTAAAAATATCTTCTTTGGAATTAAAACTGACTTAAATCTTTTACTTTGAAGTTAAAAATAAATAGTAATTAGCAAATAAAAAATTACCAATTCAAAGTCGGTAGTTAAACTTTTTAAAAAATCTAGTGTCAGTCGAAAAATGTCAATGACTTTTGTTTTATGATAAAAACTATTAAAATTTTTTTTCTTCCTTTGCATCCAATAATTATGTGAAATGTAATTTTTCTTTATGTAAATTACTTACAAGAAAATTCAATTTACCCAAATTTATTTAATATCCAGAATTTTTTTTCACCTTTTTTAGGTCCCCATTTTGCCCGCGAAAAATGAAAATTTTTTTTTAACGGCAGCTGAAAATTTTTTCTATTCACTTTGAATATCATTAAAAAAAAACGTATTTGAGTCCCCGAAAACTACCCCCCCCCCCTTTCCTATATATATATATAAATATATAATTATTAAACTAAATAAATTTAAAAATAAAATGAATCACATGCGATGTTGCAAATAAAAGTATACAGATGCCAATACGTTTTGAACGGCTTCTATATGTCAGAACAAATACACACATATATATAAATATTATTTATATATATTATTCTAGTTAAGTACAAAGTCCTTTAAAAATAAAAACTACATTTTTTCTTTGTGTAATTTATTTATTATTTCATTTGTTTTCATATATAATATATAATAATATAATATCGCGAATATGGTCAGCCTTGGAAACGCGTCTGCAAGAGCCAGTGTAAGAACTGATTCATTTTTAAATTTTCTCTTTATCTTTATCCCAAGTTTTTTACAAAAAAATATATAGATATACAATTATACATACACTTGAATACATATCTATATATATCTGTATATTTCGACATAAATGTATGACACATACATTGTACATAGAAATGTACAGTAATATAAACATAACCTAAAGATTTTTCCCGTCTTTTAAAAATACTTTTTTACGTCAAAAAAAATTGAATATTTAAAATTATTTATATATTTTTAAAAAATATATAAAATTTGAATAATTTACCAGTTTTTTAAATATTTGAATTATAAAATTCGCGAAAACGAATTGTTAAGTGACGTTTTAATAAATTCCATTTGAAAATAAAATTCAAAAAAAAGGTAATTAAAAAAAAAAGTAATTAATTAAAGGGTGGAGTTTTTTTTGATGCTTCATTAAATATGGATGATGAAGAATGTCTCCAGCCTGTGCTGTCATCCCAAGAAGATGAAAATTTTCAAAAATTAGACACTGCCATATTTGCATCTGTACCACTTGTTTTTGGGGTAATTATTTATGTTACTAAAAATAACATATGAAAATTTTTTTGGTTTTTATAAACAAATTGCGTAAAAAAATAGAACTGGGCTGCTAGCTCCTGAAAAAATGAGTATGAGTGTAGCGGACATGTGATAATTTATAAATTTTAAATAAATAGTGAAGTTTAAAAAAATGCACGTATGGATTTTTTGTTGATCTAAATATGCATTTTTTTTATTTTTATTTTAACATTTTATTTATTTTAAAAATTTAAAAATTTCCATCTGTCAGTTAAATTTGAAGTTAGTAGACAATTTACAATTTTTACTTTTTTTTTAATAAATCAATTAAAAAAAAAAAATAATAATTATGTTTATGTAGAAAATTTAAAAAACTATAAGTGCATTTTTTTTAAATATTTTTTTTTTTGCAATTTGTCATTTAAAAAAAAATCCAAAAATGATTAGACGTCAGCTAATTTTAGTATCATATTTTTTTAATTTAAAAAAAATGAATAAATTAATTTAAATGATGAAATTTAAAAAAATGCGCGTATGGGTTTTTTATTGATCTACACATGCATTTTTTTATTTTCACTCTACGACCATTTTATTGATTTATTCTAAAATTTTTAAAATTCCCACTTGTCAGTTACATTTGAAGTTAGTAAACAATTAAGAATTTTTTGATTTTTTTTTTGACAGATCAATTGAAAAAAAAAAAAAACTAAAAAAATGCACATTTAGAAAATTTAAAAAACTACAAGTGCAATTTTTTTAAAATATTTTTTTTTGTACTTTATCATTTAAAAAAAAAAAATCCAAAAATTATTAGACGTTAGCTAATTTTAATATCAAATTTTTTGAATTTTAAATAAATAAATAAATTAATTGAAAAAATGAAATATAAAAAAATGCGCGTATGGATTTTTCATTCATCTACACATGCATTTTTTTATTTTTACTCTAAACATTTTTCTTTATTTATTCTAAACTTCTAAAATTCCCACTTGTCAGTTACATTCACACTCATCTTTAAAAATTTATTAAACTGAAATTAACTGACGTCTAATAATTTTTGAATTTTCTTAAAAATGATAAATTAAAAAAAAAAAATATTTAAAAAAATTGCACATATACTTTTTTAAATTTCCTACATGTGCATATTTTTAATTTTTTTTTTAAATTAAACCAGAAAAAAAATTCAAAAATTATTAACATATAAGTAATTGTCTGAAAATAAAATTTGTTTACTGAAAAATAAAAAGAAAATTTTCGTCTGTTTTATTATCACATAAATTTATTATCTAATTAATAAAAAATATTTAATTATTCAACAGGTGATTATTGAAATAATAGGAATCGTATTCATATCAGTATGGCCAGAGGAACACAATAAATGCAACACATATTTTATATTTTTATATTTACATTGTGGCTACTGGTTTGTGATAATGATAACTGATTACATCATTAAATCACGACACCATAATTTACGTATCTGCGGTTATCTTGATTTTTATCAATCGACTTATCAGCATATAAGGACACCGTTATTTGTATCATCGCTATGGAATACTATATATTTATTCCTGGCTGCAATATTACACCATACTCATAAAATAAACTATGAGGATTATTGTCGTTCATCGGAATGGTTTACTCCGGTTAATTATATTCTTATGTTAACAACATTAGAACTTATGATCATTGTTCCTGTCTACATAAATTATATAAGTATGTTTATTATATATATTAGGGTGGGCCAAAAAAAAAAAACCTTTTTTTTTCTTTAGTTACCGTGACAATATCATTCAAGATGATGGAAAAAAATCTGGTAAAGTTTGAGCTCTTAAATTAATATTGAGCCTCTTCGTGATTTTTTATTTCCCATTTAAATAACAGGGGAAAAAATTTTAAGTTTGGATTTTTTTACCTGGGCAATGGATCATTGAATAGAAGCTCGAGGTATATTTTTGTAGGGAATTAAACGCTTTACAAAAAAAGTCTCATTATTTTTTGATAAATTTATGTTCAAAAGTTATTGGAGCTTGAAGTCAAATTTTCAGTAAATTTCGAGATCTTTTTACTTTTCCAGCGAAACTATCAGACTTATGACAAAATGTCATTGGACCTTTTTTGTAGACATTTTGATTCCCTACAAATTATCTCTGATAAAGTTTTTTAAAATTCCGCATTGTTTTCTAGTTATTTCCATTTTAATGTCCAGCTCTTAAAAAAAGTAGTGTTCTGATGGATTTCAAAAGTTTGACATTAAAATTAAAATAACTAGAAAACAATGCGGAATTTTGAAAAACTTTATCAGAGATAATTTGTAGGAAATGAAATTATCTACAAAAAAGGTCCTATGACATTTTGTGATTAGTCTGATAGTTTCGTCAGAAAAGTAAAAAGATCTCGTAATTTACTGGAAATTTGACTTCAAGCTCCAATAACTTTTGAACAGATAAATTTATCAAAAAATGATAAGAGATTTTTTTTGTAGAGCGTTTAATTTCCTACAAATTATCTCTAATAAAGTTTTTCAAAATTCCGCATTGTTTTCTAATTATTTCCATTTTAATGTCAAGCTCTTAAAAAAAGTAATGTTCTGATGGATTTCAAAAGTTTGACATTAAAATTAAAATAACTAGAAAACAGTGCAGAATTTTGAAAAACTTTATCAGAGATAATTTGTAGGGAATAAAATTGTCTACAAAAAAGGTCCTATGACATTTTGTCATAAGTCTGATTGTTTCGCCAGAAAAGTAAAAAAATACTAAAATTTACTATGAATTCAAATCTGACTGAATAATTTTTGAAAAATTAAATTTATCAAAAAATAATAAGAGACCTTTTTTGTAGAGCGTTAAATTTTCTCCAAAAATATCTATTAATTTTTCCGATACACTGATTCTCTGATGAGTGATAAAATTTAATTTAAAAAATAAAATTTTCCCATGTTCTTAAAATGGGAACTCAAAAATTGCGATGAGTTTGTTGTTAATATCAACATTAAGACTTCAAACTTCAATAGTATTTTTTTTTTATCATCTCGAACAATATTTTCCATACAATTAAAAAAAAAAAATATTCGATTTTTTTGAAAGTAATTCATATAAATTTTGCGAGTATAAATATAGCAGACGTCAGACAAATTTAAAATTATAAATAAATAAAGAAAATAATTAAAAAAAAATATTTTTAAAAAATGCACTTATAAATTTTTAAATTTTTTAAATATGCATTTTTTCAAAATTTTATTTTATCAATTATTTACTCTATTTATTAATAATCAAAAATTTTTCTGATGTCTGCTACACTCACTCATAAATTTTTTATTAATTAAAAAAAAAATGACTAAATATTATTTATGTTTATTTGAAGAACGTGTACGTCGTTTTAATCGCATCCAACCACCACCCGATGTCACGAGAGAAGAATGGCTATCATCATTTACCCAGGATTCATTTGCTGGTAATACAGAAGTCGGTTATCATGAACGTGGCTCTAATTTACTAGAATTATTGGAAAAACAAGCTGACTTAATAAGGTATCTACGTGATCATAATGTCAAGTTGAGTCACAGAATGATGTTACTTGCATCGCAACGTCATCAAACTGTTTAACTCATTAATTATAATAATTGTTTACTCAACAACAATTATCCTGTATTATATTACATTTCAAATCATCTGTCATTAAATTATGACGTACGCAGAAAAGAGAATTTTTGGCGCGAAAAATTTTGAACTCCCCCAGAAATCCTTTTTTTCTGTGGTCCGTACGAGTCGTAGGTGGAAACCGGTCGGGAAAATGGAGAATACAGGCCATAGATTGTCTGCGGTAATTAGCAATAATTAATCAGTCAAAGATCTAGTTTGTATCTTCCATTGCTAATTATATATATATGATATTGTTTAGTGATTTATTATTACTAATTTTCAGTATGCACTTGATGATTTGCGATAAAATTAATTACTTGCCATTGCTAATAAATTAATTGCGAACGAAGTGAAATTCAAAATAAGTTTTATAAAGTATTTATACAATACTCTGCATGTAAAATTAATAAGCTTTGAGGCATATTTGTAATTTATTTAAATTTGTAAATACGTAATTAAATTTATATTTATAAATTATATGTATTATTTTTGTTTGCATATTAAACTTAAGCTCAAGCTAAATATAAAAGTGTTAAATTATTTATTTGTGTTAAAAAAAAATTATGTTATATAGGGTAAATATACCGATAGATGGACACCCCAATAGATGGACGAATATTATTTTAATAACCGATTACATAAAATTTAGGAATGAAAATGTAACATAATACATTTTTTTTTAACTATATATATTTCTGATGCTAGAAAATAATTTTTTTTCAATTTAATTTATGTTATAATAATAAAAAAAATTATTTTTATTTGACATGACGACATTTTGCTTCAAAAGCGCCACCACTGCTAAGCATGTGACAGATAACCGGTAAACTATATTTGTTATAACTAATATAAATAAATAATATAATAAGATATGTTCATATGATTATGTTCGCATTTCATTAACAATTTTATTAATTTAATAATTAACTAATAAAATCAAAAAAATTTAAGAAAATTTTCTGTCCATCTATTGGAGACAAATTTCTAACCTTAACCCAATAGATGGACATTGGATTTATCTGGTAAATTTTCAATTTTTTTTTTTTTTTTTCATAACATTTAAATGAAATTGTTTGTTAACATAAACTCATTTATTTATTTATTTTTAAATATAAATAAAATGTAAGTAAAATAATTAATAATTTATAAATATTTATAAATCATTAATTAATATTACGTAATATATTATCATATATTTTGCATTACCTAGTATGTAAGAGTGAGAAATTTTTAAAGATGATAATAAAAATACTACATATATATTGAAAATTATTATCTCACATTTGTTTTTTAATTAATTGCATTAAACACAAGCTGTTATATGAAAAATTTAATAATTCTTTATATACATAATAAGATGAAAATATCATTTGCAAGAAGCGTCCATCTACTGGGGATTTTGACTTTTTCTTAAATTTTACTTTTTTGTAATCAACCACTACATTATACAAAGTTTTAATTATTTTTTTCTAGTTAATTAAACATTTTTGCATAAGTATGATTCATTTTACTATAACTTATTTATATTTCATTGCTTTATTTTGATTGGAAAACATGAGTCTGCTTAACTGTCCATCTATTGGTGCGTTTACCCATGAGTTTCTTACATGAACTCTTATATAAATCCATACTTCCCTATATGAATTCCTATGGGTTCCCATGTAATCCCACGAAAAAATTTCTCTGCGAACCCATGGTGGCTAGTAAAAAAAATAAATTTCCCAGTGAAACTTAAGCAGTCCCATAAACTACAGGTTGCTATTAATAAATAATTGAAACAATAAAATTTTTCTCCAACTCAATAAAATAAATATATATTCTTCTTCTAATCATACATTAATTAACGATATTATATAACGATATATATCTATATATATTGTATACTTTGTTTTATACAACTTACATTAATGCTTCGTTACAATCTAATCGGTACAAAGACAAGCGAAATAATACAGTAAATACGAATACAAATAAAATTTATGAACAATTATTTTTTCATACTCATAACCTTTAGTTAAAAGCTATTGTTGTTTAAACTTTATACAAATGCTTCATTACAAAATTGATAAAATGTATATCGCTAAAAATAATCACTCAAATAATTATATTACTAATATTTATATATATGTTTATTTATTCATTTATTTTATTTTTTTTTATCACTATAATTATTCTTTATTATATTTATTAATTATCATTACTGTTTGATACGATCTAAGTATAACGAAAAGACTAAAAATTATCTTCTAATATATTTGTATCTCGCTCTGCAGTCTTCCCTCATTTGTGGATTATTTTATATATTTTTTTTTTCTTTAATTATTTAAAAGAATTATTGCCAAGATGATACCTGCTTTATGCAATCGTTTAATTGCTGCTTTTAATTATTTTATATTTAAACACTGTACAGCACCAAGTAATCTAATTATTATTTTAAAATATATATCATAAATATCGCAAATAAAAATTCCCTAGTGGATCCGAATAACAATAAATTACCGCAAAATACCGCATTCTACTGTGAATTCGCTGCATTTGACGGTAATTTGCGCCAAATTACGAGTGAATACCGAAAATTATAGTAAATTGCGGCGATTTATGGCAAAATACGGGAATTTACGACAGGGTATGGTAAATTACGGAAATTTGTGGCAGTTTTACCGTAACATGGTGACATGCTTTACGATAAAATGTCGTAATTTTGCACGTTTAAGATTAATAATAGTAAAGTTACGGTGAATTTGCTGCATTTTTTGGTAATTTGAAACTAATTAAGGTAAATTACGGAAAAATACGGTAGTTTGCGGTAACAACAAGGTAATTTGTGGCATTTTTACCATAATACAGTGAAATATTTCATTTTACGGTACAATGTCGAATTTTTGACAATCAACCTGCAAATTTACGACAAAATTTCGTAATGTTGCCGTAAATTTACAGTAAATTACCATGGAATCGTAGTGAATTTAGGTAAATTACTGTACTTTTACTACAAGTTACTTCGAAGTATCGTAATTTACCCAAATTATTGCAGATTTACCGAAAATTGCCGGAATTTTACCTTCAGTCCCGAAGAGTTGTCGCAAATTTGCGGTAAACTACCGTACCTAATCCGTAAGATACCGCAATCTACTGCAGAATACCGCAAAACTACAGTAATTTTCGGTAAAATGCCGTATTTTTCCCGTAATTTTTCCGAGTGCCGTAAATTATGACAATTACCGTAATTTACGGTAGTTTACTGTAATTCGGACGCGCTAGGAAATATAAATAAAAAAAAATTGGTTATTTAAAAAGCGATTGACATTTATCTAAATATAGCTTTTATATTCTACACAGTTTTATTTAATTATTTATTAACATTATTGTTACTGTCGATATATAAATTGATAATTATCTTTTTTTTTTTTTTTTTAATTAATAGCGTGATTAACTCACTCAGTACAGATGACTCGTGATAATTCTATCAACTGTCAAATTTTTACCTGGATTATTATTAAATTATAGCATTCAATTCTACTTTTTATCAGTAGTATATCAACAATGTCTATTTTTATTTCTCGATTGTTATCTTTATCACCCTCTGTATACTTTATTTTGTACAAAAAATCATTAGGCCAACGATGTTATGCATAACTTTATATACACCCGTGTAAAAAAAATTCGTTCCAAAAATGTTCATGAGAGAACTTTCAAAATTGAGAAAATTTTGAATTTGACCATTTTTGGAACTTTGAAAAAATTCAAAAGTGAACAATTTTCAACTGATGAAGACTTTTCTTGTTTTTTTTTTCTTCAGAAAAAATAGTTTGATTTGACATCTTTTTGGATTTGAAAAACATAGAAAATAAAAAAAAGGAATTATGGATGAAGCTGAAGCTAGCGGCCGTAATAAGTAGCAGCCACGCAAAAAATTTCTGGCCGCTACTTATTACGGCCGCTACCTTCAACTTGATGAATTATGGCCATTTTTTTACTTTTATTAGAACTTTTTGGAAAGGTCAGTTTTTTTGCACTTTTTGACACGTTCAAAATTAGTAAAAACAAATTAGTGATTCAAACCAATTATGAACTTTTCCTGGCGGATCCAAATGATGGCAATTTACCGTAAAATACGGCAATTATACAGAAACTCTTTCGTAGTTTACGGCAATTTACACTAGTGTGCGGCAACTTGTGGTCTCTTACAGCGAATTGCAGCAAAATGTGGCAATTTACCAGCATGTTTACGGTAATCACCGTATGTTGTTATTTCTACAATTTTTGTACAGTACAATACTTCTCTTTACGGTAAAATACCGCAGGCCGAACTTTTACGGTAAATTACCGCCCGCGGACTGCAAATTTACGGTAAAATCACCGAACTTCTACCATAAATTATGGCATATGCCCGTAAATTACGGTATTATACCATAATCCACGGTAAATTACGGTGATTACCATAATTTACCGTAATTTGGACCCGCCAGGGTTTTATGAACTCAGAAAGTTGTCAATTCAAATAATTTTTGCTTAAAAAATGACAGAGTCACAAGAAGAGCCTACACTAGTTTAAAATTTTTCTTACATGTAATTATTTGAAAATTCCAAAAATGTTCAACTTAAGGTTCAGAAGTGTCTCAATTTTGAAAGTTTACTGTCAGAAATGTTTTTGGAACGAATTTTTTTTACATGGGTACATATCTATATATATTTTATTTGTAATTAAAAAAGAATTTCTTTCTTTCATAAACAAGTGCATAACGTCAACACATTCTTCATTATTGTCGTATGTCAGGTGACACAAGAGATAATACGAGAACAAATACGAGAAACAAGAGTAGACATTAATAAAAAAAAATTTTAACAAAAACAAAAGTATTTTCGTTCATACGGTTTACTTTAGTACACTTTTGTGTGTTGGAATAAGTACCGTTTGCTATTTAAAGTAAAATATTTATCACGTAATCTAATACCTGAAGGACATCATCAGCAATTAAAAAGCAAAATTGTAATTTAAAAAAAAAATAATGATAACTTAGTGGAGCTGACGTGGTCCCATTAAATATTAAAATAAAAAAATAGTTTTAAATCATGCGTGTGTTGGATCAACGACATTATTAGACGATGATGAGAGTTGCTCTTCAGCTTCCATCATCTTTAATTTTCGTACAACTTGTGCGTGCTCTTCAAGTAGTCTGGCAAATTCGTCTCGACGAGTTTCAGCCTCGACCTGAATCTGTTTAATCCTCTCACGTGGCCCACCAGGACTATCTAGTGGTGTTTGTGACGTCGAATTACGTGAGCTATTGCTTTCTGTTGACAGACCCTCTGTGTCTGGGCTATCACTTAAAATTGATGATGAATCCACGTCATCTACTATCAAACTGTAATGATAAAAAAGAAAAAATAATTAACATTTTACCAATTTAAAAAAAAAAAAAAAATTAATAATAATAATAATAATAATAATAATAATAATAATAATAATAATAATAATAATAATAATAATAATAATAATAATTTTTAAATTAGTAAATCAATGAAAATTATGATATTTTTTATTCCATATTCAAGTTAAAGAATAATTTTTTTGACAGAAGAAAATCAAAATTTATTTACAAACTCAAAAAAAAAAAAATTATAGAAAAATGATTTTAAATGAAATTATTAAATTTTGGCAATGAAAATATATAAGATTGAAAATTTCCAATAGTATAATTTCTTATAAGAAGAAGATACAATATTTCTAAAAGTTATTTTTTTTTTACAGTGTATAGGAAAGGGGGGCAAAACGGGGTAGTTAAGAAAATAGTTTTCGGGGACTCAAATACGTTTTTTTTTTAATGATATTCAAAGTGAAAAGAAAAAATTTTCAGCTGCCGTTAAAAAAAAATTTTCATTTTTCGCGGGCAAAATGGGGACCTAAAAAAGGTGAAAAAAAATTCTGGATATTAAATAAATTTGGGTAAATTAAATTTTCTTGTAAGTAATTTACATAAAGAAAAATTACATTTCACATAATTATTGGATGCAAAGGAAGAAAAAAAATTTTAATAGTTTTTATCATAAAACAAAAGTCATTGACATTTTTCGACTGACACTAGATTTTTTAAAAAGTTTAACTACCGACTTTGAATTGGTAATTTTTTATTTGCTAATTACTATTTATTATTAACTTCAAAGTAAAAGATTTAAGTCACTTTTAATTCCAAAGAAGATATTTTTAAAAAAGCAATTATCTGTTGCCTAAAGTAATAGATTAAAAAATAATTAAAAGTTAATTAAATTTCAAAATTCAAAAAATTGTAAATATTTTCCAGTTGATTATTTAAATACCTGAAGTAATTTGACCCGGGAGTTTTATTGTAAATTGATAAGAAAATAAATCAAATTCATACTATTTTTTAACATAAATTTTCGAACAGTAACAAAAAATCAAAATAATGCTCAATTATATTTCCTAGTGATTTTGGAATCTTAAAAAAAATTTTATAAAATTTCGGGGCCATCCCATTTCGCCCCCTCCCCTATATCAATATATCCATACTCAGCAACTGATACATAATTAACAAACAAAAGATCTACAATTACTTATATAATTTATAATCACAGCAATTGATTTTTATGTTATGTAAATTTCTTGCAATTGCTCACTAAATGTTTTGTTGTAAACAAAAACATAAACTCTAATAGATTTATCATTAAAAAAATAATAATAATAAATTACTCATTATTTCTCGCTATAAATAGTCATAATTAAAAAGTTTTTTTAATTAACGAAATATTTATATCTTTAATCATAACAAAGTCATCTAATTATCTGCCAGAGATTTTTAAAAATAGATTTTCTTTATAACGTTATCTTGTTGTCGGCTGTCATCGGTAGCTTTTCTTCTTTACTTGTTTTAATAGCCAGACAATTGTTACTTGCGTCAATACGACGTCACCCTATACATATCATAGACATATATATATAATACCAGATAATTTCATTTTATTCCACAATAATCTGAATGTAAATAATTTCAAAATCTCAATCATTGAATCATTTAATGATAGACTATCATTTATAAATAAACGTTTTGATAACAAAAAAAAAAAAAGTCATTTAAATTAATATTGAATCAAGATTATTAAGATGAGATTTTGAAGTTCGATAAAAGGAATTATCTTTTTTTTTTTTTTTTTTTTTTTTTTTTTTTATTTTCATGATGATTATTATTGATAAACAAAATTTTCCAATTGACAGATTTTATTATCTATTGAACAAAAGGTCATAATCCATATATCGATTAACACCCACGCCCCAAACTTTACTGGAGCCCTGGGCTTCGAAGGACGTATCGGAAATGGACTACGAAATAATTCTAAAAATAAAATTTATTTTTCAACCATCATCATCATCATCATCATCATTATGATCATCGTCATCTCTTGCGTACTTGTTTTATTTATTTTTCATTTTTTCTTATTATTTATATGTATATATATATATTTTAAATATACACCCATGAAAAAAATTTATAAAAAAATACATTAAAAATATATAAATATATATAAAATATGTATATCAATATATTTTAAATATCTACTTTTTGGCTGATTTTCGTATATATTTTATGTACATAAAATTTTTATATTTTCATAATTGTACTTTTTGGTTTTATTTTAAAACGATAAATATATAAAAAAAAAATATTTTTTAGAAATTGCACTTGTAGTTTTTTTAATTTTCTACATGTGCATTTTTTTAGTTTCTTTTTTTTTTGCAATTGATTTGTTGAAAAAAAAAAATCAAAAAATTGTTAATTGTCTATTTCAGGGTCATATTGTTGTGATATTAAAGTTAGCCGACATCGAATAATTTTTGGATTTTTTTTTTTAACGATAAATTATAAAAAAAAAAATATTTGAGAAAATTGCACCTTTAGTTTTTTTAATTTGCTACAAGTGCATTTTTTTAGTTTCTTTTTTTTTGCAATTGATGTATTGAAAAAAAAAAATTCAAAAATTATTAATTGTCTGTTTACTTCAGTCATATTTTTGTAATATTAAAGTTAGCCAACATTTAATATTTTTTAAAACGATAAATATATAAAAAAAAATATTCAAAAAAATTGCACCTATAATTTTTTTAATTTTCTAAAAGTGCATTTTTTTAGTTTCTTTTTTTTTGCAATTGATGTATTGAAAAAAAAAAATTCAAAAATTGTTAATTGTCTACTTCAGGGTCATATTGTTGTGATATTAAAGTTAGCCAACATTTAATATTTTTTAAAACGATAAATACATAAAAAAAAAATATTTGAGAAAATTGCACCTATAGCTTTTTTAATTTTCTACATGTGCATTTTTTTGGTTTTTTTTTTTTTGCAATTGATTTGTTGAAAAAAAAAATTCAAATATTGTTAACTGTCTGTTTACTTCAGTCATGTATTTTTTATATATTCTAAAATATATATAAAAATCGGCCAAAAGTTAAATATTAGAAATATATTTTTTATACATATTTTTTATATTTTAACATATATTTACACGAACGCATATCTATCGCCGCTTGAAATTGTTTGTAATCTTAGCGCTTCTATAAACATTTTCACCGTTAAAATATAAACGTCGGGAAATACTTTCTTACTTACACTTTCATCGATTAACTCATACATATATTTATCCATTCATTCAATTACGTTTTAAATTTAATTATTTTTTAAAATAATTAATTAATTTTTACCTAAAGACGTCATGGATTTCTTGTCCAGTGGCCATTGTCACTGCGATATCCGGTAGTGATTCTGAAGCAAAAAAAATTTATTTATCATAATATACATATATATATATATATATATATATATATATATATATATATATATATCTTTATATATATTTTTTTTATGGTAAAATATAAAGTGTATTGTAGAAAATGAATATATATAAAATATCAAATAGTTTTTATTTTTAAATAGAATCAGAAAAATGTATGACGTATAAAAATTATTTTTAGAATTATAAATTAAAATTTTCTGACGTAAAAGTATTCGATATTTTATTAAAAAAAAAAAATTAAATTATTTTCCATTTTTACACTGAAAAAAATTTTTAGAGTGAGCCCGGGTTAAATCCGGAGTGAATTTGAATTCAAATAAAATCTGTAATCACTTCCGATTTTTTACAGTATATTTAAATTTAAAATATGTAATAATTACAACAAAATTAACGTGTATATTAGGGTGGCCCAAAAAAACCAACTATTTTTTTTTTCGAGTCTCTCATGAAAATTTGTTGGTTTATGATGTTTTAAGAAGCCTTTCCAAAAATCGGCTCGATAAAAAATTTCCAAGAGGTCGCTGACGAATTTTGAAAATATCAAAAATGATCGAAATTTGAATTTTTTATTTCAAATTTTTTCTTTCTCATGGCAGCAATAGTTTATATTTGTGAAATCATGACTACGCTGAAAATTTAAGCCCAAAATTTAAATGTTTGAACCTCGCTCAAGAATTTTGAATGTTTCCGAGTGCTGTCTTTTGGACGTTTTCGAGCGACCCTTGAATATTAATAATAAAGCTTCTTGATTTTTTTACCATCAGTTTGCATGACAATGAATGAAAATATAACCCGAGAAATAGAAATAATAAGTTTTTTACATACTTATTTATTTTTTAATTCAATTTGTAGATTTTTTCGCTTATTCAAAACTTACCAAATTTTATTGTTTAAGACTGTCCTGTATATTTTTGGTTATGCAAAAGTTATATGTTACTAAAATGACAATAATTGAGTTATAAAAAAATACAAAAACTAATTCAAACTATTAGTTACATCTTATCAGTTAATATTCAAAATTCTTGAGTACCGTTCAAATATTTGAATTTTGGGCTGAAATTTTCAGCATAGTCATGATTTCAAAAATATAAACTATTGCTGCCACGAGAAAGAAAAAATTTAGAAATAAAAAATCCGAATTTCAATCATTTTTGATATTTTCAAAATTCGTGAGCGACCTCTTGAAAATTTTTTATCGAGCTGATTTTTGGAGAGACTTCTTAAAACATCGTAAGCCAACAAATTTTCATGCGAGATAAAAAAAAAAATGGTCGGTTTTTTTGGGCCACCCTAGTGTATATATTTATATATGTGAGTAAAGTTTTCTCAATATGCAAATAGCTGCTTCGGAAATCGATCGGACACCCGGCTGTGCACATTGAGATATTAGTGGACAATTAAACAATTAAATAATTGAAATATCGTGTGTCCATACCTGTGCACGAGTGCTCGATCGGCCTCTGTCGCACCTCGTTCTGCATTGTCTGGATATATTTAAACTTATTTTACTGTCTATATTTTTACCCAGTTGTTCCGCGGGAATTTTAAATTTCTTTTAAATTTATCGTTATTTTTATTATTATTATTATTATTATTATTGGGTTTTTAACAGGTTAATGCGAAGTAAAAGTTATCGTCCACCTGTTAAAAAAAGAAATAAAATAAAATTATACCTATGAGTCGAGGCTATAAATTCATGCCTTACGTCAATCTCTTTGACGTTTTATCTAAAGCTAAATAAAAATAATATAAGGAAACTAGGGTAGTCTTAAAAATGTTTCTATGGCTACTAATCTATTTTATAACGATCTAATAACGTACGTTTATTCTTAAATCGGATCTTTCAATTTTTTTTTTTTTTTTTTTTTCCACTTTAATTTTAAAATTTATGAGTTTCTATAAATTTAAATGTATGGATTATTTTTGTATTTAATAAATTAAATATCGATTACAAAAAAAAAAAAAATAAAAATATGCGCATGTAGAAAATTCAAAAAACTACAGGTGTATTTTTTTCGAATATTTTTTTTTTATAATTTATTATTTTTTCGAAAATTTAAAAATTATTAGACGTCGGCCAACTTTAGTGTCATTAAATTATGATCTTGAAATTGAAAATTTTCCGATTTTTTTTTTTACATCAATTTAAAAAAAAATGAAAAACTAAAAATATGCACATTTAGAAAATTAAAAAAACTACAGGTGCAATTTTTTCAAATATTTTTTTTTTTATAATTTATGGTTCAAAGAAAAAATCAAAAAATTATTAGACGTTGGCCAACTTTAGTATCATAAAATTATGATCTTGAAATTGAAAATTTTCCGATTTTTTTTTTTACATCAATTTAAAAAAAAAATGAAAAACTAAAAATATGCACATTTAGAAAATTAAAAAAACTACAGGTGCAATTTTTTCAAATATTTTTTTTTTTATAATTTATGGTTCAAAGAAAAAATCAAAAAATTATTAGACGTTGGCCAACTTTAGTGTCATAAAATTATCATCTTGATATTGAAAATTTTCCGATTTTTTTTTTAACATCAATTACAAAAAAAAAATGAAAAACTAAAAATATGCACATTTAGAAAATTAAAAAAACTACAGGTGCAATTTTTTCAAATATTTTTTTTTTTATAATTTATGGTTCAAAGAAAAAATCAAAAAATTATTAGACGTTGGCCAACTTTAGTGTCATAAAATTATCATCTTGATATTGAAAATTTTCCGATTTTTTTTTTAACATCAATTTAAAAAAAAAAATGAAAAACTAAAAATATGCACATTTAGAAAATTAAAAAAACTATAAGTGCAATTTTTCCAAATATTTTTTTTTTATAATTTATCATTTTTTAAAAAATCCAAAAATTATTAGACGTCGTGTGTAGTATTATAAAATTCAAATTTAAATTAAAAGGTAACAATAATTTCCACTTTTTAAATATTTATAAGCTGTTATTTTAAAGCTGATATTTCGAGGTGTAAATGACACTTATCGATCGCTCGAATACTCGGTGCCGGTATATAATTCTCTAAATTTTATAAGCAGTAATTCTAAATTTGTATCATTGATCCAATAAATTAATCCACATCCGACAGTAAAAAATTATTCATCAATCGAACTGTACTGTGATCAAGTATCGATCTTAAAAAAAAAAAAGCAAGACCGTAATTTTTTTTTTAAATAAATTTTTAAAAAATTAACCAGAAAATTTAAACGAATTATTGATAAAATTTAAAAAATAAAAAAAAACGATATTACATTTGGTTAAAATTGTCCACACTATATATTTAATATGCACTTACAAGAGCTCTGAGCATGACATTTAATAGCATAAAACCTCTCTGAAATTACTCCAAGCGATAGCAGTTTAAGCAAAAACTACAAATGCTAAAAAAAATTTCACTAACGAATCTTACAATTATTTTTATAAATTCACTATTTAAATTTTATAAACTTTTTTTTAAAAAATTATATTCAGCATAAAAAAATCTGCTCCAAATAACTCGTAAATTTATAAATAAATTTAAAAAAAAAGAAAAATGGGAAAGTGAAAAGCACAGAAATAAAAAAAAATATTTACCTTTCACCATTGGAATTTAAAAATTCGAAATTAAAATAATCACTGAGTAATTAATTATTTATTTACTAAATTATTGATGTAAAAAAATAATCATTTAATATTAATTTAAAAAAACAATGTTTTAAATAAAAATAATTATTAGTATGAGTGGAGAGCAACCTCACCGGGTAAAGATTTCGCGCAGACTGATCGGCGTTGAGGTTTAAACGTGTATGTCGTTTTACTGGCTCACTACATACAATAAATGCTTCGTCAAGCTCAAGTACAACTCATCGATATTTGCTGCAACAGTAGAATTATATGGCACAATGTGGAAATTTATTCAATCAATTGAAATAATTAATTTACTTTTATTGGTACTCACTTGCATATATATACATATATGTATATATATACATATAATTTTAAATATTCATTAATTACATACCCAATTATTGTATTTGTTAAATTCAAAATAAATTACTTGGGTCTGTTTAATTATTGCGCGCGCATTTGAATTTAAAATTATTTTTTTAAAATTATTTTAACCCGGGAAAAAAAATTTTATATAATTATATAAAATTATATATAAATGTCGAGATAAAATTATATGAGTTTTGGTGATATATCATTTTGTATAGTTTTATATAGCTTTGTATAATTATATATAGTTTTATATGTTATACTCATATTGCACTCATATAAAATTATACTCATAAATAAAATTTTGCAAAAAAAATTTAATGTGCATTTGATATTGAATAGAATTAATTTGAAATAATTATACATTTATATAAAATTATATATGATTTTATACAACGTAAAATATGGTGATGGCGATGAGATAAAATTATGTATAATTATATATAAATTTGGAAATAAAATTATATGAGTTTTGGCCATATGCAATTTTGTATAGTTTATATAGTTATATACAGTTTTATATCATTATATATAGTTTTATATGTTATACTCATATTGCACTCATATAAAATTATACTTATAAATTAAATTTTGCAAAAAAAATTTAATGCGCATTTGATATTGAATAGAATTAATTTGAAATAATTATACATTTATATAAAATTATATATGATTTTATACAACGTAAAATATGGTGATGGCAATGAGATAAAATTATGTATAATTATATATAAATTTCGAAATAAAATTATATGAGTTTTGGCCATATGCAATTTTGTATAGTTTATATAGTTATATACAGTTTTATATCATTATATATAGTTTTATATATTATACTCATATTGCACTCATGTAAAATTATACTCATAAATAAAATTTTGCAAAAAAAATTTAATGCATCTTTTATATTGGATAAAATTAATTTGAAATAATTATACATTTGTATAAAATTATATATGATTTTATACAATGTAAAATATGGTGATGGCAATGAGATACAATTATGTATAATTATATATAAATTTATGTTTATATATGAAATTATATAATTATCTAAAATTAAATATAAATTTCGAGATAAAATTATATGAGTTTTGGCCATATGTAATTTTGTATAGTTTTATAAGCTATATATAATTATATACAGTTTTATATCATTATATATAGTATTACATATTATACTCATATTGCTCTCATGTAAAATTATACTCATAAATAAAATTTTGCAAAAAAAATTTCATACATCTTTTATATTGGATAAAATTAATTTGAAACAATTATACATTTATATAAAATTATATATGATTTTATACAACGATGTAAAATACGGCCATGGCAATGAGATAAAATTATGTATAATTATATATATGAGTTTATATGTTTATATATAAAAATATATAATTATATAAAATTATCTATAATTTCATACACTAATGTAAAGTAAGGCAGTAGTAATTATACATGATTTTATAGAGTTTTATATAATTATTTTACATTTTATATTTTTATATAAAATGATATATGATTTTATATATAAAGTTATACATTATTATATAAACTTATATAAATTCATATAAAATTATATAAAATTTTTTTTTTCCAGGGAATTATTTTTACAACAATCGATAGTTTTATGTATTGCTTAGCTAAAATACTTACAAGTCATTGATTAAATGATAATTATTTTAATTACGTCATGATTTGCATGCCATTTTATTACGGAAAATGTTGAAAAAATAGTCGTTGTTTTAAATGGAAAAATTTAATTTCTTTGTAATAAATAGTAGGATACCGTAAACATTTTACTATTTATATCTAACACTTAATTATTTTATATTTTTAGAATTTTATTTAAAATTTTTTTTAGGAGCCGTTTATTTTTATGATCGAGTTTTTTTTTTTAATTTAAAAAAAATATCTAGGGCTTGTATTTATAAGTTGTTTACGAAAATTGTTGATTGAAATATTTAAGATCTTAAATATTAGACGGTACTTAATGTGGGTGAAAACACATCTCATGAGATTTTCGAGTATGTTTCACGTGAAATGCTAATTCAGTCTCACAATGATGCGTGATCGTGGATGCTTCTCTGAAATAGATCAACACATGCAGCGTTCTTTCTAATCTTGAAAATATTTTTCTTGACACAAACTAAGTTAAAGTTTAAAAAAAAAACCAATACTGTATAACTCCCCGGGTGAAAAAAATTATATGTATTTGTAAATAATTATATGTGAAAAATGGCCCTCTATTATTAGACGTAATTATATATAAATATGTAAAATTATGTATGTTTACATTTTACAGTTTTTCGGAATAAAAAAGAAATTAAAGAGACTCTGCCTACCCGGATAAAATATATATATAATTATATGTAGCTCATATATAATTATATGCAATGACTTATATTGAAATTTTATACAGTTTTCAGGAATAAAAAAAAATTGGACTCTTTGCCTACCCGGATGTGTAAAAATTATATATAATTATATGTAACCCATATATAATTATATATAATAATATGCATAATTATATATAATTACACATGAAAAACAGGCCGATGTGATTATATGAAATTATATGTAATCACAAATAATTATATATAATTGTATTGGGTCCTTTTCTCCATATAATTATATATGATTTTTTTAACCCGGGTTTTTAGAATATTGATATGTAATTATATATATTTGTACATAGAAAACGGCCTAGTATAATTATATAAAATTACATATAAATATATATAACAGTTTTTTATGTATATCATTGAATGTAATTATATATAATTTTATATAATCACAGTGGGCCGTTTTCTATGTATAATTATACATAAATTTTTTAACTCAGGTTTTTAGCATTATGATATGTAATTATATACAATTGCATATAATTATATGTAATTGTATATAATTATATACAATTATAAATAATTTATATATGATTATATATAAAAAACCATTATATATATTAAGATATAATTTTATATAATTACATTGGGACATTTTCTATATATAATTATACATAATTACTCATTATTATATACATTCATAGAAGTTGATTTGATTTTGATATAATTTTATATTATTAGGTATAAGCAAAAAAAAAAAACATAATAATAACAAACTAATAACATCGAATTCTTTTTTTTACTCATAGCTATTTATTGATTTACTTTTTTTCCCTTTGTTGTATATATACGTATATAGTATTTTTTATAGAGTTAAATTCAGACATCCATAGGGAATTTGAAGGCCAAACATTAATGAATAAGTTCATATTTTAATTTGCGTAAACATTGAAAATAAAAATGTCACATTTACGTAAAAGGATTACTACTTCATGCGTCATTGGGAGCTGTCAAAACAACGATATTTATATTTTATATACTTTTTTATCACTTTAGTATGGCTCATATATAGTAAAACTTTAATTTGAATAACGATATCTACACGATTACGAAGAAACATTAAGTAAATTGTTTTTTTGTTGCTTATATATATTTATATATATATATATATATATATATATATATATATATATATATATATATATATATATATATATATATATATAGAGGAGGGAGGGGAAAAATGGGATATTTCCAAAATTTTACAAAAATCCTTTGTTTTCTAAAATGTGTTTTTAACATTCCAAAATCACTTTTGTAAATATAATTGAGCATTACTATGAATTTTTTTTTGTTAATCTTTTTCATAAATCGAAAAACCCTGGTGGATTCAAATTACCGTAATTTAAGGTAAATTACCCGCAGTTTAAAGTAAATTACCCGTAATTTACGGTATTAGGTAGAATTACGGTATTTTAGGTAAAATATGGTAGTTTACCGCAATTACAGTAAAATATGGTACTTTACGGTAAACTTCATGGCAAAAGTATGATATTTTTACCGTAAATTCGCCGTAAAAGAATGGTAATATACCGTAAAATTGCAGCACGCCTGTACTATTTTACTGTAAAGTAAAGTATCGTATTTCCAAAACTAAAAAAATAAAACAGCATACGGTATTGACGGTAAAAATTCCCCACATTGCGGTAAATTGCCGTATTCGACCTAATTCGTCGAAATAAATACCGTAAATTATGTTACATTACGGCAAACTGCGGTCAATTACGGTAATTTACCATAATTCGGAACCGCTAAAGAATTCAGTAGAAACTGTAAAATTTTGTATCTATGACTGTAACTACTTTATTACGAGTAGTCTCAATTATCGCAGTGCAAATAATAATACAAAGTTTATTATACGAGGGCCCTGTTTTTGCACTAAAAACTGCACCCTAGCGGATCCGAATTACGGTAATTATCGTAATTTACCGTAAATGTCGCAATTTGCGGTATTCGACAGAATTACCGCAGATTGAGGTTATTTACCGTAAATTACCACATTTTTACCGTAAACTGTCAGATTTACCTAAATTACCACATTTTACCCTAATTTACGGTAATCCTACTGAATACCGTAAATTACGGTAATTACCGTAATTCGGATCCGCTAAGGTACTAAGAAAATAAAATAATGTTGTCTAAAGAAGAATTTTTTGGTTCAAGAAATCCGTTACAAATTATATGCATTTTATATTTTATTATGGGTGTGAGTGATTTTCATGCCACACTTTTAAGGTTTTTGAAATTTGAAAAATAAAAAAAAAAAAATTTCAATTAAGCACCATTAATACGTATACTAATAAGATTGCCGTCAGGAAATGGCAAAAAGTAATTTTCTGAAAAAATATGGAGTTAGATGGTTTCCTGCTGATAACGATGATATAATTCTGATAACTCACTTTATTAATACAGACAGTGTATCTTAAATAATGAAGAAGCTGATATCTATCCACAAAGTTTTTCATCTCAATAACTGTGATGAAAAAAGTTATTTGGTCAAAGCGAAACAAAGAAAAAACAACAAAAGCAAAAAAAACAATTGTTGTAGATAGCACTTAACGACTAACTATAACAAGGAAAGTGGGTAAGAGTCGAAAAAAATGAGTAACCAATCGAAGAAAGTGCACCATATCTATATATAGATATATACTATACAACCTACAAAATATATATTTTTGTCTACGGCTATTATTGATTGCACACTTGCCATTTTCTATCTTAACTTCCATGCACATAAGCCCGAAGATTTTATCGTTACATGTTTTTTTGCCCCTGAGATTTTATCTTATACTTGTATAGACTGCGATTAGAGTTCGACCGTTTATTATATACTACTTTACTTTATACTCTATACTTGAGTATTCAATAAAATATAAAAATGTTCTGTCCCAATGAAAATGTATTGTGCCGATAGTTATTTGCAATTAATTTTAAAAAAATGTATTAGAAAAAAAATAATTATAAATTTTAGTAACCAAAACGATCATATTCGTAGTGACCATAATATAAAATATGTTTCAGACGTTACTATATACGAAATTTATTTAATATACTGTTAAATTTCTTCATCATCCAACCTTCTTTTTCGTATTATTGTCGATTCATTGTACGTCATCCCGACGTCGAAAAAATATATATATATATATATATATATATATATATTAGGGTGATTCGTTTTGAACGAACATTTTTTTTCACTCACAGCAAAATATTGATGTCTATATTATCAAGAAAAAATTCCCTGAAATTTTTAGCCCTTAACCTCACTTCTTAGTACATGAAAGAAAATAGATAGGAATGGTTACTATGCTACACAAGAATGATCGTAAAGTATGTTAGGAGATACTCTTAGTATATTACTAGTTCTCGTTATAATATGAGTGGGTCATTTTTACATACGACTTAGTAAGATTCAACATAGTAATCATTACTATGCTACACGTGTCGAAAACACGACTGGTTATCGTGTTCAGTCACCGTTCGCTTACCAAATAATACAGGTTCCTTTCAGCAGTTGATGTGTTACTATATAAAATAGGTATAGGCTGTGTGAAGATGCGAAAGACTCCCCGTATAAATGCGTTGTATTGTCGTTCAGCATAGTAACCATTACTGTGCTGGTTAGGAACTGACCTTTTCAGTCACGTGTCTAACTACTGTTGACAAAATTAGTTCCCGCGGTTCCCGCTGAATGGTAGTCAGACATGTGACTGAAAACAACAGTTTCTGCTCAGCATAGTAATGGTTACTATGTTGCAGTTAAAACTCGAAGACAAATCATCCGATCTTTTGATTCGAATTGCAGCTTCTTTTATACATGTTTCTATGTACCATAAGCCTCCAGTTTTCCAATCGAATCAAAAATGTAATTTTGGCAGACCAAAAATCATCAAATTTTCGCGCAGAATTTAAAATTTTTGTAAAAACTCCACCATTTTGTTAAATTTCAATTTTTTTCTTAACCCGAGGGTCACGGTACGGGAAATACTTTCTAGTTTAATGAACTTTTTGGTTTTTTTGATTTCCGGTACTGTGAAGGCCGCTATCACTGCAGCAGTGGGGGGACTTCTTTTTTTGGAGCGTTGGCAAATTGTGAATAACTCACTGAATTTTGAGTTTTTTTGGCCAAAAATTTTATCTTGTATTGATTATATATCCACAAATATATGCTTAAAATATTAAAACATTCTATGCAGTAGATTTCTTTAAAAAAAATCCCAAAAATCATATTTTTTTCGGGTGGTTACACTAATGGCCACCCTTAAGACGATTTAAATAAAAACATTGTTTTGCACTCGTGCACTCATTCACTCAAGACCCTGTCAATAAATCATTCGTCACAAAAGGTTCAACAAAAGTATAATTGTTTTTCCGATTGTCCATATACATATTCTAGAATAATAGCCCCTGGCTTTTGGGGTTTGGTTTTTTTTTTTCTTCTGAAAGCTTCTTCGATGATGGGGATTGATAAAAAATAATATCGAAAATGTGCCGACAAGTCTCCCCATGATTTGCGTCCAAGGTCAGAGAATGCTGCTTTTAGTAACGCAGCCGCAGATTTCTATAGTTTGTCGCTCTTATCTTCAAACTCTCATAAGTTATGAGTCATAACATAGCATAACTTAAATTAATATTAATCTTCTTCAAGCCGAGTTAAATTTGTGATTGAAAAATAAAATCTTAAAAAAAAGTATAACAAAATAATCTTAAATAATATATGAAAATTCATTTTTATAGTGCACTATAAAAATGAAAAAAGCTAATAATATATTATTAGCTTTTTTCATTCTCTCAGACAAATTACTCAATCAAGATTTCTCGTTTTTTTTTTTTTTTTTTTTTTTTTTTCGACCGATTCGTAATCAAGTAGACTATATTTATAAAAACCAGCTGGGTAAAATAAAAATATTATCAACAAGCGAAAATATGACTACTCATTGTTAACGATTATCATATTTTTAATCTATGAAAAAAAATTATATATTTTGTTCTATACTTTTTTTTTTATTTAAAAAAGTTGACCTTCAAAGAAATATTTAAAATATTAAAGTAAAAATATCACAATTGTGTTGAATTATTTCCAGTGCTTAATTAATGAATATTTTTATATACTACAGAGAAAAAGACAACAATGCTTTTGATGTTAAAAAAATCAAGTTTGAACATGATAAGGAAGAAAAATTTCAAAAAAAACGATTTTTTTAATTTTTTCAATAATTTATATTTTTGATCGCAGAAATAAGGTTTGGCGCTAAAAAAATCTTTTGAAATTGAAGACATGATCGAAAACCGAAGAATCGCTTATTATGCGATTTTTGGTAAAAATGATAAATTTAAAACTTCGGGGCACTAAGGAAAAAAATCGCAGCGCTTAAAAATTTTCAGGATTTTTTCGGGAAACTTTGAGGTTAGAAAATTACCGACGGTATCCTTCATTCATCCATTATATCTAAGGTTATACCAAGATTTCCAAACATCCTTAAATATGTGAATTTAGACCTTTTTTTTAATCAACGTCGTTTCGAAAAAAAATTTTTCATCAAAAGCTACTATTCGTGTCTTATAGAGGATGTTTTGCACACAGAGAGAAATGTGGAGTAAATCTGCCTATACATAGTAGTGGTTACATTACTCTATAGTTTGTATAAGCAGTCACATAAGAGCGGCGTGACACAAACTATAGAGTAATGTAACCTTTACCACGCTACACAGGCATATTTACTTGAAATTTCTCTCTGTGCAGTTTTCAAAACCCTACTTTTATTTCCTGTACGACTAATGTGTCCAAATCATTGATTGTCAAAGTCAAAATGGACTTTTTTGCTTTGATCAGCGATAACTCTGCGCCAAAATGTTGCAGAGACTTTTTAAGGGCGGCAAATTTAAGGGTATTAAATTAGGTAAAAGCGCTTTGAAGTAAGATTATGAAAAAAAAATTTAATGAAGACCATATACTTTTTTTCAGACGACCGAAAATTTGGAAAATTATATGCTGCGGTGATTTTCTTAGGATTATTCCACAACTGTGCATAGTAAAAATTTTTGAAATACAGATTTGAAAACTAGACACTTGAAGCTACAATTTGCTTTTTTTGTTTTCACTGTACAACCATTTTCTTCCGAGTCCGAAAATTTTGAATTCTATTTTATCTACATATGATCAAAATACCCAAAAAATATTGATAACCTAAAAATTAATTTTTCCTTCCCTAGCTAATTCGACCATACCGAAAATTTGGGTATATTTTGAGTGTGTTTCGGACATAGTATACATTTGGTAACATTTGGGTACGTTTTACGAATAGTGCCCTAATCATAGCGAAATAATACCGAAATTAACGTAAATGTTGGGTATGTTTGTGAACTTTTCATACCCAAACTATACTGAAAAAATCATTATTCGTTAAATATAGTATAGATGGCGTTTATAAATGAAATGTCATTTTACTGTTCAGCTTGAATACTGTTGTACCAACTATACAAATAAAATATTATGTATTTCTCTAAAGTCAGCTCATATACTCACATTTTTGAGAGTGGAAAGATTTAATTACATTTAATAAAAACTATATTCTAAATTGTTTTACTGGTGTTGTTAGTGTAAGTTATAAATAATTGTGTCAACTAATAAAAAATAATGGAAGTGAATATGCTCTACAAAGAACAAGATTTTTGAAGCATACGAAGAAACATAACCCTAAACATAATATCTATCAATGGGTCACAGATTTTCTTAAAAACGATCGATTTGCTCGAAAAAAAACTGAACGAGAAGTCTGTAATATTTCTCAACAGGCAGCGAAAAGCGAAATTTATTTAAAAATAATTGGAAATTATTTTCATGTTTTTCATTAATAAAATCAAAAACCTTTTCATTTTTATTGTTCTGAAAAAAATTTAATAAAATAACGAATTTATAATTTAATAAAAAATTCAAAATTCGAATAAACATGTATTTTATTTCTCTCCTATCAATTTCTTACTTTTATAAATTGATTTTATTGGTTAATAGATTAAAATTTGACTTTGCTAAATTTAAAAATTAAGAAAAATAATAAGAGTACTTTTTAGGTATATAATGTTCACAAACATACCCAAAATAGAGGCATTATTTAGGTATAATTTGGGAAGTTTTTTGGTATATTCCCGAAAAATGACCGAAACTGAGCTAAAATTCAGTGGATATTTTCGGTATTTTTCAAGTATGACCGAATTCGCTAGGGTTTTAATTATCTTCGGAAAAAAATTATAATTATTACTTTTGAAAATTCATATGCAAAAATGTATTTTTATATTTAATAGCCGACATAAATTTAGCATTATAAATTCGAATGTTAAATGTAAAAAGAAAATTGAAATCTAGATATAACACCTTCATTATAGAAGTAATAATAGCTAGATACTGCAGTTTGGTTTAAAAAAAGGCCTATATATATATTCTACAATGATATGACAGTTGTACTACATCTAGTACACATGCAATGTCTAATAGCTTTCTAGATCTATAGTACGAAACCCTCTATATCTATATCAGTTACTAGTGACGTCATTGCCTAACGGCGCCACTCTATCCATTGACGTCAGAGGAGCCCACGTGGGTTAACGAAAACGTACCTAGGTCTAGAATGGATTATTTTATTTTTCTTTCCATTTTCGTTTTTCCTTTTTTTCTTCAAACTGAAAGGCATCAGCCTTTCTCGACTTATATTTACAACCCTCAATACTTTAAACCTAAACTACCCCTATATTCTTCCTCAGTAGTTTTCTGTTTTTTTAAAATCATTTATAGCCGTTACTATGATCGCAATTTAAAATTCTGTGTTACATTACTTGCACGCTATAATTCGAACTGATACTTGTCACGCGATTATTACTTTTTAAAACGTCATTAGTTACGTAGATTTTACGTCATCAATTAATTTTTTTTATAAAACAGTTATTGTTATTAATTTACTATTATTATGATTAGAAAATGTAACGTAATTATAATTATTTGTGGTATGCGATTATTATATAATGGAAGTTAATGGGGGTAAAATTACATTCATTTAAGAGCAAATTTAATTATCAATAAAAAATATTAAAAATTAATTGATACGATTTTTTTTTTTTTTTTTTTTTTTTTGAAGGAATTATTCTTACTGCAGATCAATAAAAGCTGAATTATTTTGTGTTATTTTTCCGATAGTATATACTAGGAAAAAATTCGAATGAATTGATTGATAATTTATGAGCTCTATATCACTTACCATGTAAATTATTAATTTTAATAAGACCATTAAATCAAATGAATGAAAAATAAAGTATAGCGATTTTAGTAGATGGAGAAATTTTTTCGGAATTTATCGAAAAATGATAACTGCGATTTATAAATTTTCTATATTTTACAATCACGGGAAAAAATACATTATTGATATTAATTCGTGGAAATGATAGTAGTTCTTGGAATGATAATATTGTTTTCATTTTTTCCGAGTTTTAAGTGAAAAAGTATGTCTGATTAATTATGGAGGCATTCACTTGATTCTCAGACTAGCGCGGTGTCTAAGCTATTTTTATTCAATCGACTTTTTATTTTGGCCGCGTGTACTGAATACTGCTTTCATTATTTTGATTTTTTTGTTTTAGTAATTAGTTAGGGGAGGGAAAGGGAAATTTCTTTTGAGAAGAAAATTCAATATTTCTAAAAGTTGTTTTTTCTTTAGGGTATTTTCGGATTTGATCAGATCTGAGTATTCATATATATATATGGGCGTTCTTTTATTGAATATTGATAAGAAAAAAAATCAAATTGATTTCATACTATTTTTTTATAACAAAATTTTTCGAAAACGGTAAAAGAGAATTCAAAATACTGCGCAATTATATTTACAAAAGTGATTTTGGAATCTTTAAAAGATATTAAAACAAATTTTTTCTAAGTTTCACTTTCATGGATCTATTATTCATCTGAGATACCCAGTAGTTTTTTTAACTTTCCGCTGAAAATCAACGATTTTCGAAAAACTTTGAAAGTCAATGCCACCCCGGTTTTGAAAATAGTTTCCATCAGATTTCGATGTTTTTAGGTCTTAGAAAACTATTCTGGCTATTTTCAGAGTGATACCTGAGTGTCTGCATATGTGTGTCTAAATTTTCTGTAACTTCTTTATTAGAAACAGAAGAAAAAGATGGACACGTTCTTTGTAGGAAACTAAATTATTGCCAAAGTCAGTCGGATTATTTTTTTTTACCGAAATTTGATAGTTAAAAAGTTATTTCAATAAAAAATTGATTTATAAAATTTTTCGTACCATCATATTGTTGAATAAATTGACGCCATTGTCATAATTGTTATATTTATTTGTCCAGTTACAAAATTTATCAAAAGATTCTAACTCGATATTAAGTTGATCATTTCAATAACTCTAAGCTTTTTAGCTGTATTTCACTAATATAATCTGGCCTGAAATGAGTTTTCTACTCAACTGAAACCCTTTTTAGAACATGGAATAAATATCAAGGTTTTTATTAAATAAACCCACATGCGTAATATTTTTATCGATATATCAATCTAGCAACCTTTTATATTTATCCAAATTTGACAATTTACTTCCATAAATATTATCACTATTCCTATAAGGGTTAAATATTTATGTGATATAAAAATATTTATGTTAACTGAGGTTAATAACATATTTTATTGAATAAATACATCGAATAGTTTATCAAATCCACAAAATGTTTATCGAATTAATTTCACAATTTATATAAAATTTTGGTTCACATACTCAAATAATTGTCGAAATTGAAAGTTTTCAATGCGTATAATAATTACAATTGATTTACATAATTTTTTATAAGAAATTTTACTAATTTAGCTAAGCAACATTCAAAAATGAAACTCACTAATGAAAAGATCAATCCGATTGCCAGTAAAATAAATGCAAAGGTGATATCTTCGAATTCTATCGGCCGGTAATAATTATGGTTTGATTCATCTTTACTTTCAACATAATTGGCAACTTGCATTTCCAGTATTCGTTCCTGCCATTTTTCGTAAATTTGGGATTGGTGTAAAAGCATGACAAATTTATTAACGCGATCCTTCAATGGCCAGATATTACGCATTGTCAGCGATCCGAAAGTAAATTTTAAATTATTCGCAGAAGAGTATAATTTGTATTTAGGTATCAGGAATTCTAAATTCTTTTTTGAATCAATACAAGCAATAGATTCACTGATGTGAATATTTTTTCTACAATTCCAATCGCCAAATATCATTTTATTTAGCAATAATGGATCTGTAACATACTCTTTAGCTCTTCTAGTAGCATAAATTACTGTATATCGCGAGTCTTTTAGATCATCTAGTGTCTCGACATTTTTTCTGAATTCGGGTTTTGTCAAAAATGCCGCCAGATGGCCAGAAAATGTCGCCTGCATTATTAAAAAATATAATAATATTACGGAAAAAAAAATTCGCATCTTTGCGGTGTCCATTCGGGTGTAAATTGAATTATTTATCAGCAGTCTCAGGCACTCCAAGATAGCAAACGATAATCTTGAGTTATTTTTTGTTCTGGTTGATAAATAAATTACAATAAAAACCATCAGCAGGATAATTGTTGTTGCAACGATGGTCAACCAGCCGTAGAAATTAAACATTTTTTCCAGTGGTGTCATTAGTCCGCGATTGTGGGTCAGTATAATATCATGGCCAAATAATATTGGATAAGATAAATAAATATAATTGGCCATGTGCATCGGTTGATTGTACCCAAAGTATGAGAAGGGATATAATACCAAATCTCCTACATGACCAACAAGCAAAGGACCGTTGAAGCTATTATATCTTTCGTTGCTGTTGTCAGCAGTAACATAGGTTATGTTCAGTGTTATATTCAGAAAATCTATTAACCCACATCCGACTAGTCCCATTCTTAGACCCAATTTTTCAATTATATAATTAAGATCACTGTTTTTAGTTATATGTTCATTAACAGGGCCACTTGAGTCGCTTGAGTATTGTGATGCTCCTAGTATTTTTATCGCGTAGCCATTTAGATATTTTGTACGGTCAAATAATATACTGTCACATATATTTGAATCTGTTTAAAATAAATATCAGTATTACTTTTTATAATAGACATTTAAAGCATTGAAAAAAAAGTTTTTCATGTCAATCCGTCAGTTTTAACCCAAGTTACAGATATTTTATTATTAAACCAACTTCCTGAAGTCTTGGGTAATCTCATTTTCAGTAATTTTATTTTCATTAAATAAATTAGACTTACCTTTCAAATTAAACCCAATTTTCAGGGAATATTGACCTGTAAAAACTCTCCAGTGACCGTGATAATTATGAAAATGAATGTCACGGAATTTATACCAAAATGGCGGTGCATAATCAGCAAAATAGTTCAATGTTATTATATCAATTGTATTTTCTCCATTTTTTGACATTAAACAATAATATACGTTACAGTTATCAAAATCGTGTAGAAATCTTCGAAATATGTATATTATTTTTCTTCTTTTGAAAGTATTATCTTTGTCGAATATAAACATTGTTTTGATTTTTAATACCGGCTCCTGCCCAAATGAATACCAGTAAGGAAAGTCGGCATAGTTGTCGAAAATTATTACAAAAGTTCTTATTTCTCGATGCGCTTTCATTTCATTTGTTATTTTGTGTTTATTAGTCACCACAATATCACTAATTTCATTTGGCAATTGAAAATTTTCACCATTTGCCCAATATCCAATTGTTCCCAATTCCGTTCCGCAGCTTTTAAACAAATCTCTCTAGTTGTAAAGAATGAAAAATTACCAAATCAATAAGCTAATTATGGTTATTATTATTAATTAAGTCGTCGGATTGAATATTTACAAACATACAAGCGCCGACTAGGGTGAGTCCGCGGATTTTTCGGGCTTCACCTTACGCGTTAATATCGCATCGAAATCGTGATATTAATCGAGTATTAAATATATCATAAAAATGACATACCTCATCTTTATACTTAGTCTTACTTTCATGGATTTATTATTCATCTGAGATGAGTACCCAGCTTTTTTTTGTTTAATTTCCCGCTACACGGAAAAAATGATGCTCAAAATTTAAATAGTTTGTAGTTTATTTTCGACTTAAAATTAGTATATTCGATACTAATATCAAACCAGGATCATTATATATATTACAAAATGGCTATTATTTATATTCAAATTTGATACACATAGAAGAGCTAAGTTTGTAATTTCGTATATTAAAATTAATATGAAAAAGAATCGATAAATTCGTATCTACAGTTATTACTATTCAAATAAACATACAAAAATTTTAAAAATGAGGAGCCGAAAAATTAGTAAACGTACATATTAATATATAAAAATCTAGTATACTAATTTTTCATTTTATTATTTACCACTTATTCGATATATGTATATAATACATTAATTTATAATAACGAATAAATAACATTTTATATGAATTATTAGTCAATGGGATAGAATTTATAAAATAAGAGTTAAAAATTTTTGGTATTTTTATGAGCAAAAAATCAGTATTTAGTATCCTAATTTTTCATTTTATTATTTACCACTTATTCGATTTATGTATATTGTAAGTTAATTTATAATGATGAAAAAATGATATTTTAAGCTAATAATTGATCAGTGAGATCGAATTTATAAAATAAAAGTTAGTAACTTTTGCAATTTTCGGCTGGAAAAATCAGTATCTAAGATAGCAATTGTTAATTTGACCAATCATTACTTTTTAATAGATTATGCCATAAATTACACTCAGAGAAAAAATCAGTAACTGCAACTACAAAAAAATAGTGAAATACGGAGACAAATATTTTTCTTATTTGCGATAACAAATTATTTTTAGTTAATGTAACGATTAAATTTAGTTGCAGTAACTATTTTTTAGTTAATTTAACTATTTTATTGTTAATGTAACTAACTAAAAATAGTTATATTAAATTCAAAGAAGTCATTGAAAGAACTAAACATAAAGAAATTTTTAAAGTTACCAAGACTATGAAACAATAATGAATATTAACATTATTTCATAATTTCTTACAAAAATAATATTTAGTTACAGTAACTAAAGTAGGATAGTACGGTTAACCATATATATTTAGTTATGAGAACAACTAATTTTCATTTATCAGTACACGGAGAGAAATTCATGGAAACAATTAAAATATTTTATGGGAATGGTTCCCATAACGCATGGTAACCGGTTTTTTTAATGTCGATTATAGGAACGGTACATATATATATTATAGTAATGATTACTATAAAATTATAGTGATGGTTACCATACATTATAGTAATGGTTACCATACATTATAGTAATGGTTACCATATATTATGGTAATGGTTACCATCTATTATGCACTGAGAGAAAAAAATTTTTTTTTCAAGTATTTTTTTTACTTATTTCTGTGAATACTTAGAACAAGAAATTTTTCCTAAATTGAAGTATAATATTCCTTATTTTTAGCAACTATTGCTTCGATCTAGTAATATATTACTAGATACATGAGTTACTTGTAACAAGCAATTATTTCTTGAATTAAGTTGACATATTTCTATATTCAAAAAAGCAATTACGTACGCCAAGAAAAATCTTTCTTGGACCAAGCAATTTTTTTCCAAGTTCGAGAATATTTTTTTCTCAACTTTTTCTGAAACTTTATTTTTGGTTAAAGACATTTTTCGTATTGAATCAAATAAAAAAATTCTTGAACTAAAATAAAAAAAATTTCAAACTAAGTAAATAATTTCTCATCCCAAGTGATTTTTTTTTCAGTTTGAGAATATTTCTTTCTCAAGTCAAGAAACTTTATTCTTGGCTAAAGACATTTTTTGTATTAAGTTAAAAAAGAAGTTCTTGAACTAAAACAGAAAAAAAAGTTTAAACTAAGTAAAAAAATTTCTCAACCCAAGTGATTTTTTTTTCAGTTCGAGAGTATTTTTTTTTTAACTTAAGGAATTTTTTTTTTTTTTTTTTCATGGTGTGACGAGTCACAACATTCTCATATATGAAAAAAAAAAAATTATTAAAAGAAAAACAAATAAACGCAAAAAAAATAATGCGTGTAGAAAAAAAAATAATAAATTTAAATGAATAAAGAGAGAGAGAAAAAATAAGGCGAGTGAAAATAACAAAGTGTGCAGACGCAGTGCAAAAGAAAAAATGTGTACCAGGAGTCACCGCTAGGCGCAGAAAAGCGCTGCAACATTTTCCTCGTTAGACAGTTAAAATAGAAGTAATAAATTCCGCTGAAAGGAGTGGAAATCACTGGCATCTATTCACTACAGGAGAATATCCTAGTAGAAGAGTACAAGTACCCTCGGGAAAAATACTTGTGAGTAGATTTTTGGGATGCTTTTCAGTCATATCAAACGGTGCAGAGGAATCCGAAGAAGCATCCATACAGATTATTTTTACATATTAATTATAAATGTTTAATTAATGAATTTGAATATTTTATATACTAAATGAGAATATTTATTTATTATACTTAAGTATTGTAATTTCTGAATATAAATTTTTAATGACTGAACATAAGTTGTTCAAATACTAAATGAAATTTTTTAATTATTATACTTTAGTGTTTTAAATAATAAATGAAAATATATAATTACTAAATTTAAGTATGTTAAATGCTAAATTAAAATAATTAAATATCGATCACGAGTATTTTAAATACTAATCTTCAATTTTTAATTATTGAACTTGAGTATTTCAATTACTAGATGTGAATTTTTATTATTTAATTGGAGTATTTTAATTACTAAATTAAGTTTTTGTAATCATTTATTTCAAGTATTTTAGAAACTAAATTTTAATTGTCTGTTATTTAACATTAGTAATTTTTTACTAAACCTGAGTTTTTAGTATTAATAGATTTCACAAGTATTTTTACTAAAATTAAGAAATTATTTACTTGGCACTATTTAAGTATCTAAAATACTTGAATCAAGAATTTTTACTTGAAAATATGCTCTTTTTTCTCTCAGTGTGGTGATCGTTAACATATATAATGGTAACCATTGCCATAATATTATAACAACCGTTACCATAACATTATGGTAACCATTATCATAACATTATGGTACCCATTACCATAATATATGATAACCGTTACCATAATATATGGTAACCGTTACCATAATCATATGGTAATAATTCCCATACTTATGGGAACTTTTCATAGAAAGTAAGGAAAATTTTAAGGTTCGGGACTGAAAAGATTTCGATGCTCAAAAAAAAAAAAAAAAAAAAAAAAACACTTCGAACGCGAATTTAACTATTTATATGTAGATCATATCGAAAAAATGTACTATTATAACACCGAAATTTTTTCTAAGTCCCGATTTTAGTTTGATTAAATACCAAATAATATTTGATTCAACTAGTTAGTATTTGTTGGGATTACTAATCTTTTATTGTAGCGATAACTAAAAATAAATAACAAAATAATTTTAATTACTCCAACTATTTTTTTAAAGTCATCTGAACAATAAATAGTTATCATAACTATTTAAATAAGTTACACCAAATAAATAAAAATAGTTGGATACAACTATATGAAATGTTTTACCACTACTATATAAAAATTGTTGCATCAACAGCGAAATTATAGTGATATACGGAGACAAATAAAAAAATCATTGAATCAACTATTTTTTTAGTCATCTAAACAATAAATAGTTACAATAACTATTTAAATTTGTTACACCAACTGAATTAAAATAGTTGTCTCTTTTTAGTTGTGCCAACTACTGCGATTTCTCTCAGTGTAATTAACTTTCACTAATAAGTCACGTATTATACCTAAAAGTAATAATATTTGCTTACTTTTTGAAATAATTGAGAGTAGTTTTTATGAATCTACAAAAATTAGTAAACTACTTTGCATTAAGTACATAATAGTACTAATTATTGATAACAGATTCCACTTTTTACTATTATTTATCAATTTTTAATATTCTGTTTTTTCCGTGATACGAAATCAACGATTTTCGAAAAATTTTGAAAGTTATTGTCACCCCGGTTTCGAAAATAGAATTTTCATCTGATTTCGATGTTTTTAGGTCTTAGAAAAGGTACTTAAAGCAAAACGACAGAATAACTTTGAGCTCGGACCAGAGCGGTCACATTCCTACGGTTCTAGAATTTTTATACCTTTTTGAGTTTTATACCTTCGTATCGTGTATTAGTTATATTGAACTTATGCCTTTGGATTTTATACCTTGGATATTTTTTATGTACTATTTAATTGAGTGTTAAAAATAAAATAGTTTGTTGTTCGTAATTAATTAATTGATTCCGCAAGATAAACCTCCAATAAATAAATTAATATTCTCTTTCGTAATAATTCAAATCTTAAAAAATTAAAATTTGAAAGTACGTTTAGGTGCGTACAAAGATTTATTTCAATAAATATTTGATTCATAAAATGTTTCGTACCATCATATTGTTGAATAAATTGACGCCATTGTCATCAAATGTTATATTTATTTGTCCAGTTACAAAATTTATCAAAAGACTCCAACTCAATATTAAGTTGATCATTTCAATAACTCTAAGCTTTTTAGCTGTATTTCACTAATATAATCTGGCCTGAAATGAGTTTTCTACTCAACTGAAACCCTTTCTATAACATGGAATAAATATCAAGGTTTTTATTAAATAAACCCACATGCGTAATATTTTTATCGATATATCAATCTAGCAACCTTTTATATTCATCTGAATTTGACAATTCACTTCCATAAATATTATTACTATTCCTATAAGGGTTAAATATTTATGTGATATAAATATATTTATGTTAACTGGGGTTAATAACATATTTTATTGACTAAATACATCAAATAGTTTATCAAATCCACAAAATGTTTATCGAATTAATTTCACAATTTATATAAAATTTTGGTCCAAATACTCAAATAATTGTCGAAAATAAATGTTTTCAATGCGTATAATAATTACGATTGATTTCCATAATTTTTTATCAGAACTTTTACTAATTTAGCTAAGCAACATTCAAAAATGAAACTCACTAATGAAAAGATCAATCCGATTGCCAGTAAAATAAATGCAAAGGTGACATCTTTAAATTCTATGGGCCGGTAATAACTATGCTTTGATTTATCTTTTCTTTCAATATAATTGGCAACTTGCATTTCCAGTATTCGTTCCTGCCATTTTTCGTAAATTTGGGATTGGTGTAAAAGCATGACAAATTTATTAACGCGATCCTTCAATGGCCAATTATTACGCATTGTCAGTGATCCGAAAGTAAATTTTAAACTATTCGCAGAAGAGTGTAATTTGTATTTAGCAATTAGAAATTCTAAATTCTTTTTGGAATCAATACAAGCAATAGATTCACTGATGTGAATATTTTCTGTACAATCCCCATAGCTAAATATCATTTTATTCAGCAATAATGGATCTGTAACATACTCTTTAGCTCCTCTAGTAGCATAAATTACTGTATATCGCGGGTCTTTTAGATCATCTAGAGTCTCGACATTTTTTCTGAATTCGGGTTTTGTCAAAAATGCCGCCAGATGGCCAGAAAATGTCGCCTGCATTATTAAAAAATATAATAATATTACGGAAAAAAAAATTCGCATTTGTGCGGTGTCCATTCGGGTGTAAATTGAATTATTTATCAGCAGTCTTAAGCACTCGAAGATGGCAAACGATAATCTTGAGTTATTTTTTGTTCTGGTTGATAAATAAATTACAATAAAAACCATCAGCAGGATAATTGTTGTTGCAACGATGGTCAACCAGCCGTAGAAATTAAACATTTTTTCCAATGGTGTCATTAGTCCGCGATTGTGGGTCACTATAATATCATGCCCAAATGATATTGGATAAGATAAATAAAAATAATTGAACATGATCATTGGTTGATTGTACCTAAAGTGTGAGGCGGGTTGTAATACCAAATCTCCTAAATGATTAAAAAGCAAAAGACCGCTCATGCCATATTTTTTGTTGCTGTCGGCAGCAGTGACATAGGTTATGTTCAGTGTTATATTCAGAAAATCTATTAACCCACATCCGACTAGTCCCATTCTTAGACCCAATTTTTCAATTATATAATAATGATCACTGTTTTTAGTTATATGTTCATTAACAGGGCCACTTGAGTCGCTTGAGTATTGTGATGCTCGTATTACTTTGATCGCGTAGCCATTTAGATATTTTGTACGGTCAAATAATATACTGTCACATATATTTGAATCTGTTTAAAATAAATATTAGTATTACTTGTTATAATAGACATGTAAAGCATTGAAACAAAGTTATCTCATGTTAATCCGTCAGTTTCAACCCAAGTTACAGATATTTAATATTAAACCAACTTCCTGAAGTCTTGGGTAATCTCATTTTCAGTAATTTTATTTTCATTAAATAAATTAGACTTACCTTTCAAATTAAACCCAATTTCTGGGGAATATTGACCTATAAAAACTCTCCAGTAACCGTGATAATCAGATAAATAAACTTTACCAAAGTTAGTCCAAAATGGCGGTGCATAATCAGCAAAAGTGTTCAATGTTAATATCTGCATATTTTTTTCATCGTTTGGCTTCAAACAATAATATACTTTACAGTTCTCGAATTTATCTTGATAATGTTCAAATATACGTATCATTTTTGATGTTTCCATAAAATTTTTGTCAAATATAAACATTGTTTTGATTTTTAATACCGGCTCCTGCTCAAATGAATACCAGTAAGGAAAGTTGGTTGAGTTATCGAAAATTATTACAAAAGTTCTTATTTCTCGATGCGCTATCATTTTATTTGTTATTTTGTATTTATTAGTCACCACAATATCACTAATTTCATTTGGCAATTGAAAATTTTCACCATTTGCCCAATATCCAATTGTTCCCAATTCCGTTCCGCAGCTTTTAAACAAATCTCTCTAGTTGTAAAGAATGAAAAATTACCAAATCAATAAGCTAGTTATGGTTATTATTATTAATTAAGTCGTCGGATTGAATATTTACAAACATACAAGCGCCGACTAGGGTGAGTCCGCGGATTTTTCGGGCGTCACCTTACGCGTTAATATCGCATCGAAATCGTAATATTATATATATAATTAAAATGACACACCTCATCTTTATACTTAGTCTTACTTTCATGGATTTATTATTCATCTGAGATGGGTACCCAGCTTTTTTTTAACTTCTCGCTACGAAAATCAACGATTTTCGAAAAATTTTCAAAGTTATCGTCACCCCGGTTTCGAAAATAGAGTTTTCATCAGATGTCGATCTTTTTAGGTCTTAGAAAACTATTCTGGCTAGTTTCAGAGTAATGCCCGAGTATTTGTATGTGTGTGTATAAATTTTCTATAACTTCGTCATTAGATACAGGAAAAAAGGATGCGTTCTTTGAAGGAAACTAAATTATCGCCAAGATAAGTCGAATTATTTTTTTTTACCGAAATTTGATAGTTAAAGATTTATTTCAATAAATATTTGATTCATAAAATGTTTCGTACCATCATATTGTTGAATATAGTGACGCCATTGTTATTGATTGTTATATTTATTTGTCCAGTTACAAAATTTATCAAAAGACTCCAAACCAATATTAAGTTAATCATTTCGATAACTTTAAGCTTTGCTGTCGTATTCCACTAGAATCGTCTGGCCTGAAATGAGTTTTCTACTCAACTGAAACCTTTTCTATAACATAGAATAAATATTAAGGTTTTATTAAATAAAAACACATGCGTAATATTTTTATCGATATATCAATCTAGCAACCTTTGATATTCATCTGAATTTGACAATTAATTTCCATAAATATTATCACTATTCCTGTAAAGATTAAATATTTTAGGTGATGAAAAAATATTTATGTGGACTGGGGTTAATAATATATTTTATTGACTGAATAAATCAAATAGTTTATCAAATCCACAAAATAGTTATCGGATTATTTTTCTCAATTTAAATAAAATTTTGGTTCAAGTACTTAAGTAAATGTCTATAGACTTACCATTCAAAAATTAACCCCAATTTCTTGGGAATATTAACCTTCAAAAACTCTTCAGTGACCGTGATAATCATAAAAATGAAGGTCATGGAGTTTATCCCATAATGGCGGTGCATAATCAGCAAAAGAGTTGAATTAGTATTTAAGTGTAACTATTATAATGAGAATATGCAATTAAGCTGTGGAATATCCTTGGGGTGAAGAATGTAATGCAAGGAGTATGTAGGAAGCACAGTGTATATATATACATTGTTGGCAATATTAAGTGGTCTGAATGCTTATGCAAGCAATGTAAATTGTTTGAGTTAATTGCACATCAATAAAATATATTACTATTTTTTTTTTAATTTTTACTTTTATTAATAATTGTTTTAAGTATTAATAATAACTTTAAAAGTGATTAATTACGATTAAAAAATTTTTTTTTTATTTTTTAACTTTCCGCTAAGAAAATTGCAAATTTTTAAAAATTCGGGAAGTTATTGGTTTCGGTCCGATTTTCGAAAATCGAATTTCTAAGAGATCTTGATGTTTTGACGTTCTAGGAAACTATTCTGTCTAATTTCAAGATGACGTCAGAGTGTATGTACGTACGTAAATATCTGTAACTTTTAAACGAATGAACCGATTTTGGTTACTATAATAGATGGTATTGGTTACCATACTATATAGACATAGTTTCTCATATTATGGAAATTATTACCATAATTCAATTTCTATACGACATAGTAACTATTACCATGATTACAACAATTGTTCCAAGAGTTTTAAAAACTTTTCCAATTTTTTTAGCGGGAAGTTAAAAAATAAAATCTATTTCATAAAAACAAATCAATAAACAACTTTTTAAAATATTTATTAAATTCATTCATCCATAACAGTGAGTCATAATTTCTCTCATGTGTATTATGTACTTACATATGTAATTAAGTTACATTTAACAAATTCTATAATTAAATATATGTTTTGTATTAATCATTATAATACTTGAAAAAAATATTGCGTAAATAATAAACACTCATATAAGCCATTTTATTATTATTATTTGTATTAATAAACAATAAAAAAAATTTTCTAAATTATATTATTGTTGACAATAAAATAAAAATGACATTGATCTTAAATAAAACAACTCGATGATGGTGAATGAAGGACGGCATTATAAAACAATATACTTTTTAGCTTGAGTGTATATACGCATCATATTCTTAATCAAAAATTGCTAAAGCTGTAGCATGAAAAGAATATAATAATTATATAAAAATAATTATAATTTAATTATCAATTAGGCCACCTCGTCATCATCATCGTCTTCTGTGTTTATTTCTTCTTCAATCCGCACAGAGTTATCTACTGGAGTATCTAAATCATGTACACTATTAAAACCTTCATGTTCACCGTCGTAAGGATGTTCGCTCAGATCCTCGTGATCTGTTGATATGCAAGCAGCTTCTTCTTCAATCTAAAATTATTTAAAAATCAATTATGGAATTTAAAAATACTCTCTTGTTAAAAATGTACAGATAAATTTGAATTGTTATTTTCAATTGACATTAGATAACTTTTTTAAAAATATTTACTTGAGTATCGTCATCAGCATCAGGACTGTCCGGTCTCTCCTCACGATCATGCGAGTTAACATTGTCGTGGCAATGGCACTCATCTGCACTCGATTCAGGAGCTAGAGCATCATCTGCTACCCCAAGATCAACTTCTGAGACCAATTTTTCTTCCCGTTCCTGTCGCTTACGAGCTTCTTCAGAAGCTTTCTCGATAGCGAAACGCTCTTCTTCTTCAAGTGCCAATATAGCTTCTTCTTCAGCAGCTCGTCTACGATAAAATAATATTATCAAATTGACATTCGACCATTTAATAAATCCGTATATTTATACTGTACCTCTGTTCTTCAGCAATTCGTTCATCACGTATGCGTTCAGCTTCGATTCTCGCTTCCTCAGCCTGTCTAGCAGCCTCCAGTCGCTCCTGTTCTTCAATTTCCCTAAGCCTTGCCTGACGCGCTTCTTCTTCAAGACGCACCCGTTCCTCAATTTCCGCCTTCCACCTTTCTTCGGCCAACCTAAATAGCATCAAAGTACATACAGATTTACAGAAAAACGGAGGCAATCGAAGAGACCAGGTATGAGTTACCTGGCCTCCTCGGCTTGCCTCCTTTTCTCCTCCTCAGCTTGCCTTTTAAGTTCCTCCACTTGCCTTCTCAATTCCTCTTCATCAAGTTTACGCTGTAGTACTAAAAAAAAAAAAAAAAAAAAAAAATAATATCACGCCGTTTGTATTTTTTCCTCTCCGTTGTCATGCATCAGTTTCACTCAAAAGGTCTTGGGTCAAAAGTTTCTTTTCGATTTTTCGTTTTTCGGTAACGTCATTTTGAAATAAAATGTATGAAATAGATGATAACATAAAAGATATATCACATAGAAGATTTTAATCGTGCAACATTCATTTTTAATGCAGATACTAATAGTGATATTGAAATGACTTTAATGTATAGATAAATATATGAAGTTATTGTATATAATAGAAGAATAGAAAGTTTACTATCAGTTTACTGTCTGAGGGTACACTTTTCAAGAAATCGTAGGATCCCAAGTTTACGAGACATACCGTCGTCATCTTCTTCTTGATTGGCATCTTGCTCGACTTTGTCTGCGGGCAAGAAGTCTGATTTCTCTGCGACTTGTTCTTCTTCTTCGTCAACGTGTTCAACTGGTACACCTTCGTCATTTTCTAACGGAGGCATTTGTTCTGGACCAAGGTCTTGACCTTCTTCAATGATCACAACATCTTTATCTACTAGTTCTACTTCATTTTCTACTGTCTCTGTCTCATTTTCTACGGGCTCAACATTTTTTTCTACAGATTCTGTTCCATCGATTTCTTGTTCCGGTTCAACTTCAGATGAAGCAACTTCCGGTTCAATTGATTGCGGTTCCAATTCTACTTGAGGTTCTACTTTTTCAGGTTCTGGTTCTAATTCAGTAATTTCAGGTTCTAATTCTGTTACTGCTACTGATTCTGGTTCTGCTACTGGTTCTGGTTCTGCTACTGGTTTTGGCTCTGGTTCTGGTTCTGGTTCTTTAACTGGTTCGGGTTCTGATTCTAGTTTATTATTAACTATCGGTTTTGTTTTGGTTGTTCTTCGTTTTGATTTTGTTTTGGTCTCAACAATTGGTTCTGGTTCTGGTTCTGGTTTTGATTCTAGTTCTGGTTCTTGTTCAGATTCTAATTTTGATTCTGGTTCAGTCATCCATTTTTGTTCATTTCCATTAACTAATTCTGGTTCTGGTTCTGGTTCACGCACTAATTTTGAAACTAGTTCCGTTTCCTGAGACCATTTAGGTTCCGGTTGATAAATATTTGCTAAATCTGGTTTATAAATGGGTTCTGGATCTGGTGATGCTAAGAATAAATATGACAATGATGTATGATTATGAAATAATGATAACTGTTTTATGAAATATGACAATTATTTACCTTTTCTAGGTACTAGATAAACTCGATCTTCCGCCAATGCACGTGCTAAAATTATTTTGTTATTTTTTTGGTTAATGATAATTAAATTTTTATTATTCTTTTATATTATTTACATTTATAATGAAACGCAAGCCCATACTAACCCTTTCTTAGCTCCCTTTCGGTGAGCGGAGGATCAGGATCTAGAGGATACATAAATTTATTAAATTCAAAGTTAGTTACTTGACAAAATTTTAATCATAACCACATGCATCAAGCGAATTTTTGCTGAGCAACTGCACAATTTATTTAGCATTGTTAATTATGAAGACAAATTTTTTTCACACCCTGGCGGATCTGAATTACGGTAAATTATCGTAATTTGCGGTATTTGGAAGAGTTGCAGTATTTTACGGTAAATTACGGCATTTTCAGACAACAGTACGGTATTTTTACCGTAAATTTGCACGGAGAAAAATGGTGACTCTAAACCTATCAATTTTTATTAACCTGCCGTCCAAATTTGAAACAGGAAGTAAAGCATCCAAAAAAGTTATTATACTCTGATAAAAAATTATTATACCGCATCACTATTATTATAATGTACGAAAGTAATTATTCCCAAGCGGACCCAAGTTACGGGTTTTTACAGTAATTTACCGTAAAAACCCGTAATTGACGACAATCAGTCAAATTACCGCAAACTACGGTACAATGCCGTAATTTATAGTAGATTGCTACAAATTACGGTAAATAGCCGCCAAATAAATACTTTACGGTAAATTACCGCAATGTAGGTAAAATTCGATAATTCGGGCGAATTACCGCATTTTACGGTAATTCTACTCAATACTGTAAATTACGGTAATTTGCGATAATTATCGTAATTTAGCGTAATTCGGATCCGCTAGGGTTATTGAAGCTTATCGATAAGTTTCTCGCGCATAATAAGTATTGTTATACATCATAATAATTTTTAGGATACTTCACTTCCTATTTCGAATTCAGTCGACAGCATAACATAAATTGGTAGGTTTCGAGCCAACATTTTTATCCGCGCGTGGCAATATAACGGTAATTTTCCGTAAAATTTCGGCAAGTCTGCAGTCTTTTACCGTAAAGTTAACTATTGCACTGTAAAAACTGTTAAAAAATCATATAGTACTTATGGTAAAATACCGTAAATTGTCTATTTTACCATAATTCACCGTAAAATACCGTATATTATTGTAAATTACCGCAAAATTCAATAAATTTCCGGAAATAAAGTGTTTTACGGTAAATTACAGCAAAACGCGGTAAATTTCAGTAATTTACCGTAATTCGGATCCGCCAAGTTATAAATTTTATGTTTTTTAGAGATTAAATATTTTAATGTGTTTTTTTTTTTTTTTTTTTTTTTTTAATAATAGATATTTAATTTTGTTTGCCTGATTTAAAAAAAGCACATGTCAGCGCTTATTTACAAACAAAAGCTTACCTCAGAAACTAAAACTATCACTCTCAGCTGGGGATAACTATTTCACATACGCAAACTACTTATGAAGCAGTAATTATTTTTATTTTTAGTTTTTATCTTTAATAATTTTTTATTTTAACTTTAATTCTAATGTCCAACGATAAATTTATTTTTAGTATTTTTTTACAATATAATGTAATTTAAATTTTACTTATCATATTTAAATATCACTATATATCTGATTTATTAATATATTTTTATGGTTCAATTTTAATTTAACCTAAATGACGTCAAGTTAAAAAAAATATAATTCGGTAAATTAAATTTTTTTTTTCTGTTTTATATTTATATATACACAGAAGAAAAGGTTTTTTTGGGGCGAGAAAAATAATTTCTTGAACCAAAAAAATTCTTTTTTTCTGGGCATATTTCTTTGATATTTTACTGAAAAATATCTAAGCTTTCGATAATTTTTAGTTAAAATTATTATTTTGAATTTAAAAAGTTCTATATATGAATAAATATAAATTAATAGAGAATAAGGGAGACCGAGGTACGACGGGCTATTTCAAAAATTATTTCTAATAAGACCCGTAAAAAAAATATAGTAAAAAAAAAAAATAATGGAAAATCCAAAAGCGCACACGTCAGTCGCTCATTTTATTTTTAATGATTGCTCATATTTTATATTATTAATTTCTTTTTTTTTATTATGAATTTTTATTCAACTTACAAATTATCAATTTGATTTTTCCATTTCTTATTTTCAGTTTAATATTTTTTTTAAATATCCCGCCTTTTTGTCTTAGATGTCGCTCTTTTTTTCAAACCTCTACTGGTACGCTAGTGCTGCTACCAGTAGTTGGTGGAGAGAAAAAATGAAAAAAATAATAACAGTAAAAATAAAAATGGCGGCTAAATTTTTCGTGAATAATCAGTTTTACGTTTTTAATTACTTACAATTAAACTAAAAGGATTAAGATTGTGATTTTCCATAGGGTCCTTGTGATGAAAAATACAAAGATAATGAAAAAAAAAGTTGGGCCGATTAATTGTGTCTATCGAGAGTTATCGTGTTTGCGAACTTTCATACGTAACAATTGACAGCAATGGTTTCTTGAGTTAAAATAATTTATTTTAAACCAATTAAATAACGAATTGACTTAATATTAGGTTCAAATTGTTCCTTAATAAATTCTCTAAATACTTGGATACAATTTGACCTGTTTTGGTGTAATTAAAAGAGTGCAGAAATATTTTTGTGTGAAAAAAATAGTCGGAAAAGAGAACCGTTCATAAAATATCCGTTTTCGCGCTCGAGGTGTACAATAATCTTTTGGGTCATCTCATTGCGGTCCATAAATTTTCAAAATTTTTATAAAATCTAAATTATATCCCGTCGTACCCCAGTCTCTCCTCTTCAACTCACGTAATTTTATTAAAACCGGTAATTATTATTTTGTTCTTTAATTTAATAAATAAATAACAAGTTAATTATCGTAATTACGTTAAAAGATATAATAAATAGTGGAAGACATATTTTATTTGTTGATAAATATCAAAAGATATTTAGTTTAATAATATCACATAGTTAATTATTCCTCCTCAAGAACAGGCAAATTATCTTCGTCTTCTTCAGCGGGTTGTTTTTTCTTTTTCGTGGGGTCTTCATTAAGCTCCGGTACGCGATCTCTCCATCCTTGGCCTGAAATATTTAATAAATCCCCAGGTTTCTCTGCACTTTATCATCAATCTGCGTTCATTGTTTTTTAATTTATGTTTATATTTTACGCTTGGATTTGTCTGGATCCATTCCATAAATATAACGCCCCGTATGAAAATAACATCTATAGTAAAAATATATGATAAATATCGGAAAATATATGTGGCGAATTTAACTATATTTTTTTTTATATTAAAAAATATAATACTCATCATATACGAGTCCGTATATGTTTAGCATGTATAAATTATATATGTCAATCATATACAAAAAATATATTTTTATCATATATAAAAATATATATTCTTTTCATATACGAAAACTAAATTTTTATCATACATAAAAATATATATTTCTATCATATACGAAAAATATATTCTGATCATATATAAAAACATATATTTATATTGTGTATGGAAAAAAAAACTTTTTTATTCGTATGACGAACTCCAATTAAAATATATCTAAGTTTTAATATACTCTTTAAATTGCAGTTGAAATTTTCAAAATTAGTTAATTTGATGCGAATATATATACCCATATACATATACATACACCGAATAAAATATATGCATAAATATAACAAAGAAAATATATGGTGCCATATATAATATAAATTATATGCTACCATATATTTCATTTCATATAAAAATTTTATATTTTTTAAATATAAAAGGAAATATATCAATACAATATATTATAAGGTAAATGTAAATGTATATAAAGCTTAATATAAAAAACATATGTTACATATATGAAATACATATATTTACTAGTGTATATAATTTTATATTAAATCGGCGAAAATCTCTATATGACTTTTTATAATATACAATATAATATATCATATATTGCTTTGTTGCAAACATATATGATTTTATATATTTTATCCATGTATTGTTTTTTCATACGGGGCGACTTACGTAAAATTTCTTATTATCGTAGAAATAATAATAAATAAACTTCGGTAATTTCCTAAATAAATTTAATAAACATTAAAAAATAAATTTACACCAATTCGTTATATTTTTGTACACTTAATCTCGTTTCTTGTTTATTTCAAATTTTTTTTCATACATTTATTGTGTTTCGCTTGTATTTTGCATAGACAATTAACACACAAAAAAAAAAATAAATAAAGATAGATGAGTAAACAGTGACGACGATAGACAAAGAAAAAAATAGAAAATAAAGACCACACGAGTGCACAACACAGTAGAAAAAAAATATATAAATAAACAAACAAAAAAAAAAAACAGTTATCAAATCAAGGGAAGGAGGTTGAAAAAAATTAAAAAAAAACACATTCGTCACACACAACAGCGTCATATGGCCGCTTTTTTTTATTTGTTGATTCTATTTATAAAAAAAATAATAAATAAAATGGTATTTTATGTGATCGAAATATATGTATTAAGTTTTACTTAATATGACTTTAAATAAATTTAAATCAATGACATTGCGACCAAATTAAATTTAAAAAATTTAATTTTCGCGGTAAATTTTTAAAAATATATTTTATGGATTTGAAAAAAATTTTCAATTTTTTTGGCTGTCATCAGAAAAATTTATGTAAAAAATATGATATTTAATTCCTTATATATTTTTTTTTATGATAAAAAAAAAAAAGTATAAACGTGACGTCTATATTTATTGTATATATAATTTATTGCGTGTGTCGGCATATTAATAATTGTCAGTGTCAGTGACGTAGTCGTTTTGAAAAGTACTCACAAGCACTGGCCGCAGCCTGTCGATTCTTTGCGTAGTAACTGAGAAGATTGACGTCACTTTGAACATCAGCTGCACGTAAATCGGCAACTTTGTAGTATGGCCTCCTACGTGAATGGGGTTTGCCACCGGTGTAAGTAACAGATGCCAAGTTTCCAGTTCCGAATTGACGATGTTCCGGTGATTCGTACCAATTTGCTGGTTCATCTTTTTTAGCATTTTTACGTGATGTCAATACACGTCTTATGTAGTCATCACTGCGCATACGTTCGGGTACCAATACCTCAGCAAAATCACTGTAGGGTATAAAAAATACCACGAGATAAGAATACGGAGGAAAATAAATTCTTTACTTAACGTTAATTTATGACCAAAGATTTAATGACGGCCACAAATCATCTAGATGTTACTGACCAAATTTGTGACAAAAAAAATTTTTTGACAGTTCAAAATGACGTTTTTAATCTGACAATAGAACATTTATTGCGGAAAAATTATTTGTGGAATTTTTAAATTTCAAATTCTTTTCGATCATGGCGGCCATTTCTAATTAGTGGCCCACTTTCCCCTTCTTTTCCTTTACTAATTATACGCGATTCGATGAGAGTCTTTTTCACTCTACAAATTTAGGCTCTGGAGGCTTATTTTACCTTTTTGGAAAGATGATTTGAACCTAAACTGAGTAAAAGCGGACAAAGTTACTAAGTTTAGGTTCAAATCACTTTTCTAATTTTGACTCTCACTTTTTGACGGTCATTCTGCATCACTAATAACGACTATATATTTTTTATGGTTTCCTTTTTAAATTATTAGTACATGATGTAATTTAAAAAAAAAAAAAATAGGGTAAATACACCAATAGATGGACACTCCCCAATAGATGGACGAATATTATTTTAATAACCGATTACATGAAATTTAGGAATGAAAATTTAACATAATAAATTTTTTTTTTAACTATATATATTTCTGATGCTAGAAAATATTTTTTTTTCAATTTAATTTATGTTATAATAATAAAAAAAATTATTTTTATTTGACATGACGACATTTTGCTTCAAAAGCGCCACCACTACTAAGCATGTGACAGACAACCGGTAAACTATATTTGTTATAACTAATATAAATAAATAATATAATAAGATATGTTCATATGATTATGTTCGTATTTCATTAACAATTTTATTAATTTAATAATTAACTAATAAAATCAAAAAAATTTAAGAAAATTTTCTGTCCATCTATTGGAGACAAATTTCTAACCTTAACTCAATAGATGGACATTAGATTTATCTGGTAAATTTTCAATTCTTTTTTTTTTTTCATAACATTTAAATGAAATTGTTTGTTAACATAAACTCATTTATTTATTTATTTTTAAATATAAATAAAATGTAAGTAAAATAATTAATAATTTATAAATATTTATAAATCATTAATTAATATTACGTAATATATTATCATATATTTTGCATTACCTAGTATGTAAGAGTGAGAAATTTTTAAAGATGATAATAAAATTACTACATATATATTGAAAATTATTATCTCACATTTGTTTTTTAATTAATTGCATTAAACACAAGCTGTTATATGAAAAATTTAATAATTGTTTATATACATAATAAGATGAAAATATCATTTGCAAGAAGCGTCATCTACTGGGGATTTTGACTTTTTCTTAAATTTTACTTTTTTGTAATCAACCACTACGTTATACAAAGTTTTAATTATTTTTTTCTAGTTAATTAAACATTTTTGCATAAGTATAATTCATTTTACTATAACTTATTTATATTTTATTGCTTTATTTTGATTGAAAAACATGAGAATCTGCTTAACCGCCCATCTATCGGTGCGTTTACCCTATCGCTCAAATGAGCCTTAGAGTGAATTCGGAAACTAAAAACGCTTAATCGAGGCCTGACATTGACATTAACGCTGCTGATTTTTCATTAAAAAAGTGCATGTAATAAAATTACCTTGAGGTCGGTCGTGGAACAAAGACATGAATTCGTCGAAGTAATGAGTCAGCTCTTGCACGAATTTCTCTTGCCTCATCGTCAAACAACTGTAGAAATATTAATAACTCGAAAAATTATAGTTCTCCAGTAAACATTAAAAAAAAAAATAATTTTCCTAATATTCAATAGCCGTCAGAATTCCATTTAAATATAAATTTATAAGAATACAATCTCGTTATATATTTATAAATATTTATCATTGAGTTAAATTTAAAATTTCAAAATAGTTTTATATAAATTTCATTATTTAATTTTTTTATAACTAAAATAAAATAAAGTTGGCTTGAATTTATCTTCCCACGATTCATATATATATCAACTGACGCATTTCCGCTCGTTTGTATTAATCATATTTATTTACTTGGTTTCTTGTTTTATTTATTACAAGTATATATAGGGTAGGAGTTGGTAAAGTCGAATTTATATTTGATTTATTAGTAAGTAAAAGAAAACAATAAACTTACAATATTATCCTTGGAGTTAAGGTATCTCGACACATAAGAAGTACTGGAAGGTCGTGTTTGATTACGTATCCTCTGCAATTCCGCAGCAATAACACTGGGTCTTACTCGGGAATAAATTCGTATTGGCACGGGTACAGTGTACGCATGAAAAATAACTGGATAAGGTGTGTGGATAACACTGACGAGCTTCTTGTGTGCAATGTAAGGTAAATGATGAGGTAATTTGTTCACCTGTATTTTATAACCTTCTCAATATTCACTCAACTAATTCTGTTTGCTTAAATTTAGATTTTTTCGATATGAAAAATTGCATGATCAGGCGATTGCAAAGCAATGCGGGTGCATTAGTAATTAGGTGTTGCCTTCCAAGTGTCAAATACCTCAATCAATATTAGTTTACTACCTTAATTATTAATGAAATTAATTAAACATGATACACTATAAAAAATTTTTCCAGGATTTCAGTGGTCTAGAATTTTTTAAAATCCGCATTCTCTCCGATTCGGAGTTTTCATATGAAAATAAATTCCTTTATGGAGTGAATTCTACTCCAAGGGGATTAAAAAAGGATTAAATGAAAAGCCATTCCCGTGTTTACTCCGAATTTAGTCCGCGTTCACTCCGCAAATTTTTAACAGTGTAGCGACTTTTTCATTTTTATTCAAGGGATCGCTATTTTTCAAAATGATAAAAAAAAAATCAATTTTTTGATATTCTTAGGTAAAAAATTTCATTTTTGCTGTATGTATTTATTTCAAAATATTTTCTAAGACGGAAGAAAAATATTTTATAAAAATAATTTTGGGTGCATTTATCTCAAAAAATTATATTAAAGTATAGGGACATTTTTTTTAATTTGGAGGATTAATTATAAAAAGTCTCATATTGACTTGAAATTCTTGGTTACAAAATATACGGGGAAAAATAATTGGTAGCAGCTACTGATTGATGATCGGTAGCCGCTACCGATTATTTTTCGGCAGCCGCTACCAATTATTTCGGTAACAGTTATTCAAATAATTGGTAGCGGCTACTGATTGGTGAGCGGTAGCCGCTACCGATTATTTTTCGGCAGCCGCTACCGATTATTTCTGTAACAGTTATTCAAATAATTGGTAGCGGCTACCGAAAAATAATTGGTATCGGCTACCGAAAATTAATCGGTAGCAGCTACCGAAAAATAATAGGTGGTAGCTACCGAAAATTAATTAGTAGCTGCTACCGATTATTTTTTTCCGTGTAGATAAAAAAATTTTCAATACTTTTTTGATTAAAAATTTTTCAACCCTTTTAAGAAAAAGTTAAATAAAATGTATATCGAATTTTAATCAGGCAACAGGCGGCAAAATTTCAAATTTTTGAATCCCAAGAATGAGACTATTTTACTTAAAGAAAAATGTATAGGAAATAACCCTCATGACAATAAATTTTCATATTACATACACATGACAATTATTTTCTCTCTATAAATATATTCTACATATATTTGATAAATGTCGAAATGAATGTAAACATAGATGATGTTTTTTTACAGACATAAAGGATTTCTTGGCACAATAAATTTTCACTTGCCCAAAAAACTTTTTCGCATTAAAAATTTTTCAAACACATCTATATACATATATATTACATACATTTTTCAGACTTAGAAAAAAAATACTTTGAACCCGTCTAATTACTAACCATTTAAAAAATAGCGGTTCCCTTGAAATTTTTTAAACCACTGAAATTAGTTTTTAGTCAACAATGATATGATTATTATGTTCTATGACTGTTAATTATTACATGAACAATTTGAATTTTATGATAATGGATATTACGAGCGAAAAAGCGTCACTATTTCTTACAATTACATTTTAACCCTTTCAGTTTTTTCTTAATTTTCTGCAATCTGACATTACAAACTCTAGTTTAATTTAAAATACAATCATTTAAAAAATATTTGGAATTGAAATTAAAAAAAAAAAAATGTTCTCGAAAGAGTTATCGTCAATAACTGACCTGCTGCTGTTGAAGTGGCGATATTGGCCTGATTATTGCACCAGGATTCTGTTCAATATATAAGCCATGATATTCATCGCATATATGAAAGGTTTAGTCCAAATAAAATGGGGTTCGGCAATCCGTAAGCAGTAAAGGCGACAAGCAGCAAAAGCAGAAGCACCAGCAAAAAGTAAAATTAAAAAAGCATTATTTTAAAATAATAAATAAATTTAAAGAAAAAAAATTTAATTAAATTTCTTTGACCGTAGTTTAATTACATCCTCCAAAAATAATAAATTACTTAAGTAATTAATCTTCAGTTTTTTTATATTCATTAAAAAAAAATTTCCTAGATTTAAAATTTTTAATTTTCCCGCTCAATGGCCAATTTCGTTGTGTGTCTATAGATATTAAAATTATAATTATTATTAATAATTAATATTTTAGTAATTAAAACGAAGTAATAATTAAATAAATAAAACATGCGCCATGACATTGCAATACAAGCAGGATTTTATTTATGAATAATAATAATTATACATGTTTATATATTTTTTATATAACACAATATTTATTTATTAATTTAAACTATAATTTTTATTATGTATATAATGTATGAATATTATAAATTATTAACTGTTACAATTTAAGTGTTAAAACACAATTTATTATAAATATATTCATGAAGAAAAATATAATTTCCGTGGGCGAAAGCATTAAATTAAATCTATAAATAGTCGACAGAAAAGAATTTTTTGGCGCTAAAAATTTTTACTTCTCAAGAAATTTTTTCTGTTACGAATTGAAATTGAAAATTTTCTTAAGGCGAAAAAAGAGTTTTTTGAAGCCAGAAAAAATTTTTTAAGGTGCGAAATTCTAGTCCTCAAATTTTTTTTTTAATTTTAGTGCTAAATTTTTCTGGCGCCAAAAAAATTCTTTTTTTGTAACAGAGTGAATTTATATAATAAATTATTATTATTTTTTTTTGCACTGTAAAAAATTAGTGGAGTAAATGCGGAACAAAATTGACTCTGAAGGGGGGATTAATTTAATTTTTAAACTTCGAATTGGAGCAAATGTGAATTTAAATTACATTCAGATCATTCCGAAATCACTTTTTTGAAAAACAAACTGTACCCGATGAAAAAAGATTTTATATAACTGTATACAGTTATATATGAATTATATACGATTGGATAGAGGTAATGCATAATTATATAAAATTTTTATATAATTATATGCAATTATATACAATCGTATATTATTCTATATAAAAATGCAAAGAAGAATAATAAAATTATATACAAATGTATATATTTATATACAATTTTATAGAATTGTATATAATTATATACATATGAATCTATTTGTATACAATTATATAGAATTGTATATAATTATATATAATCTATACGAATACAGTACGTAATTATATACAAATGTATATATTTGTATACAATTATATAGAATTGTATATAATTATATAGAATCTATACGAATACAGTATGAAATTATATACAAATGTATATATTTGCATACAATTATATAGAATTGCATATCATTATATATAATATATACGAATACAGTATGAAATTATATAAAAATGTATATATTTGCATACAATTATATAGAATTGTATATAATTATATATTATCTATTCGAATACAGTGTGTAATTATATACAAATGTATATATTCGTATACAATTATATAGAATTGCATATAATTATATATAATCTATACGAATTCAGTATGTAATTATATACAAATGTAGATATTTGTATACAATTATATCGAATTGCATATAATTATATATAATCTATACGAACTCAGTATGTAATTATATACAAATGTAGATATTTGTATACAATTATATCGAATTGCATATAATTATATATAATCTATACGAACTCAGTATGTAATTATATACAAATGAATATATTTGTATACAATTATATAGAATTGTATATAATTATATATAATCTATATGAATACAGTATGTTATTATATACAAATTGTATACAAACAAAATATAATTATGCACGATTGTATACAAATGGATCGGGCCATTTTTTCTCTCCAATTTATATATAATTGTATAAAATCTTTTTTCTTCGGGTATTTACTCCGAATACGAAGTAATTTTTTTCTGACTCGGAATCTGAGTGACGGAGTGAATTAAAATTCGTAATTACTCCCAATTTTTTACAGTGCATTATTATCATTATTAATATTAATATCATTAATTCACAATATATGTAGAGTAAAATTCATGATTTTGACGCATGCTTTTTAAACACGGTATGAAAAATGACGGTACGAAGTACCACCAGGTAAACGTCCAGATGTTGATGACTCATATGAAGAATGATAACCTCCAGGTCCACCACCGGATGATGATCTGGTATTTCTTTCAGTAGAATATGATCCATATGGTCCACTTTCGCGTTTGATTGTTGTCTCTTGGACTGTTCGCTGTGGGCGAGAGTATGGATTCGATGAACTTGAATTTGATGAATTGGTGTAACTGTAGCTGTACTGCTCTTCAGCTGATCTCACTCCAGTCGAAGGGTAGTCACGGACCACATAATGCCGCGGAGTCTGTACGGGGTTATACAATCACAATTGGAGACGCTTTTCCATTTTTTTAAATTATCAGGATGTCTTTTTCAGGATTTTGTTAAATGGGAAATTCGGGGCTCAAGTGGCTGAGAATTAAACAGTAAATTAATTAGTGGGACAGTCGAAAATTTTAGGTGTTAATTTAATTTTTTATGGTCTCAGTGATTTACTATGGCTTTTTTATGTTATTATTTTTATACGAAACAGAAAAGCAAAAAAAAGCATTTAAGGCAAAAAGATGCGATGTGGAATTTAAAAAAAAATAATGAGTTTTAGTTTTCTACTGTAGACACACAACGTGCGGGCCGACTATGATGCTAATTTTGTGCATATAAATATAACAATGTATTTTTTTTGACGTAATTTTGAAATAACATAAATTATATACTTAGAATTTCATAAATACTTTTATAAGCATTACCTTGCCAAGAGACACGCAAGATTTACTTTCACACGCTAAATAATAAATGCTAAATGTAACTTAGTGTCTCACTGGAATAGAATTTGCTCACTTTAATACTATTATTATTATTATTATTATTATTATTATTATTATTATTATTATTATTATTATTTTAAATATGTTCTATGTTATGTAATAATTTATCATCACTTTTTTGTTTAGTTAAATGTAGTGTTTTATTAATTTGTCAGAATGTACATGATTTATACATAGTTTTCGCGAAAAATTTATGGCCATGGAGATAAATTTATGGTAACAATTACAATATTATGGGAATGGTTCTCGTATTGTGTGGTAACAAGTTTTTTTTAAACATCGATTATAGGGAATGCGCCCGTAGAAATTATGGAAATTTTTATCTTTATGGGTTTCATTTCTATACGATATCGGAATAGTTATTACACTATGGTAATAACTTCCATAATTTATGGGAATGACTACCATAATATTGTAGTAATAATTACTATAAAAATATGCTAATCATTACCATATATTATGGTAACAATTACCATTTTGTTATCATAATTTTTACCATACTATTATGGTAATAATTACTATCACAATATACTAATGGTTACTATATATTAAAGTAATCATTACCATAATATTTTGGCAATCATTTTCATACATTGTAGGAATGGTTACCATAATATGACGGTAGCAATTACCACAATATTATAGTAATAATTACTTTACAATATGGTAATTATTAACATAATAATATGATAAATGATAACTATTACCATAATATTATAGTGATTATTACCATAATGTATAGTAACTATTACCATGATGTATGGTGACCATTACCATAATCTTATGGTAACCATTACCATAATCTTATGGTAATAATTCCCATACATTATAGTAATGATTACCGTAATTACGATAATGATTACTATAACACTAAGGTAACGATTACTATAACAATATGGTAACGATTACCATAATATTATAGTAATGATTACTATCAAATTATGGTAATCATTACCCTAATATTGTAGTATTTATTACCATAATCTTATGGTAATAATTCCCATACATTAAGGTAATGATTACCATAATTACGATAATGATTACTATACAATATGGTAATGATTACTATAATAATATGATAACTATTACCATAATATTATAGTGATTATTACCATAATGTATAGTAACCATTATCATGATGTATGGTGACCATTACCATAATCTTATGGTAACCATTACCATAATCTTATGGTAACCATTACCATAATCTTATGGTAATAATTCCCATACATTATAGTAATGATTACCGTAATTACGATAATGATTACTATAACACTAAGGTAACGATAACTATAACAATATGGTAACGATAACTATAACAATATGGTAACGATTACCATAATATTATAGTAATGATTACTACAATATTATGGTAATGATTACCATAATTACGATAATGATTACTATACAATATGGTTATGATTACTATAATAATATGATAACTATAATATGGTATTATAACTATTACCATAATATTGTAGTGATTATTACCATAATGTATGGTAACCATTACCATAATCGTAAGGTAATAATTTCTATAATGTATGGGATTAATTCCCATATACACTTAGGGAAGGTTACAATGTGATTATAAGATTTAGTCCTACTTGCTTATGGGAACTATTCCTATGAGTATGGTAATCATTACAGTAACTATATTACCATGCGATATGGGAACTGTTACCATTATGATAGGAATTGTTCCCATAGTTATGGAAACTTGTTCCATAAGGAACGAGCCTATATCCCACAATTCCAAGTAATTTTTACCATAACGGTATGGGATGATATTTCATAAACGTACTATGAATGGTTACTGTAAATTTCTTTCCGTGTAACTGATAGAATGTTTTTTTTAATACTACCGAATTTATGTCGAAATGTTCTCTTTGTAATCATATATATTGTAAATGGAAAATGATCGAAAAAAAAAATTTTTATTTTATGCCTCAATGAAAAATAATTCCGAAATTTTTTCCCATTTTTATTTTTAAATAATTTACTGTTTTTTTGTTTTATCTCTCCTCTTACTAATCAGTTTTTTCAACACACCTACAATTTAATTATTTTCAATATATTTAAAAAAAACTCTACATAAAAAAAAAACCAGAGTATTGACACTAAAAAGCGACGAAAATGTCAAATACTCAGTCGTTATTTAAAATTATTATCATTATAATTCTTATTAATAAAGGAACGATTTTAGAAACGATACCACGAGGGCTTTTGCAAAGCGATAAGAATTCTAGTGTGACCACTAGCTGGTGCAATTGCGTGTCTATGAGCACCAGGTTGTCTTGCAAGTACTCCTTTTTCAAAGACATATCCTTTGGAAGCCAGTTCAGCAGCGGCATCTAATCCAACTTTCGAAACAGTGCCGCCCTTAATCAATTGTCTTGTATGATCATCATTTGCCAGATTTTTCCCACGTACTGAACCTTCTTTATCCTTAATTGTCGCATACTGATAAAACTCTTTCTGCGGGTCTTGTTTTTTACGCCCCCATACTGTAAATGGCTCGGGAACGAGTGAAGGTCGTGGTACAAATGGAACTTTTTCCCAAGGAAACAGTTCACGTTTCTAGAAACACCCAAAGCCTTGACAGTTAGGCTTTTTTTGTTTTTTATGGTTTGCATACTCTACTTTTTGATCATACGGCGTTCTCTATCCATTTGTCTTCAATTAATAATTATTTCATCGTATTTCACTTCCACACCCACCCTTACTTATTAACAATCAACTAAATTATTTATTTTAAAAAAATTTACGTAGTAAAAAATATTGTGTACCTGTGTTAAAAACGGTCAGTGTTAAATTTTAAGTGTTGATTACTTTGTGTTAAATTAACACATTTTACTTAAAAATTTTTAATGGATATACTAGGGTAAATACACCAATAGATGGACACTCCCCAATAGATGGACGAATATTATTTTAATAACCGATTACATAAAATTTAGGAATGAAAATGTAACATAATACATTTTTTTTTTAACTATATATATTTCTGATGCTAGAAAATATTTTTTTTTCAATTTAATTTATGTTATAATAATAAAAAAAATTATTTTTATTTGACATGACGACATTTTGCTTCAAAAGCGCCACCACTACTAAGCATGTGACAGACAACCGGTAAACTATATTTGTTATAACTAATATAAATAAATAATATAATAAGATATGTTCATATGATTATGTTCGTATTTAATTAACAATTTTATTAATTTAATAATTAACTAATAAAATCAAAAAAATTTAAGAAAATTTTCTGTCCATCTATTGGAGACTAATTTCTAACCTTAACCCAATAGATGGACATTGGATTTATCTGGTAAATTTTCAATTCTTTTTTTTTTTTCATAACATTTAAATGAAATTGTTTGTTAACATAAACTCATTTATTTATTTATTTTTAAATATAAATAAAACGTAAGTAAAATAGTTAATAATTTATAAATATTTATAAATCATTAATTAATATTACGTAATATATTATCATATATTTTGCATTACCTAGTATGTAAGAGTGAGAAATTTTTAAAGATGATAATAAAAATACTACATATATATTGAAAATTATTATCTCACATTTGTTTTTTAATTACTTGCATTAAACACAAGCTGCTATATGAAAAATTTAATAATTCTTTATATACATAATAAGATGAAAATATCATTTGCAAGAAGCGTCCATCTACTGGGGATTTTGACTTTTTCTTAAATTTTACTTTTTTCTAATCAACCCCTACATTATACAAAGTTGTAATTATTTTTTTCTAGTTAATTAAACATTTTTGCATAAGTATGGTTCATTTTACTATAACTTATTTATATTTTATTGCTTTACTTTGATTGGAAAACATAAGTCTGCTTAACCGTCCATCTATTGGTGCGTTTACCCTAAATTATATTTACTGCATATCCATGATACAAAAATAAAATGTAAAATTTAAAAATTTTTTCGTGTCGCCACTGTCACAAAAAGTGTCGGCTTTACTTCTCGTATCCAAATTTCGTGTTTAAATTTTAACACAAATTTTCTGTTTGAATTCAACACAAATCTGTGTTAAAAAGCCGCTTTTAACACAATATTTCTTACTGTGTTTAAGAGGAGAGATAATTTTTCAAATTAATTCTAATTTTTAATTAAATATTTTCAAATGATATTGCATTTTCATAAATTAATATTTTGATAATAAAAATAATATATATGACTAATAACTGTCAGAATTTGACTGTTTGGTTGCCAAAGTTGTTTATAGTGCACAACGCCCTTGTAAACAAGTTCCAAATCAATTTTATTTTACGACATTGGCCAACTTTCTTTGACTCTTACTGTCAACATCATTTTTTTTTTTTTTTTTTTATATTAATTTGAATTATTTTTACTATTTTTTCATTCATCATAATTTATAAGAACATATATCCGAATGTGATACTAAATAAAATATATATATTTATTTTTTTTGACGTAAAATATTTTTTTACGATTACATCCAGTCGTAAGAAATATGTTTATTCATACTTTTCTATATATATATGTATATGGAATGTATATAATAAAGCTTGCGACGTATGAATTTCTATGACGAAGTGAAGCTCCGTCGAATAAGAGAAGCCAAGTGGGGGATTCACGGACGGTCGGTACGTCGCGAGACTAAATTAGGGCAGCGTAACGCAACACCGCGGTTTAAGTGTCTGACGTTTCTCTTGACGCTATTTGCAAAAGATACCGAAAGCTTTTCTCTCATCACACAATTATCTTATTATTATTATCTTAATAATAATAATCAAAGAATTTTAAAGATTTCATAATTTGAAAATTTCAAATTTGCCGCGTCGACAAAAACAATTTTTTATTCCTCAATTCATAAAATAAATTTATATATTTTTTTTTTTCAGAGGCTTGACTTCCACTTGTATTAAAAAAAAAAAAATTTACCTAAATAATTATTATTTAAATATATTTTTTCATTGGGTCATCTAAGTTTAACATTTTGTTGGTCCCGGAAAATAGCTCTGTCTGAAAATAGTCTAACAGATGACCCTATTGCCCTCTTATAGTTATTTATATAATGTTTCTTGATTTTTCTATGACGCACATCCGTTTAAAAAAAATAAAAAAAAAAAAGTTATTTTATAATAATACTGAGTTTAGCTGACGTTTAATAACTTTTGGATTTTTTTTCTGAATGATAAATTTAAAAAAAAAATATTTAAAAAAATTGCACCTGTAGTTTTTTAAATTTCCTACATGTGCATATTTTTAGTTTGACTGTTTTTTGGAAAATTTGTTGAAAAAAGAAATCCGAAAATTGTTAATTGTCTATTGACTCATGATACTGAAGTTGGCCGACGTTTAATAATGTTTGGAATTTTTTTTCTCAACGATAAGTTAAAAAAAAAAATATTTTAAAAAATTGCACTTACAGTTTTTTAAATTCTCTATATGTGCATATTTTTAGTTTGACTGTTTTTTGGAAAATTTGTTGAAAAAAGAAATCCGAAAATTGTTAATTGTCTATTGACTCATGATACTGAAGTTAGCCACCGCCTAATAACTTTTGAATTTTTTTTTCTCAACGATAAATTAAAAAAAAAAATATTTAAAAAAATTGCACTTACAGTTTTTTGAATTCTCTACATGTGCATATTTTTAGTTTGACTGTTTTTTGGAAAATTTGTTGAAAAAAAAAAATCCGAAAATTTTTAATTGTCTATTGACTCCAGGACCATATTTAATAAATATTTGAATTTCAAAACAAAAAAAATTAATTGATATTAAATAAAAATAGTTCAAATGAAGTATAAATACAACGATTTAATTATATAGTAATTGAATGTGACTTTAAAAATAAATTATAAATGATTGATTGGATAAAGAGATGATGCCAAGTGACAATGTTTAGTTATCCGGATTGGCACGTGGACGTTTTATTGTTAACAATAACTCCAGGGTGCCAAACATCAAGGGTATTTATTTTTTAATTACACAATATATATTTATTTATATATATTATTGTATATGTCAATGAAAAAAAAATAAGAAACAATTAATGAACAACATTTATATAATTATTAGTATATCATATTATTTGAGGATCGTTATCACAATCAATTGTATGATAAATTTATGAAAGAAGAAAATTCAAAATTTATCAGGAAAATATTCAAATAAATTTGAACTAGGGTTTTTTAAAATTCTGACCTTTTGTGAGACACCAAGTACATTTTTATTCGGGATATATTTCTGTATATATTTATATATTTATTGTAATGGTCAGAGTAAAGTGTGGAAGATGAAACATTTTATCGAGTTAATTGTTAAATAAATAAATAAAGAGTATCGATAATATTTCATTTTTAAAATGACTGATTGTAGAGTCAACGTTTCGGATTTTAAATATTTTTCGATTATCAATAAACATAAATAGTAATATATATATATATATATATATATTCTTTAAAGAACGCCTTACGATCTTTGGTAATAAATATTTAACTTAAGTATAGGGGTGAAGGGGCAAAACGAGTAGGAGGCAAAACGGAGTACCCCCAAAATTTTGTAAAAAAATTCTTTTGATTCAAAAATCACGTAAGTATAATTGAGCATTATTTTGATTTTTTGTTACTGTTTTCGAAAAATTTTGTAAAAAAATAGTATGAATTTGATTTATTTTCTTATCAATTTACAATAAAACTCCCGGGTCAAATTACTTCAGGTATTTCAATAATCAACTGGAAAATATTTACAATTTTTTGAATTTTGAAATTTAATTAACTTTTAATTATTTTTTAATCTATTACTTTAGGCAACAGATAATTGCTTTTTTAAAAATATCTTCTCTGGAATGAAAACTGACTTAAATCTTTTACTTTGAAGTTAAAAATAAATAGTAATTAGCAAATAAAAAATTACCAATTTAAAGTCGGTAGTTAAACTTTTTAAAAAATCTAGTGTCAGTCGAAAAATGTCAATGACTTTTGTTTTATGATAAAAACTATTAAAATTTTTTTTCTTCCTTTGCATCCAATAATTATGTGAAATGTAATTTTTCTTTATGTAAATTACTTACAAGAAAATTTAATTTACCCAAATTTATTTAATATCCAGAATTTTTTTTCACCTTTTTTAGGTCCCCATTTTGCCCGCGAAAAATGAAAATTGTTTTTTAACGGCAGCTGAAAATTTTTTCTATTCACTTTGAAAATCATTAAAAAAAAACGTATTTGTCCCCGAAAACTATTTCCTTAAGTACCCCATTTTGCCCCCTTCCCATTAAAAATAAAAGCCCGTGCAAAGCATTATAATTATTTTACATGCATTATTATTATTGTCAATGTTAATACTGACAATAGGTAACAACTATCTAATAAAATAATATTCGAAACTTTGACTCCTTCCAAATAAAAAATTTCAAATTCAAAATAAAAATTACAGTAATTTATTATTGGAGTTAAAATCTACGATAATTTTTTTGTGTCGGGGCATGACATAAATTTATTTATTTATTTTTTTGTTTATGGTTAATAGCGTTTGCAGTGACATGTAATGTGTTAATTAGTAATTAATGCATTCGATGGTCGACATTGATAATTAATTAATAATAATTACAAATAAAAAAAAAAAAATTACTGACCGTCACGGTGTAGTGCGAAGAAATCGGGCGTGTGTAGGGTCGTCGGGTTGTGTAGAAATCGCTTTCATAAACCATTTTCGATAATCGATTGTCAAAAAATCGGGTTTTGATAAAAATTTAAACAAACAGCAAAAACTTTCGGTAAATAAATTAAAAATATTTAAACGATTTTTTTTTTATATAATCCGCAGATTGTCGGTGCGGTCACGGTGGTAGTTCGGACAGTTCTGTTTTAAGAACGCGGGAAGACGAGAATGTTTTAGATCTTTAAACCCCTCCTTCCGTATTATAAAAGCGAACGTTACTGATCTCTCCCTCCCTTAAATCCTAATAGATTTAAAATTTAATTGCGTCATTTAAACGACACGTCTGATGCATCTAAAGAAATAGAAATTGTGTTAAGGTTGTCCACATGACACTTGTTGGTTTATTTTTTTGTATTTTTACTTTTATTTTTTTTTTAACCGACAGATCATCCGTACAGTCTTTGAATTTTTTTTAACACGGGGACAGGCATTCAATGATCAAGTGACGTCGCAGGACCGAAAATATTTTTTACTGAAGGTCTGATATATTTATAGTTTAATTGCAGTGATATGTATATTTATTAATCTTATTATTGTTATTTAAATTTAAAATATAATTTAATATCAATGTAAAATTATATTTTTTATTTTGAAAAATAAATAGGACATTTTTCAATATATTTATTTTGAGCACTTGATTTACTGGTGATTGCGAGAAAAAACGTTTGTTTCATTGGACAAAAATAAATTCTCTTGATAATTTAAATATTTGTTGTAATAATAAATTTTTTGAGTATAAATTATACCGTAACTTAAAAATAAATTTATTTATTTACTTGCATTAGTTTCTTAATTTTATTGAGTAGTAAAATATTCATTATCATAAATATGTGACAGAACGCCCCATTTACTCAGGGCCTGCAAGACTTTTTTTTGAGGTTTTTTTAAAAATTCTTTTGTTAGTTTGAATAAATCAAAAATGAATTTCTAAGTCGCAATAAAAATTTTAACGTCAAAATAAATGGAGCCCCACTCCTGCATATTTGTAACAAGTTCTGACGTATGGAAGAAGATAAAAATATCTATTATTAATGTTTAAATATTTTAAAGAGTAAGCTCAGCATTAATATTTACTTATGTGAAATTTTTTTAAAATGTTATTTTTTACTCTGCTCTCTGATTTAAAATTTCGATGGAAGAAAAATTATTATTTTCCGATTGAAAGATTTCGGTCAGATTGAATTAAATTGTACAGCTCAAACACGAACGCTTACACGGAAAAAACAGAACATTAAAAATTAATAAATACTAGTAAAAAAGGGAATCTGTTATTAATAATTAGTACTATTATGTACTTAATGCAAAGTAGTTTACTAATTTTTGTAGATTCCTAAAAACTACTATCAATTATTTCAAAAAGTAACTAAATATTATTACTTTTAGGTATAATACGTGACTTATTAGTGAAAGTTAATTAATTTATGGCATAATCTATTAAAAAGTAATGATTGGGCAAATTAAGAATTGCTATCTTAGATACTGATTTTTACAGCCGAAAATTGCAAAAGTTACTAACTTTTATTTTATAAATTCGATATCACTGATCAATTATTAGCTTAAAATATCATTTATTCATCATTATAAATTAACTTACAATATACATAAATCGAATAAGTGGTAAATAATAAAATGAAAAATTAGTATACTAAATACTGATTTTTTGCTCATAAAAATACCGAAAATTTTTAACTCTTATTTTATAAATTCTATCCCATTGACCAATAATTAATATAAAATGTTATTTATTCATTATTATAAATTAATTTATTATATACATATATCGAATAAGTGGTAAATAATAAAATGAAAAATTAGTATACTAGATCTTTATATATTAATATGTACGTTTAATAATTTTTCGGCTCCTCATTTTTAAAATTTTTGTATGTTTATTTGAATAGTAATAACTGTAGATACGAATTTATCGATTCTTTTTCATACTAATTTTAATATACGAAATTACAAATTTAGCTCTTCTATGTATCAAATTTTAATATAAATAATAGCCATTTTGTAATATATATAATGATCCTGGTTCGATATTAGTATCGAATATACTAATTTTAAGTCGAAAATAAACTACAAACTATTTAAATTTTGAGCATTTTTTTTTTCCGTGTACAATCGAAATTATTTTTTTGACTACTTTCTATATAACAATCTTGTTTAAGGTTTGAGCAAGCCTGGTCTCAAATTCGATAGACGTTAGTGTCTTTTCCTACATATGTGTCTTGCTGCAGATACTTGTGGCAAGATTTCTATAGCGAGTCTGGTGCAAGCATTACACAAGATTATAATTCAGTTCTGGAGTTAGACTATAGATGGAAATAGTTGCGCATGGCTTGCTGAAGATCTGCTGAAAACTAAAAAATAACCTTGGGCCTTGGGCAGATCTTGAGCAAGTCATGTGTAAGGACCTGCTGTAAAAGTTACTGTTGAGAGAAATGCGCCAGAAACTTAAACTGCACTGTATAATATCTAATATATCTCGAATATTCTTGTGTACAATGCCTGGAAAAAGTTATGCCTTAAAATTATGTGGCCAGAGTCAGCATTTTTGCCCAATTTCGAGGACGATAGCTCTCCTGCTATGACTCCGTAGCTTCCCTTAATTGCTGTTATCATTTTTCTTGTGCAGGGGTCACCCTCAACGCTTCTGAGCAGTTGTTCTAAAACTTCATTTTTACTTTTTAAACTTTCGCGCGCAAATTGATCGTTTAAAATACAAAAGTCTCCATGGGCAAATTCCACCGTACTCCATAAATCATCACTACCGCCATCGAACGGTGTCATTTGTAAAGTTATTTTCAAAATTATTTACAAACATCAACGATCTAAACAAACACAAACAAAAATAAATTATTGCGAAATAAAAAATAAACAAATAAATTAATAATTATTATCATTAAAAAATATAAAAAAATAATTATTTAAAAAATGTCTCAGCATGGTGCGGCTTTGCAAACTTATAATCAAGAACTTGTCAAGTGTAAGTAATTTATAACCTCGTTATTTGTTATTATTTTTTACATATGAGAATATTGCATTTGATTAAAAATATTTTAAATTATTTTGTAGGTTTAGAAGACGTAAAATGTAAAAGAGCGAGTTTACAAGCCGAGATAGACATTGAAGAAGAAGAAAAACATATTCTAGAACGTGAAATTAAAAAAATGCAACATAAATTATCGCAAATAAATGACAGTCTCAATAAAAAAATTTCAGTAAGAAATGAGTATAATAGAATTATTGCAGATACAGAAGCTCATTACATGAAGGTAAATATTTTTTAATAAACAAATAATTATTTTCAAAAATATTCTCATTAAATCACTGAGAAAATTTTTTTTCGACAGATTTTTTGTGTTTTGGTAAGTTTGTGTTTAAAAATGATACTGAAGTTAGCCGACGACTAATAATTTTTGGATTACTTTTAAAATGACAAATTATAAAAAAAAATCATTTTTTAAAAATTGCACTTATAGTTTTTTAAATTTTCTCCATGTGCGTATTTTTAGTTTTTTTATTTTTCTTCAAATTCAATTGTTTAAAAAAATCCGAAAATTTTCAATTGTCTGCTAACTTCAGGATCATATTTAAAAAAATTTTTATCATAAACATCACGATTTCAAAGTTAAAAATAATTTTCATTCAGAAGCCTCTAGTGATAATTCAAAATCTAATAAATAAATTAATTAATTTTGAAAAACTCACGTCCCTGTTTGAGAAAAATGATTAGAAAATATTTTAAAAAAATTTTTGTTTTTTGATCTTTCTGAATTGTCAATAAAAATTAAAAAGTATTCAAAGCGATTTAAAATTTTTTCAGTGAATGAAAAGTATTTTTAAGTATTCAAAATACTAGAGTACCCTCATGGCTTTGGAAATACCGAAATAATACCAGAATCATACGGTATAAATACTGCATAAATACGGTATTACTTTGGCCAGTTTTATTGTCTAATTATTACCAAAAATTTACGAAATAAATTCAGAATATTTACAAACGCACTCTACGGATCAAGCACAATTTTCATAGTTTGTAGATATTAACATGCGTCGAACGCCACCTTGACGATCAAAATCGGTTGATCCGTTCGAAAGTTACAGATATTTACATACGTACGTACATACACTTGGAAATCATTTTATAATTAGTCAGAATAACTCCCTAGAACCTCAAAACGTCAAGATCTGTTAGAAAATCGGATCGAAACCGATAACTTCCTGAAGTTTTGAAAATTTTCAATTTTTTCAGTGGGAAGTTAAAAATTACAACCTTAATTCAAAAAATGACAACTTGGTAGCAATTCCGCCAATATATAGAATTTTTTAAAAATTACTTACAGTTCTTATTAATTAGAAGTTAAACAAAATTTGAAAATTCGAATTATGATCGTAAGTAATCGTTTGATAATTTTCTATCTCGGCGAAATTGCTACCAAGTTGTCCTTTTTTCAATTAAGGTTTTAATTTTTTTTAATTAATTAAGAGTATAACTCGGTCATCTGGGCACCCTATACCGAAACACTGGTTACTAGGCTTGAAAAAATCCAACGCAGATTCTGCAAGTTCTTATCTTACTTCTTGCGACAGACAAACCATGACTTGGACACCAACGCAGTATATGAGTACCTTCATATCAATTACTTAGAAAATTTAAGACAAGTTAACGACATTTCGTTCTTCTACAAGGTAATCAACGGGTGCATTGACTCTCCAGAAATACTTGAACGCTTTGAATTTATCTGCCCCAAAACGGGCCTACGACATAGCCGGCTGCTAAATACTACAAAATCCTCCAAAAACTATGTCCGTTTTGAGCCTATCAACAGAATATCTAATTCGGTCAATGCTATTTGCTAGGATGTGAACTTCTTAGGTCATCCCTACCCATCCTTTCGAACGTCTGTCAAAAAGCTGGAACTGGAATAAAACGACTAACCACGAACTCCTCCACGTGTAATCTTTTTGTCTTCATTATTTTTGTATATCTATATTACAATCCATTGCTTAAAGCGTTATTTCGCCTGTTACTCTCCTTTCATATCGTATCTAAATTGTTAATGGACATTGCCGAATTATTATCGTATTATTATTATCTCTTCTCACTTATTAATAACTTATTATTTATCAAAGCTTTTTACAACAGTTTCAATAATTTATTATCAATTTAATGAGAATATTTTCTTAATTTATGTTTAGTATCAATAAATAAAATTCGATTTATTAAAGTTTTTTAATCTTTTATTGTTGATTAAAATAATTATTATAAATATTTATTTAATAGATTGTCGATAGCTCGCAAATGCTTTTAGCTGTTGTCCAACGTGAAACATCAACATTGGATCAATCATTAAGAAAATCAACTACAGACAAGTCACAATTACACCATCAATGACCGATAACTCATTAAAAGTAATAGATAATTTTACAATTACGTATTTATTAATTATGACTGATGACTAAAGCCATCAATAACTAAGTATTTAATTTATTTTTTAAAATGAGAGTACAAAAAATTGTAAATAACTAAAATTTTATGATAGACTTTTATAAAATATATTTTAAATCATTTTTACATAAACATATCACTAGACTACGGTGTAATTGCTCATATTTATTAATTAAAAAATTAATTATTAGGATTTAGACCAATTACATTTAAGTATTGCTATATTTGTCTAGTTAATTGATTAATTAACAGTATTTTTTTTTTTTTTATTGAAAATACTTGATGATTTTGTAGTTACAAATTATAATTTATTATCGAGTATTCGAATATCGCTTGGTCGTTACATCTAATAATATTGAAATTGCTCATATAAAAATTATATTCATCACAGTATAGTTTCAAAATCCCTATTTTTGTTCGCCTAATTATTGACTAATTAAATAAAATTAATAAATTATTAAATTAAATTCATTTTTCCTAAGCAATTCAGAGAGTTTTAGTTCATAAGCAAACTTTCTAAATTATTTTCTATCTAAATTGTTCTATTAAGTCTATTAAATAATCAACTATTGGAATTTTAAAAAAATTTTTAAAACTCAATAATTTTTTTAAGTATCTTCAAATACATTTTTTGAGTCTGATACAACAAAGTTTTGATTTTAGTCGTAATTATTTTTTTTTTACACAAAAAAAAAAGATTTCTTGGCACAAAAAATTTTTATTTGCCCCAAGAAAATTTTTCTTATGTTAAGAAATTTTTTCTAGTTCTAAGAAAATTTTTGTTTTCACTTCATGATGAAAAATTTTTCTTGTGCTAAGAAATTTTTTTTACTCCTAAGAAAATTTTTGGTTTCATTTCATAATGAAAAATTTTTTTTGCGCCTCAAATAAAAAAAATTTTTCAATTAGTTTTTATTACGAAATCATATTTCAATTATCCTAATAAAAATTGTTTATTATTTCTTCGTAATAAAAATATTTTTGCCAATGTAATAAGTGCGTAATAACCCAAGTAGTACAGAAACAACTTGAAGATGTCTTTTTAAAAAACAAGACAAATTTTATTTTGTCTCAAAGCCGAGTTTTTTTAGAAATAAATAAGATGCACAGATTGATCCTAGGAGTCATGGACTTTTTGTAAATAAAATATCATCAAACAGACAATAAATGAATTTAGGTGCCCCGCTTAAATATCTACAGACAAAATACCCATAGACAAGTTTTTATTGGTATATGGTAACATATTGTTTTGGAAGAATTTGAGGATGTTATCATGAAAATTCGGGTTCAACTCCTAACTTTCTAATCTCAGAAATTATTTTCAAGATCTTTGCTTTCAAAGAGTGAAGAATATTTTTTTACATAAATTTCCTAATAAATAAATAAAAATGTGTCTTTACTATTCTTGACACTAGAGATACATGAATTTAGTAACCGTTACTGTCTGAACAAGACTGAGTACTGTTCTGGAGGTTAATGAAAACTACGAGATCTAAGTAACTATTCCTGTTACTAAATAGTATATGTTCTAATATCAATCAGTCATATTTAAATGAATTTTTCCCTTTATTCTTCGTCGATTACTGTGCAGAACAGTAATCAGTACAATCTATTTGTTTTCATGTATTAATTTCGATAAATATATGTGCTTTTTGATTGATAATTTATCCCTAATTTACACTCATGCTATGGTTATATAAGATTATTACTTTACACACATGATATTATTTTGTTTGGTTACCCTGATTAAGAGATCTAATTTGGAATGATTTGAGATTGCGTAACTTAATCGTTTTGAATCATTCCAAATTGTCTGAATTATTTTGCTTTCGAGTATAAATTTTGGAACGTCATTTTAAATCGTATTGAATTATAAAATAACGAAATATTATTTTATGATTTGAAATAATTTAAAATTTCGAATCATTTCAAATTAAATTGAATTAGAACATACTATCGCAATTTCTGGTTCCTCGGACAATTCATAATTATTTGAAATAATTTGAACGCTCGAATCATTTCAAATTAAATTGAATTAGAAAATAATATTGCAATTATATTGAATTACTTCAAATTATAATTTTATGATATGATACAATATGAAATAATTTAGATTTTTCAAATCATTTCAAATTAGATTTCTTAATCAGGGTACTTTGTATGCAGACATTTCGTGGTTTTTATATATTATCCATAAATATTTTTCTTTTTATATTTTGTCAATGGATATTTTGTCCGTAGATATTTACGTTTTTGGATATTTTGCTACATAACCTAAATTTACGCATTTCCTAATGATTTTTGTTCATTCCATACATGCATTAATTCAATAGGATCTCCGTAGCCATGTGACGTAATAACATATTTATAATTATACTTAGTGTATTCTTTTTTATAAAAATGAAACTCATCACAGTGAAAAGGTTCAATGCCAGCTTTCTTAGCCACTAAACCCAAATAAATGTCATCGAATTTAAAGTGTTTTGTATAAAAACTCGTGTAATACAAATCAATAAGCGCCTCTTTAGACAATATATACGCACCCGCAGTGACGTACGGTGGCCACATGTCATATTTATATTCATCTAACGAAACGTACCATTTAGACGATTTATAACGATGCGGTGACGATACAAATACGTACCCAGCAAATAGCATTACGTCATTCGGTAGCTCAAAATCAAATACTTGTCTACGTTTTCTAATTAAATCTCTATTACTATCATTATTTAAACTCTCATTACTCAGAGTTACATTTAATTGGTACTGATACTGATTATCAGTACTCGTTTTATTTATAGAATTAGAGCTATTACTACTATTATTTGGCAAATGATTAACTAAATTTGGCACATAAGATTCGCTTATCTCACGTTTATGTGGTCCACCAATTCTACTAGGATCTTGTAGATAATCTGGATAAGACGTCGGGTTTCTTATAAATCTCAATACGTTTTTAACAGACACGTAAATGTCGTCATCAACGAACATGTAAAATTTTGAATTCAAACAGTAGTTAACTGCCCATTTTAACCCCATCATTGTTTTTATTGTATTGTTGTAATAAGTATCGATATAATTTCCTTGAACGATATCTTTATGTTTTTTTATTTCCTCATCTAATTTTGACTGTAATTTTTTATTATGCATTGGATTGATGCCCAACAAAAATACAGTGCGCGTTGGTACGTCGAAAAAACGTTTCTTGTGACCCCATGAATTTCTTATCGCATTGCGTCGATCGAAATTATCGATCGCTGATTTGACGATAAATATTATTCTCAATGTATGGTAGTCGTTATCGATACAGTTTTCTTTGATATCGTGGATGTAATCGTAACTGTAACTATTTATTGGCTCGATTTCGGGCTTCTTGTTGTGCTTTAGAGCCTCTACTGATGACGATACATCGCCGTCATAAGGGTATGAGAAATTATCTTCGAATGATACTTCGAATATGTGAGTAAATATTCCGAAGAATTGTAATATCATTAACATCACGAATGACGTGCATACATGACGGAATTTAATGTTGAGAATTGATCGTTTTAGTACTGGAAAAAATCGCTCCAGAATACAAAACATTTTAGTTTTATTAATATTTTTTTTTTCACATATTTGTGATTTAATTGGCGGCTTTTTTTTATCTGAAACAGAAAAAATTTATTGCAAGAATCATGTCAAGCTCAAAAAAAAATAATCTTCTGATCGACTTTGATCAACTTTGAGAGCTTAAGATTAAAATGAAAATAACAAGAAAACAATGCGGAATTCGAAAAAACTTTATGAGTAATAATTTGTAGAAAATGAAAATATCTACAAAAAAGGTCCTATGATATTTAGTGATAAGTCTGATAGTTTCGCCGGAAAAGTAAAAAGATCTCAAAATTTAATATAAATTCAACTTGAACCTCGAATAACTTTTGAAAAAATGGATTTATCAAAAAATGATAAGAGACTTTTTTTGTAGAGCATTCAATTCCCTATAAAAATATGCCTGCTGATTTTTTCTATGATGCATCGTTAGCTAGTTATAAAAATCAGAAGATGCAAAAAAAAGTTTATCCGTGTTATTCTTATGGAAAATTGAAAAGTGCAATACTGAACCTCTTAATTTTAATATTAAGAGCTTTAATTTTCACAGGCGTCTTTTTATATCTAAATGAAATTTTTGAACCTGTTTGCGAGAAAAAAAAAATTGTTATTTTTTGAATCACCCTAGTATATATATCAATAGATGTTAGATGTTATATTAACTAATTCTGTTGGATCTATTTATTGTTTTTTATTACATAATAATTTCCGTACGTTCGAAATTACTGTAATTAAAAAATTTCGTGAATTTTTTATGTATAATTTATTACAATATTTTTCAAATTTATAAAGTAATAGTTTATAAAATAAAATAATTTTAAATTAAACTTTTTTAAAACTTAAATAAATAAAAAATATCAATAATTATCAAATTATACTTAAAGCAGCAGAGTTTTTAATGAAGCAGACATCAGATAAATTTTAAATTATTAATAAATAGAGTAAATAATTAAAAAAATAATATTTGTAAAAAATGCACTTATTAATTTTTAAATTTTTTAAATGCGCATTTTTCAAAAATTTTATTTTATTAATTATTTACTCTACTTATTTATAATTTTAAATTTGTCTGTCTGCTGCATTCCCTCATAAATTAGGATCCCAAAATCGACAATAGAAAATTTTTTGATTTTTTTTTCAACAAATGAATTACAAAAAAATAAAAACTAAAAAAATGCACATGTAGAAAATTAAAAAAACTATAAGTGCAATTTTTTTAAATAATTTTTTTTTACAATTTATTGTTTCAAAAAACAAATCAAAAAAACTATAAGACGTCGGCTAACTACAATCCTGAAGTTAGCAGATAATTAAAAATTTGATTTTTTTTTGTACAATTAAATTTGAAGAAAAAAAAAAAAATAAAAATATGCACATGTAGAGAATTTAAAAGACTACCAGTGCAATTTTTTTAAATATTTTTTTTTTTATAATTTATCATTTTTTAAAAAATCCAAAAATTATTATAAGTCGGCTAATTTCAGTATCATAAGTTAACAGACAATTGAAAATTTTTTGATTTTTTTTTCAACAAATGAATTACAAAAAATAAAAACTAAAAAAATGCACATGTAGAAAATTAAAAAAACTATAAGTGCAATTTTTTAAAATATTTTTTTTTTACAATTTATTGTTTTAAAAAAAAAATCAAAAAACTATAAGACGTCGGCTAACTACGATCCTGAAGTTAGCAGATAATTAAAAATTTGATTTTTTTTTGTACAATTAAATTTGAAGAAAAAAAAAAATAAAAATATGCACATGTAGAGAATTTAAAAGACTACCAGTGCAATTTTTTTAAATATTTTTTTTTTCATAATTTATCATTTTTCAAAAAATCCAAAAATTATTATAAGTCGGCTAATTTCAGTATTATAAGTTAACAGAAAATTAAAAATTTTTTGATTTTTTTTTCAACAAATGAATTACAAAAAAATAAAAACTAAAAAAATGCACATGTAGAAAATTAAAAAAACTATAAGTGCAATTTTTTCAAATATTTTTTTTTATGATTTGCTGCTTAAAAAAAAAATTCAAAAATTATTAGATGTCGGCTAACTTCATAATACTCAATTATTTATAAACAAAAAAAAAAAAAATAATTATCGCTGTCTACTATTCTCAGTATCACAATTAATATTTAATTAAATTTACAATTAATAAAATATTAATAATTAAAATTTATTTACCAAAATATCATTTCACTTTAAATTCATTTCATTTATCAAATAATTATTTAAATCAATCAATAAATAATTAACTTAATAACTTTTAAAAAATTAAATTATTTACTATCCTCTTACTTTAATTAACCTGACAAAAATAAAATAAAAAAAATATTTTCACTTCAGGTTATGATCCCCTAGAAACCCTAGAGAAATTTAAAATTAAAAAAAAAAATCTCCATATCCAATCTCCCCAGCACAGTAGTCAGTAGCGCCATCTTTTAGTAGGTCACGAACTTAAAAATCAGTCAAAAAAAAAACCATTTAAATGATCTAATTATTTATAAAAAAGTAATTAAAGTAACTAAAGATAATTAAGTATTTTTAAAAAAAAATAAAAAAAGTTTGACGTTTAGTTTTAGTAAATTATTTAAATTTTGAAAAGTTCAACGACCTTGGGGTAATTGTGACACAAGTCACCGGCCATGTTTATAACAAACTGTATTTGAGCCAGTGACGATAGTTTATATATATTTTATAAAAAGTGATTTTAATAAATTTGTGATTTAAAATATTTATATAAAATACTACAAGTATATATTGTGAGTGGTGTAATTTAAAATTTAAAAATGGAAACAAGTGATAGAGGTGAGTAATAAAAGAATAATATTTAAAATCTAACAATATGTAGCTCTGACACAAATCATCACTGAGGGCAATGGCAGTGTCAGGGTCGAAACATAACTAGTTCACTGACCGCATTTGTAACTATTATTTTATTATTTTTATTTCATATATTTTTTAAATCTACTGATGTCTTTTACAACAAATTTTTAATTACTCGGGATTTTAGTTGTTTAATTGATGATTAATTGCTTTTGTTGTCATCAGCATTATTGTCCATTCAACTTTTTATCATCAGTCAAATGACTAAAACTTTTAGTTTTTTATTTTAATTACTAGAAAATGTTGCATTTATTTATTTACTTTGTTTTTAATTACAATCAGAATTTTTTTTTTTTGGGTTAAATTTAAAATTTTGAATTTTTTTTGGAGGTTATTTTAGTGGGAAATTCAAATTTTTTTTTTAATTGATTGGTTTTGTGAATTAGAAATTTTTGAAATTTTATAGAAGAAAATTTTTATTTTTTAAACAAAAATTGTTTGAGGAAAATGAGTTGGAGTGAAGTGACATCTAGTGGTAGTTTTTGTTGACTAAAATAAATATGATGGTAAAAAGTTTTCTGTTTTATTTAAAAATAAAATTATTTGTATTGACTAAAAATTCACATGAAAAATAAAATAAAAGATTGGAGTTTTATAGAGTAGGGCAGCGCTTGGAATTTAAAATGAAAAGTTTCATAAAATTTAAAAATTGCAGTTGGAAATAATAATTTTGCTGAATATAATTATTAGCAGTAAGTTTTTTTGGAATTTTTATTTGAAAGTGTACATGAAAAAAAGGATTTCTTGGCACAAGAAAAATTTTGCATGATAAAATCAACAAAAATTTTCTGAGGACTAGAAAAAATTTCTTGGAAAAGAAAACAGAAAAAACTACACGAAGAAAAAGAATTTTTGGCGGGAAAAAATTTTTTCTTGGCTCAAGAAAATTTTTACTTGCCCTAAGAAACTTTTTGCATTATAAATTGAAAAAAAAATTTTTCTTAGGGCGAGTAAAAATTTTTTGCGCAAAAAAATCCTTTTTTTCTGTGTAATTTTTCCTATTTTCTTTTTCAAGAAATTTTTTCTAGTCCTAAGAAAATTTTTAGTTTAATTTCCTTATGCAAAATTTAAGAATTTAAAAATATTCTTAATACTTAAGAAATCATTTCCTAAAAAAATCATTTTTTTGTACTCTCTAAACATGAATAAGTGAAATAAGCGAATATTCACAAATTCCAAGTGCAAACTGAACCACTAATTTCAAAAAGTGGTTCGATTGGCACTCAAAATTAGTGAATATTTACTTATTTTCACTAATTCATGTTTAGAGAGAATTTAGCAAATATTTCTTATTATTTAAAAATTTATTTTTTAATATTTAAGAAATGATTTCTTAAATACTAAGAAAATTTTTTTAAATTACAAGAAATCCTTCTATCAGTGCGTGTACACTTTCAAATAAAAATTTCAAAATTTTACATAAAAATTTTAGTCAAAAGTACATTTAAACATGTAAAACTTCCTTTTGAGAATTATAGGGGAGGAGGGGGCAAAGTGGGCCCTTAAAATTTTCAAAACTTCAAAAATATGGGGGCACAGTGGGCCCCTCAAAATTTTCTATACGTCAATAAATTCGGACGGATAATAAGCTTATCGAAATTTCTTATATAATGAGGGCTAAAATAGACCACCAAAACTGTTAATTAAATATAATTTATTAAGAAAGTTAAAGATAATAAAATTACGTTTCAAAGTTAAGGAGCAGACTAAATTATTTTTTATATTATTAAAATACAATTGTTTTATAGTTATTTCCAAATATCACACGTGCAGCTTCGCACAACTTTGTTGTGAACACCGGCACATGAATCATGGGCCCAATTTTTACATTGGCCACATTGAATCCATGGCTCTAAAGATTCCCAGTATAATTTGCCACAAAAAATACAAGCAGTATCATGCACCGATTGTTTTTCTTTGCTTTTTCCTTTTCTCTTTCCTTTAATTGTTGTCTTCTCCGTCGTTTTAATTGTCGTTTTAATGTCAAATCCGAAATTTTTTGGAGGGCCCACTTTGCCCCTAATTTTCGATTTTTAAATTTTAATGGACGCAGCATAAAGTGAAAATAAGTATCAAGGGTCTAAAAAGAAGTAAACGCATAAAAAAAAATAATGATATCATAATTACTTTCTTTATGGCACCCACTTTACCCCCCTCTCCCCTATTCAATAAAATTATTATTTCCAACCGTAATTCTTTTAGAATTTTGTAAAATGTTTCCAGTTTTCAATTTTAAGCGCTGCGTTACTGCATGAAACAGTCTTTTTTATTTTATTTTTAGCGTGTGAATGTTTTCGTAGCTTACCTTCGATGTTTGCTGCACATTATTCTATCTTTTTTTTTTTTTCATTAAAATATATTTTATTACCATATTTATACAGTTTGTACTTATCGACAGACTACGAGTTAACTCGAAAACAAACCTGTTAAGTTTCAGTATTAATCATACAATATTTAAAAATACTAGTCTTCGTTTGCAGCTGCTCACACAAATATTTTCTTTAACTAAAATTTTCTCTGTTTAGTTTTCGAAGTTTACTTAAAGGCTTAAAACTGAGTATCTGTCTTTAATCCTTTCTTTATTCAAATCACATAATTAAATGCTGAAGAATTTCAAAAAATCATTCGAATTTTTTAATTTGAAATTTTTACCGCGCGTGCAATAGAAATATCACAATATGTATTTTATTGATTCAATTATTTTATAACATATATATTTGATAAATATTTAGATCACTAGGTGTCCATGTGATACCAAACTATTTGTGTAATTTTTGTTTTTAATATTTTGGGCCTGATATTAAATCGTAAAATGAATTCAAATAAATTTTACTTTAACTCTAAGCAAGTAATAATTTTGAATAAAAATATTAAAAATAATCAAGTCAATTTCAAAAATATCACGAGTGACTTTTAGTAACAATAGTTTTTCTCAATACATTTATTGTCTAATTCCATCTGGTTTCGGTTACAAATAACATTTGCTGTCGGTTTTAAAATAGAACGAGTAGTTTTATAGGAAAGAAAAGTTACCATTTATCATGTTGACACAACTCATGTGTGCTTGTAATGTTAAACTGAAAAGTTTACACCTGAATTTGAACATCGCAGTTGAAAATGATACATAATATTATCAATAAAATTTTACTATCTGTTACATAACAGCTTAATAGATTTTTCGTCTCACAAATGCTCGATGACCATTTGAAAAATATTATTGTCTACTTGGGTAAAAAAGAATTTTGAGTCAAAATAATTATGTAATTTCTTTGTGGCTGAAAAGTGGCCGACAATTACACCTAGAAAAAATTGGACATACCGTGACTCAATTTATCGGCTAATTTTCGACCTGTTTATTAAGAATACCCAGGTCGAAATATCTAGCCTCAATTTAGCCTCATCGAACTCAAGTAAGCCTCAATCCAGCCTTACTGAGAAAAAAAAACATTTTGAGTTTCAAATGATGTTCAAAAAGCCTCAAATGATGCTCAAAGATCCTAAATAATCCTTGATGAGCCTCAAATAAACCTAGTCTCGACTGTGTAATTTAAATTCGATTAGTATTATTTGAGGCTCTTTGAGGCTTTTTGAACATCATTTGAGGCTCAAAATGCTTTTTTTTACTCAGTGAGGCTGAATTAAGGCTTACTTGGGTTCTATGAGGCTGAGTATTTCCACCCGGGTAACAAAATTTCGGCCAACTTTCCGTCTTTTCTAATAAAATTCTACAGCTTGAATATGATTTTGGCCATATTTAGGCATCATCGAATAAAATTCTGTGGTTTCGGCCAATTTTCGATCTCAATGAATAAAATTCAATGGTTTTAACGGGATATTGGCCAAATTTAGGCCTCAATAAATAAATTTCTATGGTTTCGACGTGATTTTGGTCAAATTTCAGTCTCATTGAATAAAATTCCATGGTTTCGGCGTGATTTTGGCCAAATTTAACCTTTTCGGTGTATTTTCGGCCAAATATTACCTGGTTAATTATAATTTTTTATTCATTACTATTAATTTATTAAAAAATTATGATTTTTTTCTAATAAAAACTAAAATACCCAAACCAAAATAATTTTATCAAAAATAGAAACAATATAACATCTTATACTGAATTTTTATTGTCTGCTATCCAAAATGGTGGACATACTTTTAAAGATCTAATTGCATTTCTCCATAAACTTTAATTTGATAGCTAACATAAACTTTTATTTAAAAAAATTTTTTCTTACAATTCGCAGTATAAATTATAAGTTAGTCTTTTTTTTTGTTTTAAATACAATCAACCTTAGTAACTTTGGCCTGTCAAGGTAACATGTCAGCCTCTAAAAATAAAATTAAAATATTACTTAAATAATTTTTATTTGAACACGTAATCAGCCGACGAAGAATCACAAGAAATAAATTAATTGGATTTTTTATTCTTCAATTAAATTTCTTTACTTCAATGACTTAGTTTTTATAATTGAAAGATTACCATGTAACGAACGATGTCTCATATGATATAAAAAGGTTTGTTATTTATAAATTAATTAATTCCATGCATAATTAGCAGGTTAAATAATTGATCTAGTTTTAAAAGTAAAAATATTATTTAGGTCATACTTAAATTATTCATTTTTATTATAAAATTTAATATCAAATTTTTAACTCAAATTTAAATCTATTCTATTATTAAAAGAGTAGAAAAACCAGAATAAAATTTTTATTAATTATTAAAAATTTTCAAAACTACTATTTTTTGAATTATTTATATTATTGAAAATAAATGAACACTTGATATAAATATTGATATATTTTACTCCTAATGGAAATATACAAGTTTCTTTTGTGATTAAAATGTCATTGAAGTGGATTTAAAAAAATTGATTATATATTAAAATAAACACTCTTGTATGCAAATTCAAAAGTATAAATATATATAAAAATTTTAATTATTATACAAAGTTTCCCATGTAGAAAAAAATTGTTGAAAAAAGGTTGAAAAAGCATTGACTATTCTAAATTCCAAAACGTGACACAACGACGAACTTTTTTTGAACGTTTTTTAAACTTTTGAAAATTTACGAGAATGTTAATAAGGAGGACCACTATTGTGAAATTTTGAAAAAATCAATTTTTTTTTGCATAGTTCGATAGCCTATACCTTCAAAAATAGTATACTAAAATTTCTAGTGCATACCTCAAATAGTTTTTTTGAGTTACAGTCAATTCAGAGCAGCCGCTTATCGATTCTCAAAAATGCAATTTTCAAAATTGCTGCAGTTATAACTCGAAGAAAAATCATCCGATTGATTTGATTCGAATTGAAGCTTCTTTTATGTATGTTTCCACGTACTATGAACCTCCAGTTTTCCAATCGAATCAAAAATGTAATTTTGGCAGCCCAAAATTCATCAAATTTCCGCGCAAAATTTGAATTTTTTTTTAAAAACTCCGCTATTTTGTTAAAGTTCAATTATTTTCTTAGCCCGAGGGTCATGGTACGGGAAACGCCTTCTAGCTTAATAACCTCTTTGGTTTTTTCGATTTCCGGCACTGTGAAGGTTGCTGTCACTGCAGTGGGGGGACTTTTTTTTTAGCGTTGGGAGATTGTGAATAACTCGCTGAATTTTGAATTTTTTGGTCCAAAAATTCTATCTTGTATTCATTATATATCCACAAATTATCCTTGAAACATTAAAACATTCCATGCAGTAGTTTTCTTTTAAAAAATAGTTCAAAATCAGTTTTTCCGAACGTATTTTGCACTGAGAAAAATAATGAAACTTAGAGAATCAAAAAAAGTTTACAACAGAGTCTGAAAGTGTTAATTTATAGTATTGAGTCCAATTGTTTTTTTTCTTTGTATTTTCTAAAGTTTGAATATTGTTTTAAAAAAGTTTGTCATTGCATCACGTTTAGAAGTTTAAAATAGTCAACACTTTTTCAACAATTTTTTTTACACGGTTTATTTGAATTTTTTTTTTAAATAATGAAATTTTTGCTGGTCACTTTATATACAACTGTTGTTACATAACTTCATGGTCAAATCTTTCTACTGTATTTAAAATTTTAACTCTGCTATGTTTAGCTGCATTTCATTTTTATTTTATTCTTTATTGCAGATAAAACCTCCTTACGTTAAATAATATTTTTTTAACTCAAATAACACTAGCGATACATAATTTACGCCGTATGCTATACAATTATTCATTTAGAGTTTTCTTCAAAAGAAATAATCTTTAAAAGTCCATATTTCCATTCACATTTAAATTTTTGACTCACTTACGTTCGAATCCAACAGTAGAATTTTTCGTTCTAATTTTAATAAATAATTCCATTGATACTAAAAATATTTCTGACCAAGGGTTTGAAGTTGGATATTTATTTTATTTGATTAAATATTTTTACTGATTGTCAGAAGTATGGAATTTAAAAATAAAATAAAATAAAAAACATTTTTTAAATGTCACTAAAAGTACTGTTCCTTTAAATTTATAATTTTAAAGTATAGCCCAGTCTAAAGTTATAAAAAGCTTACGTCAGTACAATAAGATCGATTAAATCCGAAAATACTATCGATTAATATTGTAATCATTAACCTAGATTGAATCTCTAGGTGTTACAGATTAACATTTCAATAGATTTACCTCTTTTATGTACATAATTCAATGCAAACTTGTCAACTCAACTCTGATATATCGAGTAAGATAAATATAAATAATAGGTTTTCCAAAGCTTAATAATTATTTATTTTTCAATTCTATACAGTAAAAAATATTGTGTTAAAATCAACATAATGTATGTGTTAAAAAAAGTATGCACAAAGTATTTGTCTTAAATTTTAACACAGACTATTTGTGTTGAATTTGAACACAAAATTTGTGTTCAAATTTGAATGTCATATTTGTGTTTAAATTTGAATGTCATATTTGTGTTTAAATTTGAATGTCAAATTTGTATTCAAATTTGAATGTCAAATTTGTATTCAAATTTGAATGTCAAATTTGTGTTCAAATTTGAATGTCATATTTGTGTTTAAATTTGAATGTCATATTTGTGTTTAAATTTGAATGTCAAATTTGTATTCAAATTTGAATGTCAAATTTGTGTTCAAATTTGAATGTCAAATTTGAATGTCAAATTTGTGTTCAAATTTGAATGTCAAATTTGTGTTCAAATTTAAATGTCAAATTTGTGTTCAAATTTGAATGTCAAATTTGTGTTCAAATTTGAATGTCAAATTTGTGTTCAAATTTGAATGTCAAATTCGGGTAATACGAGAAGTGTATTCAACACTTTTAAAATATCAGTGGCTGCACAAAAAAAAGTATTAACTTTTACATTCTATTTTAGTACAATGGGTGATCAGTAAATATAATTTATATATATTTTTTGAGGGTATCAATAGTGACAACAATTATTATTAAACATTCCGGGTCATTAATAAAACTTGATTTAGACTATGTTTACCAAGTCGAAATTTCGAGCCGTTTTTCATGAGACAAACTCGATTTTTTTTACAGGGATATGAAATACATTGAGTTTCCGCCTTGGTTTAGATTTGACTGGCTTACTTGGTCACGATTCAAGACGAAAAAGTCGAAATCAAGTCGAAATTGACGTGTTTTTAACATATTCGACTTAAATTATAATGCGAAAAAGTCAAATCTAAGATGAAATGCGAAAAACACATCTTACACTAAAAAATACTGTTTTTTTTTCGATTTGATTCAGTAAATCAAAAGTAAGGCAAATGACTGTCGAAATCGAAGTGAAGACGAATAATTTCGAACTAACATAAAAAATACGAATAAGTTGAAACTAAGATGAAAAAAGCTCTGAAATTTGAAAAAAATTTAATTTAAGTCGAAAAAGTAGAGATCTTCTCGGAAATTCGTCGCCAAATCGATAACTTCAAAAGAAAATGGGATGAAGCGAGTCTAAATCAAGTTTTATTTTTGACCCGAGATTTAACTATGTTTTGATAGTAAACAATGTTTTTATTAGAGTCAAGATTTAAAAAAAATCACGTAATATTTCATGCCAGTTGAAAATAGTAAATAAATTAATTTCTTTTAAAAAAACAAAAACACATTCGAAGTGTTAAGTAGTAGATCGATTTAAAATTTTAAAGAAACATACTGAAATGTGTTGATTTAACACAAAATTATTATTAAGATGCAATTACAAATTACATTTGGATACTACAGAGAGAAATAAGTAAAAACTGCGTTATAACAATATCATGCGGAAAAAAATATTAAATCGTAGCTTTTATCAGTTTTTTGTGTTTTTCTCGAATATTTGCAGTTTGACCCCCAATTTTAACTTCAGATTCGTGTTCAGCGGGAAAAAATACACCAGAGAATCATATTAAAGAAATCCCGTACGAAAAAAATATATATGTGGGCAAATTGCATATATATTTTTTTCGTATGGGAATTAAAAGTAATAAATAAATGAAATGTTATTAATAAACATAAAATAACTGTGAATTGATAGATGATAATCAGAATTATTTCCTCTTTAATATATCTATTCATATATAAATAAACATATTATGTTAGCATACATATATACATCCACGTGTATAGAATTACTCAAGGCTGCTGTCATAGATTCATGCACATGTAGTCAGCGTAGCTTTTGCTTTTACATTACGATTCTGTCATATGTAAATTATCAATATTATTATATATTATATCATTATTACTATTTCTCTTATTGTTGTACTTGACAAGATTACCAATCGAATCCAGTCAATAACACGTGTCACCGATTTATAAAACAAAAAATATGTAAATATCTAAAAAAAATGTTGGCTGTATTGTGTAGACTAGTACACCATTAGTTAATGACCTATTTATCATTTTGCTATTAAATGACAAAGGCTATTCAATTTATGAATTAATTATATTTAATACTACTAATCATGTAATCATATATAGTATTTTTGTCTCTATTAAATTATTACTGTCACTTAAAATTAATTATTATTGTTTTTATTTTATTTAAATAATAAAAATAGTTATCTTCTATTAAATTTCCTTGACACAATGAGGTAGAAATATATATATGTACATACATATATATAAATATAGGTCAATGTTAAAGTGTCTGCCGTGACCGATATATTTGACCTGATATCAACCTACTAACCCATTTCTCTAGTTAAGCAAAAAAAGACTATTCGCTGTTTCGAACTATGGTGTTTAAAATGGGTCATACATTACTAATAATGATATACATTTACGTCTAAAGAATTTATTTACTTGTAAGTAAAAGAAAATATGAAATTTCATTTAATCATATATATTTTTAAATTATTTATTTTCAAGTAAAAGTATGAAGTGACGTTACATTAACTTATATAATATGTTTCCAAGTTATATTTATATGTATATTTATATATGAAGGGGTTTATGTTATAATTATTTATTTAGATTATTTAACTGATTAACGATATAATGATAATGACAATAAACAGTGTGCGTGTGCGATTGTCACACGAGCAGTGATATCTGTCCTTGGACAGTTGATGCTGCTGCAGGGACTCGCCCACACCTATCTGATTAATCTTCCTCATGAGCGAGCTAAACATTATTCATAACCACATGCGTTATTTACTGCGTATGTAATTCCTTTGATACATACATATACTCTTGTATATATACTTATTATAGATATATATATACTGTATACTGTATACTGTGTTATGATCGAGTGTTTATATTTTATAAGTGATTTGTGATAATGCATTCATAAATATTGTTAAAAGGATATTAAAGATTATTTTGTTTCTTTTTATTTATTTGAACAAAAATATCCTGATATTTAAATGATATTAAATTCATTCGTGTGAGAAAATATTATTTTATGAATTTCACTAGGACATTGATATTTTCATATATTTTTCATAATTTATATATTATTTTCTAGTAGAAAACAAGTGAAATTAAAACATCTATTATATTTTAAAATTAGAGAAAAAAATTGAAAATTTTTATGATGCACTGAGAAAGAAAAATTAAATTCAAGTATTTTTCTTGTTTCCATAAATACTCAAAATAAGTAATTTTTTGGGAAATTAAATTTATTTTTATTTTAAGAAAACTATTGCTCACTTTAGTAATAAATTTCTAGAAGCATGAATGAGGCAAGCAAATATTCAATTTAGTTGATACGTTTTCAAATTTATTACAATTAAAAACTTGAAAGCAATTATTTGGTTGAAAAAAAAGGAATTGAAAAAAGATATAATCAAAAATTAGAAAAAAATTATTGCACTGAAAAAAATTTGTTTTTATAACAAACGGAAATTTTTCATTGGTTTTGATAAAAATATAAAATATATTAATTTTTTCGCGAGCTACTTCTATAAACTATTAAATATGTAAATTTTATTATTTAGTTGTGTAAATTAATATTTAATATGACAGACATCGATGAATAACTTGAGAGTTTATTAAAAACACGATTTCCAATAAGCCACCGTGGCTGCGTGCGCTACGGAGTAGGTCATAAGTCTCGATCGGTCTGGGTTCGAATCTTGGGGAGGGTGAAATTATTTATTTATAAAAAAAAATGGTTGTTAAGGTACAAAACTAATCTGCACAACATTAGATAAAAAAAGACATGTCTAATAATATTTTTTTTGACAAAATAAAATTTTTTTCTTAGTATTAAGCAAGTAAATAAAATACTCGAATAAAGTAATTATTTTACTTGATTGAAAAAAATATTTGGCACTATTTAAGTAACTAAAATACTAAAATCAACCATTTTTCCTTTAAATATCCTTTTTTTTCTCTTAGTATTCTAATAAACAAATTTCTGTACATATTTTCCGTCCTCATTAAAAGTTGTCGGGATAAATTCATAATAAAACTCATATTTATACCAAAATACAAACATCGTTTGAAAACGAAGTTCATAATAAAATTTTTTTTTTTTTTTTACAGGAAATATGTTTAAAAAAACTTGAATATTTTTAATTAATAAAAGTTTCCTATTTTTAAATATATAATTTCTGTTTTCTCAGAAAACAGTTATAGTCAAATTCTTTAACATTTTACATAAAAATTTTCCATAAATAAATCTAGGAAAAAAAAACTGTTGCTGTTAAAAATAGATATGAAAAATATATTTTGAGTTTCTTCGTTTTAAATAATTGATAGCCCGTTGACTTTAGCCTTATGTCAGATAATTTGATAACTTGTATACAATTCGTTGTCGTTATTTACAATCACTCATTACTTTTGTTAAAAATGAGTAAGTAAGCAAACAGACTCAACATGTCTGTTGTAAAATATTATTAACTTATCATTATTTCGCGAAATGATTGTTGACGTATTGTATAATATCGTACAGATAGAAATATTACAATACTTATATATTAAAAAACGGTTTTTTAAAACAGCAACTGTCCTGTTCATGAGGAAGTGGATGACTGCACCTAAAGGCTAAAAAAAGTTACAGCCCTTTGGTATTTGGTCGGACAAAACGGTTGATTGGCTCGATTCTTTAGAAAATTAAAATTTCAACTTTAAATATATATTGTATAATAACAATAATAACACGCAATATGCCTCAAACTCGACCATTTTTGCCAGCTGCACGCAAACCTTTTTTTGTTTTTATTCTCATCTACTTCTTTTCATTTTTTACTCCATTATATTGTTTAGGCCATAAAAAGAGCGGCACTTTTACTTGAATATTAACGTCTAAATTAAACTTGACAATTATATTTAATATCAATTCAATTTATCAGATAAATTTAAAATCAAGACATTCATTTTATTTATACCGCATTTATATTTATTATATATTTATGTACTATATATTTTAATATGACATTATTTTTTCTTGGAATAATGATTTACGTTTAATGTAATATATCTCAAGATAAATTTATTGTATACTTATATCTATACATAGATATATATTTATGCATCGTGAGTACGCACTCAAGTGTATTGCTATTTTTCTCAGGGTCACGGTACTATAATTGCATCAATGTATTGTAAAATTGTTATCAGAACCTTTAAGTTATCTATTACTTATCGTATAGTAATAATAATCATTTTTAATCTATAATAGGATCATAAAAAGACGGTAGTATCTCGCGCCAAGTATACGTCCCTATAAATAATGCGGGAGGCTACTGTCTCTTTACAAGATAAAGGATACGTTTAATTTTTAGAATACTTTATTATAAATAAAACGATAAAAACTTCGGCACAATGATACTAGGTCCATAATTTAAATAAATTATTTTATTCTTTATCATTTAATACCGAAATTTTATGATATTACACAGAAAAAAAAATTATTTGGCTTAAATAAATTTTTCTCGAGCCAAGAAACTTTTGAGTATTGGAAGGCAAATCGCGATTTTCTTGAGGAAAGTAAAAAACTTCCTTGGATTTTAAACCCTGAACAGAGAATTTAGTAGTTTATGCTACGGGTGAACTAAGGAGGGAATAGAAAAATTTGGAAAATCCAAAAGTGTACATCTCAAACGCTCATATTCTATTTACGGGATGGTGTATACAATATGCTATCAGTAATCATTTTCAATTGAATATAAAATAAACGATAGAAACCACAATAGTGAATATCGATAGGGTTTATCTCAAGAAAATTCTGAACAAAATAAAAAAAGAAAGTCAAAACAGTACATGGTTCGCAAGATATCGTGTTTACATCCGAGCATTCAAATAAATAATTGATGTCCAACAACAATTTTTTTCAACCAAATTTTTTTTTAATACACTTAGTAAGCGAACTTTGAAGTATACTTAAGTTTTTGAATAGACTATCCTCTTAACCACCATTTTTAATTTGGCGGAAATAGAGCACTACCATGTTGTCGCGACATGAGCATAAGGCTTATGATGCATTGACATGAGGACGAGTGTGGTGGTCGCTACGAGCCGTAAGTAAGCAAGCAACAAACACACGAGTCCTCATATGTCAATGTATCATAACCTTAAAACGAATGGCGCGATCAGAATTGTCATGTTCGCTTCATAGTTCACCTGTAGAATATTATTTTTTGCAAGTTCTGCTATGAAAGTTCAATTTTCGAGAAGTAAAAAATCAAAATTTTATTCTGATTAAAATTTTTCAGGATATTAAGTTGTCTATCGTATACGATACATATCACATGAGCGACAAAAAGTAATGTGTTGTCGCAACGTGTGGTGGCGTTTCACTCGCTTCAAGTACAATCATGTCGTTAATTATAGAAAGGAAAATTAAATAAAGTCAATGGTCGTGACATCTTATTACTACGTTAGTATAGTAAAGTTAAAACTGTAAAGTTATAGGTTATTTAGCGCACAAGTGCGGTTAAGTAAAATGTATAGGCAGGGCTGAATATATTTGGCGCTTACGACGCGACTTATAGCTTTCAGAAATTGAACTTTCAAAGCAGGTGTTGCAAAAAGTTATCTTCTAGAGCATATTTAAATAAACAAATAGTATAATTCTCAAGAATATCGATCTGTCCCACCGTTATCTGAAATTTTTGGGTAATTTTTACTATAGTTCTCTGCGTGTGCCAATAAAAATCGTGTTAATAGTGTTCTCTATCCAAAGTATTCTAATTACTATCATAATTCTCCAATACTTGACAATTGAAATTAGCATCTAAATTATCCTTTTTACAACAAAAATTGTTTTGGCAAATCTGAAGAGACGCATATTTGGCGCAACCTTTTTTTACACATTAAATCTGTTTTTTTTAAGTTTATTGAGATCACTATCATAAATATTTGTATTTAAATACACAAAACAGAATAGCTAGTAACCGTAATAAAAAAATTGAAGATGTTTTTAACAATTGCGCAATAAAATTAAGGATTACATGAAAGAGAACATTAAGACATTGTTTAAAGTCATTCAAAATGCAAGTTGTTAAGCAAGATATGTATTTTATTCGTAGGAATAAAACACCAGGAACCATAAAAGTCTCGACTCTCGACAATTTAAACGTTCTCCTGCCCTTGTTACTTTTTTTTATTTATTTAATTTACTTTCTCACTGTATCCATTTTACTTTTTTTTTATTCTTGACGTTTTATTTGTTTATTTTTATCGTCATTCACTGTGTGGGGATCTGAACGAGAGAGAAACCAGTTACTGAGTCAAGATCAAAGAATTTAAAACGGAATATTGTCGAGTCCAGTTAACCTTTTCTCATTTCACTCACGTATCTATTTTAAAAATAAATAACAAAAAAAAAAAAAAAAAGGAAATAACTAAATGTAAATGTGAATATATAATCATGTCTATTTAGCATCAGTCGGTATTTTAAATATTTACAATAATAATAATAACGACATGTATAATTTATTTTTACAATCTATATTAAGAATTTGAAAACTTATCTATGGTGATGTTTTGATACATTTATTCAAGGATATATCTTTCAGCATACTCCTATTTTTGAGGCTGACATGTGGCGACCTTGACAACTTGCATTTTTAATAAATTCATTTTTTTGGCTATTGTTATTATTTTTAATTGTTTTATTACGAAACTTAAGTTTTGTAGCATAAGTGATATTTAATAGCCCAATTATAAAAACATAATAAAGCAATTAATGTCTAATATAATTCATATCGATCACGTGTTAAATATAAATTTTATTGGGAATTAAGTCATTAATTTATTTTAAGTTATCAGTAAAGATTGCGGGTAAATTAATGTTATAATATCCAATAAAACGTTTAGTTTCGAATAAAAATAAAAAAGTTTCTGATAACGCAGTACATAAAAATAATATTTTTGAAAAACAAAAAATTATTTGGTTTATTCTAAAATAAGAGTAATGTAAAATATAAACAATTTGTATTTAAATTAAATAAATATTTTTTATCTGTAGCCAATTACAAGTGTATGAAATTGTTTATTATTGAAATTTTATAAAAATTATTTTTATCGCCTGCTTATCATTAACTGAATTTTCTCAAGGACAAGAAATAAATTTATATTTCTAGAATTCAATTAATCAACCATTAATATTTTATTGTTTTCGAACAGTAATGTATAGGAAAAGGGGGGGGGGCAAAATGGGGTACTTAAGGAAATAGTTTTCGGGGACTCGAATACGTTTTTTTGTTTCTAATGATATTCAAAGTGAATAGAAAACTTTTTCAGCTGCTGTTAGAAACAAAATTTTCATTTTCTGCGGGTGAAATGAGGTAACACATTAAAAAGGTGAAAAAAAAATTTTCTGGATATCCCTGATTAAACAAAACGATTCACTCAATGATAAATGTATATCTATATAGTATTAAAATTGAATCGTTTCAAATTGTTTTGAATCATTTCTAATCGTTTTGAACCATTTCTAATCGTTTTGAATCACTTCTAATCGTTTTGAGTCACTTCTAATCGTTTTGAATCATTTCTAATCGTTTTGAATCATTTCTAATCGTTTTGAATTATTTCTAATCGTTTTAAATAATTTCTTTCAATCAGGGATTAAATTAAATTTTCTCGGATAAAATTATTTAGCTGAAAATACGCCGAAACCATAAAATTTTATTGAAAGAGGCCGAAAACACCCCGAAAGATTTGTATTCTTATTAAATAGTCCAAAAATTGGCCGATATTTGGCCATCATTTGGATCGGCCTAAAACGAACTACATATGGCCATATATAGAGCATATATAGTCATATTTATATAAAATAGCACCATTAATTTTCATACATCTCACACATTATATATAGTGATATATGACTCGATCAGACCATTTTTCTCTACACGGAAAAAGTAACACTTGAAAAATTACTTAGTAGTATAATTAATAGCAAAAACAATCTTTCCGAATTCAAAAGTACAAAAATCGTAGCTTATACTATTATTCTCACAATATCTATTAATAATAACACTGAGCTGCAGTTTTTCTACTTTCGAGTTCGAAAATTGTTTTTACGATTAAAAATGTATTTTTTCGGTATAAAAAAAAATTTTAATAGTTTTTATCATAAAACAAGTTATTATCATGTTTATAATAACACTTTCGATTTTTGAAAAAGTTTAACAAAAAAAATTCAAAATAATGTTCAATTACATTTACAAAATTTTTGAATGTTTAAAAAACAAATTTTCTTTATAAAATTTTGGGGGTACCCCCACCCTACCCTCTTTGCTTCCCCTCCCTTATCTAAATCTACAAAAAAAATACACTAGACACCCGGGTGCCATAAGGGCGTACCAAAAAATTTTTTTTGGGAATCGACGTAGTTATGCCTAAAACAGGCAGAAATGCAAAAAAAAAAATTGGTACGCCCTTATGGCACCCAGAGTACTTACCAGAAGCCATAAGGGTGTACTAAAATTTTTTTTGCATTTCTGCCCGTTTCAGGCATAACTACGTCGATTTCCGGAAAAAATTTTATTATACGCCCTTATGCCATTTCAAGGGTATTTTTTTTGCAGGATACGCCCTTATGGCATCAGTAACGCGATATAATTATATTTCAAAGCAGTAATAAAAATAATAAATTAACTGTATCAGTACCCAGTTTCCGTGTCATCTCAGTAGTGACCTTGATCGCGAAGGCCATCATCAGTAGAGCGAGTTCTCCCGTTTCACTAGACTACACTACACCAGTACCAGTAAATAGTGTAGTGGGTTGGGTAGTGAATAGTGTAGTGTAATGTATAATGTCATATATATAAGTGTTATGCTGATATGAGTGTGAGAATTGTATGCACTAGAACTTGACTCGTATTTGCGCGCGCGCGCCCGCGAAATAAGCTCGCCCCACCCGAGCTTGCATCCTTCCCTTTTTCTCTCTCTCTCTCTCTTTTTTTATCGCGATATTCATCCCCTCTATCCATTTTCTTTATTTTTTTTCCATTAACATTGTAAGCCCGTGCGGATCTCAAATACGCGGTCTTTATCTCGCCAACTCTCGTCCATTCTCGTCCTCTTTTTTTTTTAAACAATTTTTTTGTTATCCTCTCTTACACTCTATCTCCATCGTCTATACATTTTTACTGCTCTTGCTCATGTACATGTGCGGTGTCCCGCCGATCGCTCAGTTGCCTTTAACACGTCGCGTATTACGTGTACTCACTCGGTCTTTTATTTGTCGGTAAGCAATTGACGTCGCGTTAATTATTTTATTGCTGTTTACATTTTTAATTATTTTTATCTCGTTTAAATAATTCATTAATTTCAAAAAAAAATTTTTTCGTTTTAAAAAAAAACTCATTTGTTTCCAATTACGCGAATTAATTTTTCGCTAAATTACTTTTCAAATTTGAAATTATCCTGAAGTTAGCAGACAATAAAAAATTTTTAAATTTTGTTTTCAATTATTTAATTTAAAAAAAAAAAAAAAACTAAAAATATGCACATGAAGAAAATTTAAAAAACTACAAGTGCAATTTTTAAGAATAATTTTTTTTTGTTGATTTATCGGTTTTTAAAAAATTCAAAACTTAATAGACGTTAGCTAACCAGTATCGTAATTTTAATTTGAAAATTCGAAAAAAATTTAGTCTTAAATTTTTTTTTTTTTTTTTTTTTTTTTTTTTTTTTTAATTTAATGATGATATTATTTTGAAAGTGAATGTTAAGTCTGCATGTTTTATTCACTGCCAAATTCAGACGATGCGTCTCGACTTTTGCGCAGTTGTCTCGCGCGCTCTGTAGCATCGAGGTCGAATAAACTGTCTCCGGATTTTAGCAGAACGTTACGATACGACATTGAGTTAGGATATATGATATACATTTTTTTGCATATACATATTTATAAATATATGTATGTATTTATACACGTTAATATATAGATAAATGTGTATATAAATATATATTTATTATCTCGCGTGTTGTCAGACAGTTCGCGTTATCAACGAATTCATCGTACTCGAGTGAGACGAGATTAGTTTAAAACGGAGCACTTGACCTTGAACTTACAGCTGTTAAATTAGTATCAATGTCAACTCTTTATTTTATTTTTTATTCGACTGAGATCGGTCGTTGTGTTGTCTAATCCACCCGGATAAGTTATCAGTATTTATGTCGGATTAATCATTTAATAAAATATTTTTTATTTTATCATCATTATTTTTATTTTTATTTTGCGCGTATCTATTTTTTTATCAAAAAAAAAAAAACGAGATAAAAATATAAAATTACCATTTTTTCAAAGGTTCAAAATTGCCGATTTGAATTTGAATTTATAATTGCCGAGTACCAAAGATTCGCGTTATGTGATTGAGTGAACGAAACCAAAATTGCAGCCAAATTATTACATTTAATTTATATTAATAATACGGGAGTATAAAATGAGTGGTAGTTTGAATCAAAATATGATTTTTTGAAAATTCGTGGGTTCAAATTTACGGAAGTTGTGGGATTGTGCATTGTAACGGAGAGTGAATTGTTAAGAGTAATAATAATAAGAGTATAAATATAAATATATATAAATATACAATACTCGTTACAAAAGTAAAACCGGTTGAGCATCAAGATGATGAAGAAAGAGAAACCTATGATGTCGGTGACGGCTATAATCCAGGGTACACAGGCTCAACATTGGGCTCGTGGTAACACCTGTACGTAATTTACTTAATTTTTACTCTAAAAGAAGGAAATAGAAAATTTATAGTTCATTAGTTAATTTACCCGCATGAAAATATCATTTATGGTAAACATATATAAAAAAATATATGTTACAGATATAAATATATATGTGACAATACATGAAATCTTATATAGAACTATATATAGATTTTGGCCGATTTTATTATATTTCTATGTATGTTTTCTCTTATATGATTTCATATATTTCCGTATAATTTCAATATATTATTTATATATTTGAAAACTTATAATTTTAATATATTTAAAAATAAATGTTATTTATACATGGAAACAAATAAGAATACATATATAAATCATCATTATATGGCACGATATATGTACTATGAAGTTAACTTTATAAATTTTTGTATATTTTTCGATATATATGTCTCGACTACTTTTGCTTAGTTTCGGAGATATTTTAATTTAAAGCTCAACGAAAAAACTCTATTTTTTAAACAAAAAAAAAAGCAAGCCTTCGCACATACACACAAATGTTTAGTATATTTTTCTGAGTATTTAAAAAAAAAAAAATTCAAAATCGGACCATTTTCTCGAAAAGTTGCCAACAAACCACTTTTTTTCCAGGCCGACTGGGCTAATAGAACCATATAAGTCTCCCCATATATGTATGAATATATAAAATCTATTCTTTTCTGTCTTCCTCTCTCTGTTATAAGATTCAAATATTGTGTTCAGAATATATATATATATATATATATATATATATATATATATATATATATGTGCTAGCTTACAAATTTACATATATAATTATCAATATATGTAATACATATATGTGCTAACTTATAAGTTTACATATATGATTATAAATATACATAATACATGTATTAACTTATAAATTTACGTATATAATTAATTATATTAAAACTTACTATATTATATATAAGAAAATATATATCGTTTTTGGCCACTTATATGGTCCCATATTGATTATATATTTTTCCATATATATTTATCATATATGGTATTTCCATGCGGGTACAATTGGCTCTGATAATTTTCTCGTTTGATTTTAATTTTGAAATATTTAAAAAATTTTTTTGGAAATTTACAGTTAATTGGCTTAAGCGAATGTTAAATACCCAAATTTGAAATTTTAGCATTTAATTAGTGTATCTATTAGTATAATAACTTTTTATACATGAGCCGTTATTCAAATTCTGGATAAAAAAAAACTTGATTTGGACTTTATTTACTTTAAATTGACTCAGTTAACTTTATTTTGGCTACACTAGTCAACTCATTGAGTTGACGGGATTTTGATTTGCTGAGCAACTTAAAATCACCTAATGCTTGTTTATTTTTTGACTTAAAAAAGCGCGCCAAAAGTAAGTCAAAATTGAGTTTTATTTTTTAGAGTATAATAAATACTTTTACTAAAATTATTCCAATTATATTTTGAAATTTTAATAAATTATTGTTTGAAGGTTTTTTTTTATAAATTTCATTATTTAATTAAAGAATTATAATATATTAAATTAAGTACTATGTGTACTACATCTATTTTATATACTATCAATAACTGTTTCTGCATTACTTATTTTAACTACAATATGACTTTTTTAACTTAAAAATTTGAGTCAACTGAGTCGAATCTATGACAACGTTGACTTGGATTTGACTCAAATTTAAGTCACGTTGACTTGGTTTTGACTCAAATCTAAGTCAACCAAGTCAAATTAAAGTCACGTTGACTTGGATTTGACTTAAATTTAAGTCAACTGAGTCGAATCTATGACAACGTTGACTTGGATTTGACTCAGATTTAAGTCAACTTACTCAAAGTAAAGTCACGTTGACTTGGATTTTAATTAAATTAAAACTCAACCGAGTCTAATCCATGACAACGTTGACTTGGATTTGACTCAGATTTAAGTCAACTAAGTCAAATTAAAGTCAAGTCGAATTGACTTTAATTTGACTCAAATTCATCATTAAGTCAAATCCACGAAAACGTTGACTTGGGTTTGACTTAAATTTTAGTCAACTAAGTCAAAGTAAAGTGATGTTGACTTGGATTTGACTCAGATTCAAGTCAACTAAGTCAAATTAAAGTCAAGTCGGCTTGAATTTGACTCAAATTCATCATTAAGTTAAATCCACAAAAACGTTGACTTGGGTTTGACTTAAATTTAAGTCAACCGAGTCTAATCTATGACTACGTTGACTTGGATTTGACTCCTATTTAAGTCACGTTGACTTGGATTTGACTTAGTTGCCGTAAATCGGTACTAAGTAAGACAATTTAGTCAAAACCAAACGTGTTTTCATATCTTAAAATATGTTTTTCATTTATTGAAAAAAAGAACTTAAACTTTTTTGTTTTACCCGGGTTCAATACTCATATTTATTTTTTTATAAATATGTATACGTATGCATATAAATTTGTTTAATTAAATTATCACACTGATAATAAAATATTATTTCTTGTATTTTATCTATAAAAGTCAGACTTCATGTTATTGAAACTTAATAATAATAATAAAAAAAAAAAAAAAAAAAAAAAAAAAAATGAATAACAAAGCAAAAAGCAAAGAGTGAAGGTCGACTTTTGAATTGTTATTAATTTACGAGTATAACCAGTCAAAGTTATCAATCGGTGGATTGACCGTTTGAATTAACTCTACAGTACTTGACTATTATAGTGCATTAGCGTAATGTAATAATGTATAATACATAATAGTGTGTATTGTAACCACAGACATGTCTCTCAACAATTACATAGACATAAAATTCAATACTTAGCTATGTTTATGTAAAACGAAGGTCATGCTACATCCTTATCTCTTAACACACACTCATTTATTATATTCACAAGTAAATATTTAATTTATAGTCTTCTACTACCTTATTTTCTTATCTACATTCACTTTTAATTAATTATCGTTTTTTAAATTCTTCAGTTATTTAAATATAAGGAAAAATTATTATCATGGAAATTTTAATATTTTTTTTAATTGGCATGCATTTTTTTTTTTTTTTGAACAATATCTAGTATAAAATTGCGTGCAAATAAAAATGAATATATCATTATATATCATATTACTTGTGAATATATATATTATATACATAACAATAGTGCCCTTGGCCGCGAGGATAAGTTATATTAATTTTATTTGGTTACTTAACATTGACAACAATAAATTACTAGAATGAAGAACAAGTAAAGTCACTTTAATAAATAATTACATATATATATATATATATATATATATATATATATATATATCCGATGAAAAAAGATATTATACAATTGGATAGACAAAATGGCCCGATCCATTTGTATGCAATCGTACATAATTATATCTTATTTGTATATAATTATAGACAATTCTATATAATTGTATACAAATATATACATTTGTATATAATTACATACAGTATTTGTATAGATTATAAAGAATTATACACAATTTTATATAATTGTACACAAATATATACATTTGTATATAATTACATACTGTATTCGTATAGATTATATATAATTATATACAATTCTATATAATTGTATACAAATATATATATTTGTATATAATCACATACTGTATTCGTATAGATTATATATAATTATATACAATTCTATATAATTGTATACAAATATATACATTTCTATATAATCACACACTGTATTCATATTGATTATATATAATTATATACAATTCTATATCATTGTACACAAATATATACATTTATATATAATTACATACTGTATTCATATAGATCATATATAATTATATACAATTCTATATCATTGTACACAAATATATACATTTATATATAATGACATACTGTATTCATATAGATCATATATAATTATATACAATTCTATATCATTGTACACAAATATATACATTTATATATAATTACATACTGTATTCATATAGATCATATATAATTATATACAATTCTATATAATTGTATACAAACATATACATTTGTATATAATTTTATTATTCTTCTTTGCATTTTTATATAGAATTATATACGATTGTATATAATTGTATATAATTATATAAAAGTTTTATATAATTATGCATCACCTCTATCCAATTGTATATAATTCATATATTGTATACAGTTATATAAAATCTTTTTTCATCGACTATAGTCAGTTATGTTTGGATTATATAAATAAGTTGATTTTATTTAGCTATATTATGGTGGACCAAAAAAAAAAACTAATTTTTTTTTTTTTAGTTACCGTGAAAATATCGTTCACGATAATAAGAAAAACATTCTGATAAAGTTTGAACTCTTAATATTAATATTGAGCCTTTTCGTGATTTTTGATTTTCCGTTTAAATAACAGGGGAAAAAAAATTTTAAGTTTTGAATTTTATGGCAATGTCTCATTGTATAGATAAGCTCAAAACATATTTTTGTAGAGAATTGAACGCTCTGCAAAAAAGTATCATTATTTTTTGATAAATTTATGTTCAAAAGTTATTGGAGCTTGAAGTCAAATTTTCAGTAAATTTCGAGAACTTTTGACTTTTCCAGCGAAACTATCAAACTTACCACAAAAATTCATTGGACCTTTTTTGTAGACAATGTTATTCTCTACAAATGATCTCTGATAAATTTTTTCAAAATTCCGCATTGTTTTCTAGTTATTTCCATTTTAATTTCGAGCTCTTAAAAAAAGTAGTGTTTTGATCGATTTCATAAACTTGACATTACATATTTATACATATATATAGATCGTAATTATGCAAAAGTACGGATCTACATATTTTTGGCTAACAATAAATTCGAGACGATACCAAATTTTTTTTTATTTTATAGTTAACGTTGAAAAAAAAAAAATAAATAAAAGAAGGAATGAAAAATTTTTCAAAGAAATTCAGAATTTTATAGATGATAATATTCTATATATTTAAAAAAAAAATATTTGACAGTTTTTAAAACTAATTTAAATCTTTATTTTTTATGAATGCGTTATATTTTATTTTTTTAAAATCTGCCATAAAAAACAACGTAAAATCTATCGGTTATACTGAAGTATTATCAAAAATAAATATTTGAATTAATTTCATCAATTTATTGGGTCTAAACATGTTGATAAAAATTTTTATTCACATTTATTGCGGTCATCAAAATATTTTTGTTTTTAAATTTTATATAAAAAAATGTGGCAATTTATCAGTACGAAAATTTATTTTTATTGCCATAAATTAATATCGATGGTATATATTATATTGTGACATTTTTATTTATTGCTGAATCCAAATAAAACGGAAATGCAACAAATAAACATGAAAATACAAGATTTATGATTAATGACTTCACATCCGTTTTTAGTCACGTCATATATAAAATATAAAATCACAATATATTTTTTTTATTATTAAATACATAAATAAATAAATGCTTATTTATATAATTATTGTAAATAATCAAAAATGTTAATGAAAATAGATTTAGTAGTTTACATGCTTGCGAAAGGTCAACGATTTGAATCGATGGATTTATGTATAAATAAGAAAACCCTTGCGTTTCAACCTTGTGACCTTAAACGAGTTGATACGAGTGACCTAATGCAAGTACTCAGTCCTGCACGTGGTATATTACATATATGTGTATAAAGTGCATATAGAACATGAGTTACACGCGCCGTGAAGCCTAAGAGTATACACTGCCATGCCCTCTAGTCAGGGTCATATTGATTATTTTCATTGTCTTGAGATCATTTTAATATTAAAAAAGACACTTTTTTTTAAAATTTAAATAACTCGATGAAAAAAGATTTTATACAATTGTATAAAATTATATATAGATTGGATAGAAAAAATGGCCCGACCCATTTGTATACAATCGTACATAATTATATCTTATTTGTATATAATCACATAATGTTTTCGAATAGATTATATATAATCATATACAATTCTATATAATTGTACATAAATATATACATTTATATATAATTGCATACTGTATTCGTATAGATTATATATAATTATATACAATTTTATATAATTGCATACAAATGTATACATTTGTATATAATTACATACTGTCTTCGTTTAGATTTTATATAATTATATACAATTCTATATAATTGTATACAAATATATACATTTGTATATAATTACATACTGTATTCATATAGATTATATATAATTATATACAATTCCATATAATTGTATCCAAATATATACATTTGTATATAATTACACACTGTCTTCGTATAGATTTTATATAATTGTATACAAATATATACATTTATATATAATTACATACTGTATTCGAATAGATTATATATAATTATATACAATTCTATATAATTGCATACTGTATTCGTATTGATTATATATAATTATATACAATTCTATATAATTCTATACAAACATATACATTTCTATATAATTTTATTATTCTTTTTTGCATTTTTATATAGAATTATATTCGATTGTATATAAAATTTTTATATAATTATGCATCACCTCTATCCAATTGTATTTAATTCATATGTAACTGTATATACAGTTGTATAAAATCTTTTTTCATCAGTAATAAACAGTAAAAAATACATCTTATTATTTAATTATAATTTAAGCGTCGATAAAAATCCATATTTAAATATAGACAAGAAACTCATTAGTAATATAATTTTTATATTAATATATATAGTATATATAATAATATTATTAAGATTATAAGGAAGGCTGGAAAAGTTTAATATTTTTATGTTTTCTTCAAACTCGATGTAATCCCCGACTTGAATACTAACGTAAGATAATATTTATAATTCATTATTTTATCTTAAGTCTCACGTATACTTGCTGAATTTTCATTTATTATTTTTATTCGATAAGATTAAACGAACTGACTTGTAACTTTTTTTTTATCAATTTATTTTATTAAAAGACGAAAAAGGAAATCTTAAGATAACCTTCAATTGATGATTGATTTAAAATAAAGTATAATAGAATAAACTGTAATAATCTTGTTAATGCAGTGCACTTTATATTTTTACCTCGTGTGTTTAAATACGTATTCTTCTACGATAGAGGTAATGTTGGATTTTCTATACAAAATTTGATTATTATTCTAATACAGTATTTTATTAAATATTATTTTCGAAATGTTATTTCGAACAACGTAAAGAATATCATATTTTAAGTTGTAGAAGAGTCATGTGAGACAGGTTAGCACAGTGGGTATCCGTGCGCAAACCCTTGCATTTTCATGTTTACCCACAGCGCACACTTACCCTACATGACTTTATATGTTGAATTCGAAATATGCACTTATTAGAAAAAAAGTAAACTATAGACTGAATTTCATGACCTTAGACACTTGGGTTGACGATGAATTGAGGCCCAAGTGCCGTAGGAAATGACGACGAGCCCAGGCTTTGTCGAAGCTTGGCCTAAAAGTTACTAATTTTGGGCGAAGCTGGAAATTCAAACTTGGCCCAAGTTTGTTTGAGTATCAGGATGATAATTTAATGCCAGACGACACTTTGTCCTGACCCAATATCGAGTGCCACTATTGTGCTAAGATTGTAGCTAAATAATAAAGCGCATGCGCTTTATAAATTTATATCGGTAGACATGTGCGTGATAGTAACATATGGAAGTAAATTTGAATATAGAAAAATGGAGTAAACCGATGAAAATTATTTCTGTTGCATTCGCTGGGTCTCGAACCTGGTCCTTCATGGCTGCTAGACAAGTTTCTTAACCACTAGGCTGTTAGGCTGAACATAAAAACCGAAGGTTTTAAAGTACCATGTGTTATTTGTCTTATGATTATACTGCCGTGCTTAGAAAAAGGGCAGTAAGTGAAGTTACTGCCCTTTTCCTAAGTACGGCAGTATAGTATCTGTGAAATTCAAAAATAATATAAAATCATAATATTTACTGCTTGAAGTTTTTTGAATTTGAATAAAAATAAAATTATTAGCGAACTCGATCAAATTTATTAGAAAAATTAACTCTTCAGTCAAGACGTGATCCTGGGCTCGGCAGCCCAATATTCTGCCAAAACAGGCCCCGTCGTAAAAACTTTTTTTTTTCTTACAAAGGTTATTAGGCTTTACTGTTAAATAATGTGAAAAGATTAAGAGTCTAAGCTGAATCTCTTAAGAGTAAAAACACATCTTTAAGCACACATTTTTTAAAAAAGATAATTTTTCATTTGTTTAATAAATTGTATTGTTTTAATTCACGATTATTATACCTAAATTTCCAACAGGTAAAAAACAGGTTTTTAATTTTCGAAGAGCATTTGAATCGTCAGACGGTGACGTCATCTTGCTGCGAAAAAATACGTTTAAGTTTGTTTAGATACTTCATTTCATTTAATTTTTATGTCCAAAAATTATTATTTGTACAAATATATATATATATATATATATATATATATATATATATATACATATATATATATATATATATATATATATATATATGTATATAAATTTTGAAAAAAAATTAAACTGCAAGGGTAGTAAAATAGAATACTGTTTAAAATTACATGCGTGCGCACTACTTTGAGTCATATTTATTTTTCGTGATAAAACAATTTTTATAAAATAAATAATTTTATAAATACCGGAAATGAATATTTTTGAAAGGTTAAACATTATGACCAAATTACATTGTCGGTTTTAAACTGTCATAAAATACAATTAAGAAATTTGAATTTTCGAATAAGACAATATTTGTATCTCAAATTTTTTTTGAAACGAAGCTTAAATTAATTCATGCGCAGTGGATGTCAAATTTAAAAAATTCTGTTTTAGAAAAAATATCAACATTCGTATGATTTTTTCACATGAGCATAACATTTATTTTTATCGTTCTTACATGCACTACAATTATCTTTACGCAATTTACCTAGTTATTTTATCACTAGACACAATAAGATACTTTTCTACATCATTGGTCTATTTTTATTCAACTTTCGTAACAAAGAAAATATTGAATAAATTTATTAATAATTGTATGAATTATATCAATTATTATTTAAAATAAATGTTTTAATTAAATATAATGATTTATGTTGGCTACTAAAAGTACTCATATTCAGACATGTGCGCAACTAAATCGTGTAAACAAAAGCGTATAAATATAACGAATGGAGGCGATGAATAATCAGCAGGCATGCATATGTTCTCGAGCATTGCACCGATGTGTGTTTGCGCGTGGTCAAGGTGCCCACCCGCGTCATCGGATGCCGTCAGTTACTTTTATCTTCATCTCTTTTTATATATAATATATACATACAATATTACATATAGGTATTGGTACAATTCAATTTTTATTGTTGTATTGAATAATGATAGTTTTTTTTTATATTTTATTCAAATAATATTAAAAAATGTGAATTGATAAATAAAATAAGATCAAACATATCGCGTTACTAGACTGAAAAAAAGATATTGCTGTAAGAGCAATACCGTTAGGTTATGGTAACCATCTAAAGTTTGAAAAATCGTAGATTTTTAATACAACAATACTTAATTTCCGTAAAGGTTATATTGATATGTTATCCATACAATGTTTTGTTAAATCAACTATCTTTATAGATGGTTACTACATAGAGAACTCATTTTTGTTTAGAATGCTATGGTGTTATAGTAGTGCCGGACCATGTTAGCCATCTATCGGAAATTGAAATAAATATATGCAGAAATTGCTATGACCATAGTAAAATATCCAATGGTTACAGGAATTTGTGATATAACTGTCTTCGACTCTATTATGGGCATATTGAAAAAAAAAATAATGCTGTTATAGCAATACCGTTAGGTTATAGTAACCATCTGAAGTTTGGAAAATTGTAGATTGTTATTATAGCAATACTTTATTTGCGTAAAGGTTAGGTTGCTATTTCACTCATACAATGTTTCGTTAAAGCAACTATCTAGATAGATGGTTTCTACGGTAATGTATTGCATTGTTAACAATACGTGATATATTTACAATCCGGGTTGTTACATTAACCATTTGGATTGCTATATTAACAATTTGGATTGCTATGATAGCAATCTATAGGAATTGTTAAAACAGCAATACCAAGTATGGGGAATATAACCAAAAAATATGGTTAAATTGACAATAGCTTTTTTCAAAATTGAAGATAGTTAATGCAGCAATCTAGTATTGCCGAGTTAACGATACATTTTGTTATGACAACTATCTACCATTAGCAATACTTCAGATGGATATGATAACCACATTTTTTTTGAGTGCATACTAATTTTCCCATGTGTTTATTTCAATTTCCGATAGATGGCCAACATGGTTCGGCACTACTATGACACCATAACATTCCAAACAAGAATAATTTCTCCGTGTACGGCAAAACGCATTACTATATTAACAATAGGTTTTGATATGTTTACAATCCAGATTGCTATATTAATCATTTGGATTGCTATGATAGCATTCTATAGGAATCGTTAAAACAGCAATACCAGGAGGAATAAAACCAAATAGTATATGGTTAAGGGTGAGTCGTACCTAACGAAATCTCGAAATTTACATTTCTAATTGCGTTGTAAATATATATGGGACTCGAATGATGAAAATCTTCCGATGAAATTCATCTTTTGCTTTTGGTCGGAAGCTAAAAAAATTGCTGTAATGATAATTGATTAATAAATTAATAGAAATCTAAAATTCGAAAATTTGTTAGTTACGATCCAGCCTTAAATTAACAAAACTTTTATTCAAAACTAAAGATAGTTAATGCAGCAATCTAGTATTGCCAATTTAACGATTCATTTTATTATAACGTCTATCTACCATTAGCAATGCTTCAGATGGTTACGATAACCTCATTTTTTCTCAGTGGATGTTTAAAAGGATTTATATTTTTATAAGAACTTTTGACTTGAGGAATTTTTCTAAAACCAAGAGGGTGTATAATTTTTTTAGAATGTGCTTAATGAAATTGAGGCAAAATATAAAAATTAATTGATAAAAATATGTTTTTTTTTTTTTTGTCAATTGTTATATTGAAAATTAATTGAGAATTTATAACTGAGTCGCACTTAGATTACGATAAATTAATAATAGCTCAAAAACAAAAAATATTAGTGGAACAAAACCGACTAAAAAAAATTACGTCGTAATTAATGGCGTAATTAATAGTTGGTAAAAATAAGTTCTTATCACAACTTTTAACTCAAAAACAACCGTATCAACTGTCGATTTATTAATGCCACGATTCAATTCAATTTAAGCTTATCATTAAAAAAAAAAAGTTTATTATTTTTCACAGTAATATTTTTTTGTAAAATAATTTCGGGAGTAAATTTGGCCTGATTACGGATTTTATTTAAATTTGAATTCACTCCGGTACTAATCCGCATTCACTCCGCAAATTTGTTACAGTAGACATTGGCATCATTATAAAAACAATAATAGCACTTGTTAAATATGATGTCTCCCATCAATCACAATCTTGTCAACATAAAATAATGTCTGCTGCGCATTTGTTGGCTAGGGCATTTAAGTGAGCAGTATATAAACCAATCTAACATCAATGACGTTGGCAAATTTAATTATATATGCATTAAATTGCGTTTCATGTATTTTTATGATACCTCAATTGGTCGTAGAAATTTATTTAACCGTCGATTAAAATCTCATTTGTCTCACTAAAAAACTGAAATGTTTTATTTTGATACTTTTTTTTACTATTTAGATTTAATATAAATTGCACATGGAAAAAACAGAATATTAAAAATTAATAAATAATAGTAAAAAGTGGAATCTGTTATCAATAATTAGTACTATTATGGACTTAATGCAAAGTAGTTTACTAATTTTTGTAGATTCCTAAAAACTACTATCAATTATTTCAAAAAGTACACAGAAAAAAAAAAATTCTCGACTGAAGGTAAATATTCTTGATTCAAGAAAATTTTTTTGGAGACCTAAACTTTCTCAGATAAAGTAGAAATCTTCTCCGACCAAGACGAATTGTTTTTAACCAAGACAAATTCTCTTGGCTCAAGAAAATCTTGACTTCGTTCCCGAAAACGTTTGTCTTCAAAAATATTTTCTTGACTTAAGATAACTTTTTTTTCTGTGTAAGCAAATATTATTACTTTTAGGTATAATATGGAACTTATTAGTGAAAGTTAATTAATTTATGGCATAATCTATTAAAAAGTAATGATTGGTCAAATTAACAATTTCTATCTTAGATACTGATTTTTACAGCCGAAAATTGCAAAAGTTACAAACTTTTATTTTATAAATTCGATATCACTGATCAATTATTAGCTTAAAATATCATTTATTCATCATTATAAATTAACTTACACTATACAGAAATCGAATAAGTGGTAAATAATATACTGAAAAATTAGTATACTAGATACTGATTTTTTGCTCATAAAAATACCGAAAATTTTTAACTCTTATTTTATAAATTCTATCCCATTGACTAATAATTAATATAAAATGTTATTTATTCGTTATTATAAATTAATTTATTATATACATATATCGAATAAGTGGTAAATAATAAAATGAAAAATTAGTATACTAGATCTTTATATATTAATATGTACGTTTACTAATTTTTCGGCTCCTCATTTTAAAAATTTTTGTATGTTTATTTGAATAGTAATAACTGTAGATACGAATTTATCGATTCTTTTTCATATTAATTTTAATATACGAAATTACAAATTTAGCTCTTCTATGTGTATCAACTTTAAATAAAAATAATAGCCATTTTGTAATATATATAATGATCCTGGTTTGATATTAGTATCGAATATACTAATTTTAAGTCGAAAATAAACTACAAACTATTAAAATTTTGAGCATCATTTTTTTCCATGATTAGTCATTTTACTATTCATGTTTATTCTGCTATTTATTTGTTTACTTATTTCTTTTACAGGGTTGAGTCTCGAAAGCAGCAATATGTCAATGTCTTCAGTAGGTCCTCAGAGTCCTCTTGACATGAAACCTGATACTGCGAGTCTTATGAATTCTGGAAATTTCAGTCCTTCTGGTCCTAACAGCCCAGGGTAAATTTAATAATTAAATTACATAGCAAACACTTTTTTTTTATTGTCATTATTTTTATTCTTTTAAAAAAATTTATAAATCTGCATTCTATTAATGGCGAGGATGTCAGTATCCGGTGACCCATGATGTCACTTTAAGAGACTGCTGTAGCTGTGGTCATTTAGTTTAGTCATAAAAAGATAATAAAATTGATTTATTGTTATTTAAATTTAAATTTACACAAATAGATTTTTATTTTAATTTTTTTTTTTTAAAGATTTTGAATTCAATTATTCATAGATAAATTACAAAAGCTTTAAAAGATATTATTACTTTTCTATTTAAAGCCGATAATGTCCCAGCTGAGCTTGCGCTATAATATAAAAATAGAAAGTACCTGAAATATTAAATTCTCTTGGATTAATTTTACAAATTAACCAAAAATTTATCATTAATTATTTTAATTTTTTTAATTAATTAATAATTACACTAGAAAAAATAATAAAAAAAAATTAAAAAATTGGAGTAAACAAAAAACATATAATTTAAAAAAATCAAAATTTGAAAATTGGTGACAGTAAAGCGCTTCGTGTTCGAGGTGTGCAATAAATTTAAAAAATTATAAAATTTCTGACTAGTGTAATTATTAAATGTAATATTGAACGAATTGAATTATAAAACACTTTAGATCCTTTACTGTTGGCTGTCACAGTAGTATGTTGAGCACTTCACCAAGTGGGCAATCTAAAACAGGAGCTGGATCACCGTATCCTCCAAATCATCCCCTATCTGGCAGCAAACATTTGTGTTCAATTTGCGGCGATCGTGCTAGTGGCAAACACTATGGAGTTTACAGGTACCCTTATTTATTATTAGAAAATATATATACTATTTAAATAATATAATTGATATAAATTATAATACATGTAGAAAATAAATGCTGCCTTTATATTTCATAATAACGCGAAGGAACTTTTTTTATTAAAATCTACAGTTCGTTACAATTTGATAATCCTGAAGTTAGCAGACACTTAATAATTTTTTGATTTTTCTTTTCACCATATCAATGACAAAAAAAAAAAACTAAAAATATACACATGTAGAAAATTTAAAAAACTTCAGGTGCAATTTTTTCATACATTTTTTTTTATAATTTATTGTTTGAAAAAAAAAATCCAAAAATTATTAGACGGCTAACTTCAGTATTATTACAATTTGACATTTAAAATAAATGGATTTTTATGGGGGGGGGGGGGGGGGGGGTAAATTCTCATGAGGTAAAATGGGCCCCTGAAATTTTGAGAAAAAGTGTTTAACAAAACAACATGGACATGGGGTAATGTGGGTCACATAAAAAGATTACAATTTATAATTAAAATTAAATTTTATATCAATAAGAGATGGAGCCAAAAAAATTAATTTGAAAAAAAAATTACATTTTTCAATAGGAAAAAAAAGTTAAGTTAATTTGGAAAAAAAAGTAAAACAATTTAATTTTTTGATAGATGCTCATTAAGCCGGACGACTAAATTACAGTAAAATTAGATAAAAACAATTAAATTGATAAGGACCATTTTCACCCACATTTGGATTTTTTTTTTAACAGGTAGATTATATTGATACTGATTACTTATTTGCGAGAAAAAAATATGTAACTTATGAAAAAAACTCACATTTTTGAAATTTTTACTTAAAGAGCCCGATTTGCCCCATCCTTGCTTAAATCTAAATAAAAATTCACATTATTCTCTTATTTTAAAATAGTGGTGTTAAAACTTTTTTTTTTAATGATATTTAAAGTGAAAAGAAAAAATTTTCAGCTGCCGTTAAAAAAAAATTTTCATTTTTCGCGGGCAAAATGGGGACCTAAAAAAGGTGAAAAAAAATTCTGGATATTAAATAAATTTGGGTAAATTAAATTTTCTTGTAAGTAAGTTACATAAAGAAAAATTACATTTCACATAATTATTGGATGCAAAGGAAGAAAAAAAATTTTAATAGTTTTTATCATAAAACAAAAGTCATTGACATTTTTCGACTGACACTAGATTTTTTAAAAAGTTTAACTACCGACTTTAAATTGGTAATTTTTTATTTGCTAATTACTATTTATTATTAACTTCAAAGTAAAAGATTTAAGTCACTTTTAATTCCAAAGAAGATATTTTTAAAAAAGCAATTATCTGTTGCCTAAAGTAATAGATTAAAAAATAATTAAAAGTTAATTAAATTTCAAAATTCAAAAAATTGTAAATATTTTCCAGTTGATTATTGAAATACCTGAAGTAATTTGACCCGGGAGTTTTATTGTAAATTGATAAGAAAATAAATCAAATTCATACTATTTTTTTACAAAAATTTTCGAAAACAGTAACAAAAAATCAAAATAATGTTCAATTATATTTACAAAAGTGATTTTGGAATCTTTCAAAAATAAACTTTTTTTATAAAATGGCGGCTATCCCCCCTCTATATATTTTTTTTTCTAATTACTTATATGTCACAATTTATATATTGGATTTATTAATTCATTCAATTATCTATTTATATACTTTATTTATAAAAATAAAAATGGAAGATAAATTTCCTCTCTAATTTTCCCCTATTCCAGACACTCTCTTTTATTACACTTTTTAGTTAATTTTTTTCCCTCTTATCTTTATCATACCCTTACACCTCTCACCTCTTACCTCTACCCGCTTAACTTGGACTTGAATTTGTTGGCGTAGTCGGGCAAACAGTTCAAGGTCAGCCTCAACTCGCTCAATAACTCTACCCAACCCTCCTTTTCTGCACAACTGATAAATAGGCTCCAAATATATATAATACACATACATATCTATATATTTATATATCTAACTCTCATTTAATTTATTCAGTGATTCATTGCCTGTCGATTGTTAATTTTTCATTTAAATTAATTTTTTTATTATGTTCATATTTTGATACATTCATTGTAAAAATTTAAAATATAATCGATGCGTGACTTGGATTTTTATGTTTTTTTTCGTTTTTCGAGTCATAGTATTTAAAAATTTATATACATTATATGCGAATTCAAAAGTTAAACGTATAATTTTTATAAATAATTTCTTTTTTTTTATAATAATTATAATTATTTATTTATTTTATTGGGGAAAATATTAATTTTAGTCTAGAGAAAATGATTTCCTTAATGGATATTTAATAATGTAACAGGATTACTTGTCTAACCACGCCTTGAATAACATCTTGATGATATAATCAATAGTGATATTAACTGAGAAAAAAAAAAACGTGTTATTAATATAAAAGTTGATCGTCAGCATGAATTTATAAAAATTCAATTTTTTTTAATCAAAAGGGTGAATTTAAATAACAATTTTTTTTTGCTTTTGTAAAATTTGTATTTGTGTGTAAAGAGAGAAAAAAAATGTTAAGATTCCGATCAAGGTTACAATTATATATATTATATATTTGTAGTTTATATTTTTTTAATGAATATGAAAAATAATTTGGGTAAATATATATGAAGTATAATTATTATTAATATTAGATATGAAAAATTAATTGCAATAACGACGTCTTTTATGCGAAATCAATAAAGAGACTTAAATTTTATTTGGAATGAAAATCTTTAGTAAATAATGTTTTTTTTTTTTTGTTGAATATTTTACAGAAATATTTAATTTTCAAGAATAATTGTGATTTTTTTATGTAGTTAAAACAATTAAAGCATGATGTTTAATAAAACTTGTATTTTCTATTAAAAAGTCTAATACACTGAAAAAAAAATGAGGTTATCGTAACCATCTGAAGCATTGCTAATGGTAGATAGAGGTTATAACAAAATGAATCGTTAAATTGGCAATACTAGATTGCTGCATTAACTATCTTTAGTTTTGAATAAAAGTTTTGTTAATTTAAGGCTGGATCGTAACTAACAAATTTTCGAATTTTAGATTTCTATTAATTTATTAATCAATTATCATTACAGCAATTTTTTTAGCTTCCGACCAAAAGCAAAAGATGAATTTCATCGGAAGATTTTCATCATTCGAGTCCCATATATATTTACAACGCAATTAGAAATGTAAATTTCGAGATTTCGTTAGGTACGACTCACCCTTAACCATATACTATTTGGTTTTATTCCTCCTGGTATTGCTGTTTTAACGATTCCTATAGAATGCTATCATAGCAATCCAAATGATTAATATAGCAATCCGGATTGTAAACATATCAAAACCTATTGTTAATATGGTAATGCGTTTTGCTGTACACGGAGAAATTATTCTTGTTTGGAATGTTATGGTGTCATAGTAGTGCCAAACCATGTTGGCCATCTATCGGAAATTGAAATAAACACATGGGAAAATTAGTATGCACTCAAAAAAAATGTAGTTATCATAACCATCTGAAGTATTGCTAATGGTAGATAGTTGTCATAACAAAATGTATCGTTAACTCGGCAATACTAGATTGCTGCATTAACTATCTTCAATTTTGAAAAAAGCTATTGTCAATTTAACCATATTTTTTGGTTATATTCCCCATACTTGGTATTGCTGTTTTAACAATTCCTATAAATTGCTATTATAGCAATCCAAATTGTTAATATAGCAGTCCAAATGGTTAATATAACAACCCGGTTTGTAAATATATCACATATTGGTAATGTTGCAATACATTGCCGTAGAAACCATCTATCTAGATAGGTGATTTAACGAAACATTGTATGGGTAAAATAGCAATCTAACCTTTCCGCAAATAAAGTATCGCTTTATTAACAATTTACAGTTTTTGAAACTTTAGATGGTTACTATAACCTAACGGTATTGCTATTACAGCAATAACTTTTCCCATGTTTTATAAATGGAAAATTAAAAATTGCGTTTGAGGCAGTTGTCAATATTAATATTAAGCGCTCAAATTTTAACAATTTAAAAAAAAAATTGTCGATTTTTTTGACACAGTCTAATGTATACATACACGTAAATATATGTGACGTATACTTGTGATAGAATTTCTGATTATTAATAATTCAAATAAAATTTTATGATATCAAACAACTTTTAGATTAAATAATGAGATATAATCTATCAAATTTCCATGTAAGTCATTAAAAATATGTATTATATATCATGTCGGCCAAGCTATACGATGCCCATAAACTAATTTATTAAATCTTTAATTAGTAAAACTACCCACACTTAGTAATTTAAATAATTAAACCTCTTCATGTTATACATTTACATATTATTTTTATATTTCATATTTGAATACTTTTAGGTTTACTTTTAATTTTTAAAAATACATTTTTTTTTTTTTTTTTTTTTTTTTTTTGCTATTAATAACGAGTTATAGAAAAACAATAAAAGTAAATAAATATTACATAAATTAAGTTAAAATAATTGTAAATTAGTGTCGCTTTTATAGTTAGCAACTAACCTTGGACTTGATAGAGTCATCCAGAGTCCAGAGTGAATCTACCCACCCGTACTTCCTACAACCGCTAAAAACATGAGTTAAGACTCGTTCCAATGCCTACGTCTAATTGAGCAATACCACTCACTAAGAATCTAGATGACGATTCATTATTTTTACTCGAATTTAAAAAAAAAAAAAAAAAAACTAATTATGGTAACATTTAATTATATGAAAAAAACTAATGACCAAATTATCCTTAATTTTTGTTTACTATCGAAGTATTTATTTTTTGACATGCCTGCAATTAATTATTTGAATGTTTCAGCTGTGAAGGCTGCAAAGGTTTTTTCAAACGTACAGTACGCAAAGATTTATCGTATGCATGTAGAGAAGAAAAGTCATGTATTATTGATAAACGACAACGTAATCGTTGTCAATATTGTCGTTATCAAAAATGCCTTGCCATGGGAATGAAGCGTGAGGCTGTGCAAGAAGAACGCCAGCGTACCAAGGAACGTGACCAGAGTGAAGTCGAAAGTACCAGCAGTTTGCATACAGATATGCCGGTTGAACGAATTCTCGAAGCTGAAAAACGGGTTGAATGCAAATTAGAACATCAGGGAAATTATGAAGTAAGTAATTAACTGAGTTTTAATGAACTTTCATGGTCATTTTATATATTTATAATAATATACCAGTATATTAACATTTTATTCTTGTAAATTATTTATACTTTATTAAAACATTGATAATTATAATATTAATAAGTAAATGTTGCAAACTAGTGATATTTATTTTATCAAAATTTTAAATTTAATGAGTATAATTTATGAAATTTTTTTATTTAAAATACATTATTTGTAATTATCATTATTACAAATAATTTTTAAATGCAGAATTTTAGAGCTTTGAGTAAAACAGGAAAATATTTTTTTAAAATTATATTTAAGTTGATAACTACTAAAAATTTTTGTTTTTAATTTATGTTATTGAGGTCATTATTTTATACTAGAACAGATTGAATCATAAATTTTTTAGTTATTTTATTTTTATAAGTAGATATTGCGTTTAATACTTTATAAAAATTATTTGCTTATAAACAATGCCCTTACGAAAAAATACTAATGAAAAACGAATGGTCTAGTATTTTCGCGCACTATTGGTTTAGCGTCAATAGTGTATTAAGTACTATTAGTGCGTTTAATGTGATTAGTGTGTTTACCCAGATTAAAAAAAATAATTTGTAATAATTCAAAACAATTTGAAATGATTTAAAACAATTTGAAATGGCTAATATATCGATACTGCCATTCTAATGTCATATCCCACAAAATTTCACATTTTCAATTTTTTGAAAAATGGAATCATTGTAACAATGTGCAGCTTATGTAAAAATTTTAGATGTCTAATTGTTTATTTAGTATTTTTAAATAAATATTCTAATATGTCGTATCCCACACGCAGACTTTCGCGCATTCTAATATGTCGTATCCCACATTCGTATAGGTTTAGTCACGCTTAACATTTTTGATTTTAAGTTAATTTTAAGGAAGCAATTAACGACATGAGTAAGAAGGTAACGATGCATAATTTTTTACTCTTCTTACAGCATATAATTCAAAATTATTTATTCACTACAAATGCCTGGATTTTATGAAAACATGAAAATAAATTTGTAGGTTATACCAATGTAATCATAATACAAATAATTTTTCTTTGCCGACCGTGAAACGTTTTTATCGTCTCCTGAAAAATTTCTCAAATGTGGGATACGACATATTAGAATGGCAGTATCGATATAGATGTACACTTAACATGGAGCAAATCATTTTTCTTAATCAGGGTAGTGTCATTAATTTGAATTTCACAGTAGAGTAGTACCGACTATTCGAATTACTAATAAACATTATTGAAATCTGGTCAGCACATCACTTCCGTAATATTGTAAGATTCGCTAATCAGACTACTAATGACCACTAATAAAACGCTATTCAAACTAATTACTTCCAATAATGCTACTAAGTATTTGAAGTACTATTCAAAACAGATTTAGTCTTTTTCATTCAAAAATTTTACTCTTGAAAGAAGCATTTTCTGTTTTCAAACAAGATGCATACTTATTTCTCCCAAGTATTTTTTTCTCTTGGTTTCAGGCCGATAATATTGATTCAGAATGATACCGACTTAGTTTGAGTATGGCGCATTTTTTTAGTTAGGATGTTATTTTGCTTGATTCAAAAATATACAAATATATTTTTTTTAATTATTAATCATTTTTGCATGAACTTTTTTTTAATTGAAAAGTTTAAATGTTATGAAACAAGAATATTTTGAAGAAAATAATTTATTTGAACCAAGTTAATTTTTTTTTTTTGATAATAACCATTTCCATAATATTATGAATAGAATATCGTAATTGTTACCGTAGATTTTTCTCCATGTGCCCTAGATAAATTTATAAACAATTTTAAGAATTAGTATCTAACTTTAGAAATATTATTTACAGAATGCCGTATCAAGTATTTGTACAGCGACAAACAAACAATTGTTCCAATTAGTCGAATGGGCAAAACATATACCACATTTCACATCATTACCTATTGAAGATCAAGTATTACTACTACGTGCTGGTTGGAATGAATTATTGATAGCCGCATTTTCTCACCGTTCAATAGACGTTCAAGATGGTATTGTACTTGGCAAAGATATTATTGTTAACCGAAGTTCAGCCCAACAAGCTGGATTGAGTGCGATATTCGATCGTGTGTTATCAGAGCTTGTTACTAAAATGCGTGAGATGAAAATGGATAAAACAGAATTAGGCTGTTTGCGTGCAATAATTTTATTTAATTCCGAAATACGCGGATTAAAATCAATAAGTGAAGTTGAATTACTACGGGAAAAAGTATACGCAGCTCTCGAAGACTATGTCCGCATAACTCGGCCAAATGAACCAGGCCGTTTTGCTAAATTATTGTTACGTTTACCATCACTACGTTCTATAAGTCTTAAATGCCTCGAACATTTATTTTTCTATCGTCTTATCAGTAATATACCAATCGATTCATTCCTTCTGGAAGTTTTGGAATCATCTTCGGATCCTTAGGATACGGAGGTGTGCCGAGTACTTGGGCACACCGACATGTAAAATTACAATCATTTTTTACATTTTATTAAATTCAATTTATCAACTATATATTCACTTTCACTTATTAGTTATTATTTAATAATAATGAATTTTTTTTTATTCTTTAAAATAATTTTACTGTTAAGGTAAAAGACCCAATACCCCCTCACTTTTCACGGGAGTGAAATTGAACGATTGAAAAATTGAATGAAAAATCATTTTTTTGTAGCACAGTAAAGAATATTGTGTTAAAATCAACATAATTTGTATGTTAAAAATGCTCCACACAACATTTTTTATTTTTTAACACAGGCTATTTGTGTTGAGTTTCAAAACTATGCACGTCTATGGTTTCTGTGGCGCCACCAAATTACCACGGATTTTTGTAGAACTTGATGAAATAAGAATTTTTTTTTTTGCAATGCATTTTGATGTAATTTATCTTCAAAAAAATGAATTTCAAACCAGAACGGTGTTATTTTCATAACTTCCGGAAATACGAGCGTAAAATGTATTATAAATTAATTTATCTTTGGCGATATGATCAAAATTAATTTTCTATATTTGAATATAGATTTAAAATTTTAACATCATTCAATGCATTTTTGAATTTTAACTAAAATTTAATATCACTTTTTAAACGGGCCGTTTTAAAGATAGATACACCACATTTTTTATTGAGTACTATCACATACAGAATAAAGTTATAATTTTAGGAATAATGTTGATAATTAATTATTATTAACTTTTTTTAAATAAGCTCGTTGAGTATACCCACAATCGCTCACTAAAAGTTGTTTTATTACTCGATCAAAACGTGGTCCAATAGGGGCGATAGCCAAAAAAAGTCCAGGTGTAAGTGGTTACTATCTAAATTTGTTTTTAGTTCAGATGTAACTGAGTATAATCCGGTATGAGTATAATCCGGTATCCTGATAAAAAAAGATTTCATATAACTGTACACAGTTATATATGAATTATATACAATTGTATATAATTCTATATAAAAATGCAAAAAAAGAATAATAAAATTATATACAAATGTATATATTTGTATACAATTATATAGAATTGTATATAATTATACGTAATCTATACGAATACAGTATGTAATTATATACAAATGTATATATTTTTATACAATTATATACATTTGTATATAATTATATATAATCTATACGAATACAGTATGTGATTATATACAAATGTATATATTTGTATAAAATTATATAGAATTGCATATAATTATATATAATCTATACGAATACAGTATGTAATTATATACAAATGTATATATTTGTATACAATTATATACATTTGTACATAATTATATATAATCTATACGAATACAGCATGTGATTATATACAAATGTATATATTTGTATACAATTATATACATTTGTATATAATTATATATAATCTATACGAATACAGTATGTGATTATATACAAATGTATATATTTGTATAAAATTATATAGAATTGCATATAATTATATATGATCTATACGAATACAGTATGTGATTATATACAAATGTATATATTTGTATAAAATTATATAGAATTGCATATAATTATATATAATCTATACGAATACAGTTCGTAATTATATACAAATGTATATATTTGTATACAATTATATACATTTGTATATAATTATATATAATCTATACGAATACCGTATGTAATTATATGTAAATGTATATATTTATATACAATTATATAGAATCGTATATAATTATATGTAATCTATACGAATACAGTATGTGATTATACACAAATGTATATATTTGTATAAAATTATATAGAATTGCATATAATTATATATAATCTATACGAATACAGTTTGTAATTATATACAAATGTATATATTTGTATACAATTATATACATTTGTATATAATTATATATAATCTATACGAATACCGTATGTAATTATATGCAAATGTATATATTTATATACAATTATATAGAATCGTATATAATTATATGTAATCTATACGAATACAGTATGTGATTATACACAAATGTATATATTTGTATAAAATTATATAGAATTGCATATAATTATATATAATCTATACGAATACAGTGTGTAATTATATACAAATGTATGTATTTATATAAAATTATGTAGAATTGCATATAATTATATATAATCGATACGAATACATTAATTATTACAATTTTAAAATTTATATTGAATACCATCAAATTATTAGAGAATTCAACGTAACCTAAAATTAATCTAACGAACGAACGTTAAAGTAAAAAGTGGCCGACTCTGCGCAGTTCTGAAAACAGTTAATTTAAATTTCAATTTATAATAAACTATAAAATACTTTGATACGTCATACTATCATATATGTAGATTGGCAAATAATTATTTATCGATGATTATTTTTTTAGTAGGAATTTTTTTCTATAAAAATTTCAAAAACGCATTAATCAGTTAAAGTGAGCGACTGGGTACTAATTGGGTCTAGGGTCTTTTTCCTTAATTAATATCTTTTACCCGTGCAATTTTTAAAAAATTAATATTATTAATTAAGACGTTTTTTTTTTGTTACGAAATATTTTTCTATTTCTTAAAATTATTTAGTAATTTTTAAATGTAAATAGCACCATATACTTAAATAATAATAATAAATATATGAATAACGTAAATAAATATTATTATAAATATCAGCAATATCAATTGAACAAGAAAAAAAAATCACATTCCATCCTAACCTTTATTCTGATAAATTTCTGTTTACATGTAAATTAATACGAGTTAATACTATAAATAAATGTATACTGTCATTTTAAGACATTTTGTTCTCATTCACTGTTCAAAATCATTTTGTCTATACTAAGAAAAAAAAATCTGTTATGATATCATTTACCGTAAAAATACAAAAAAGATGTTTTTTGCTTATTTTCAAAAGTGTTTCTTATAATTGCAAACAACTTATTTTAAAAAAAGACTAAAATAGTTGGATGTCTTCATTTGGGTTTCATTAAACTCGAAAGGCAACATCGCGACTTTCTGGTAAATTGCCGCTTTGCGGCCGAGTGACATAAAAATCTATTATTTTAAAATGCCGAAATTTTTGTATTTTATTTTTAATGATATTTTAATAATTCATGTAAACAATCGTATGATAATTTCCATATCTCAACCACATAGAAATTAAATTTAATTGTTTATTTTGTTATTAATTTTAAAACCAGACAATTATTTAATTATAGAAAATCGCAAAAAAATCTATTTCTGTATTTGAAAAAAAAAAAAAAAAAATGTTACAATATTATAAAAGACTATAAAATTATAATTGGAGACATAGAATACACAGTAAAAAATATTGTGTTAAAATCAACGGAATTTGTGTGTTAGATATGATCCACACAATTTTTCTATTATTTTTTAACACAAGCCTTGTGGATCCGAAATACAGTAAATTACGGAATTTACTGTTTTTTGTCGCAAAATACAATATTGCTATGGTAATTTGCAGTAATTTACTGTAAATTGTGGTAATTTACCGCAGCTTTACCTAAACACACCTTATTGCTGCAAATTTACGGCACATAACCATACATTTGTGGTAAATAACCGCAATTTCCTATAAAAAAATACCGTATTTTAATGAAGTTCGGATTCGCCAGGGAAACAATTTGTATTAAATTTCAAAACAAAATCATGGTAAAACAAGAAGTAAATTTAATACTTTTTAAATGTCAGTGGCTACATTAAAAAAATGTTAACTTTAACCATTTATTTTTGTACCATGAATATTTAGTAAACAAAATTTATATATTGTTTTGAGGTTATCAATGGTGACAACAATTATCATTTAACATTCAACTATTTTTTGATAGTAAGAAATGTTTTTATTAGTCATTTAAAAAAAAAACTCACGTATTATTTCATAGCAGTAGTGAATAGTAAATAAATTAATTTCTTTTAAAAAAACCAAAACACATTTTTATTTAGCGAAAAACGAATTTTAACATTACATAAAATAATTCGAAATTTCAACTAAATATTTTTTGTCTCTGATAAAAATTCCAGCTTTTAGTAAATGGTTCATTTAATATGTTAATAATTAAATTTTTTAAGTTAAATTGACATTCATAAAATGTCGATTTGACTCTCATTTTTCTAACAATTCTTCCGTGATTCGATTGAGTTTTTAACATGAATTTTGTGTTAATTTTTATGTAACATTCAATAAATGTTAATAATTACAATTTTTATACTAAATAACATTTCTATTAAAGTGTTAAATAGTAGACAGATTTTAAATTTTGAAAAAAAAAGTGTAGATTTAACACAGGAATTTAACACCCCGATGAAAAAAGATTTTATATAACTGTATACAGTTGTATATGAATTATATACAATTGGATAGAGGTGATGCATAATTATATAAAATTTTTATATAATTATATACAATTATATACAATCGTATATAATTCTATATAAAAATGCAAGAAAGAATACTAAAATTATATACAAATGTATATATTTGTATAAAATTATATAGGATTGTATATAATTATATATAATCTATACGAATACAGTATGTAATTATATACGAATGTATGTATTGGTATACAATTATATACAATTGTATATAATTATATATAATCTATACGAAAACATTACCTAAATACATACAAATGTGTATATTTGTATAAAATTATATAGGATTGTATATAATTATATATAATCTATACGAAAACATTACCTAAATACACACAAATGTGTATATTTGTATAAAATTATATAGGATTGTATATAATTATATATAATCTATACGAATACAGTATGTAATTATATACGAATGTATGTATTGGTATACAATTATATATAACTATACGAAAACATTATATACAAATAAGATATAATTATGTACGATTGTATACAAATGGATCGGGCCATTTTTTCTATCCAATTTATATATAATTATATAAAATCTTTTTTCATCAGGACATACACTATATTTTTTACTGCGTAATCATTTTTTTTTAGTTTTTATTCAATGATTTTAAACAGTGAAAAAAAAACTTTGCTGTAAATTAACAGCCTAATTTACACACAAAAAAAAAATATATATATATATATATAAATAAATATATAAATAGTATACTATTGTTATGTAAACTAAAAAAACCGTTACAAAAATAAATTAAATCATGTAATTTAAATTTATCTGAAAAATTTTCTTTATAAAAAAAAATATGTATTTTTTTTTTTTTATAATTAAATTTATGTAATAAAAAAATTGTCAGCAGTATAACGAAAGATAGTTTTAGAGTATAAATAAAGTAGAGTACGTTGATAATATAAATACTAAAATAAAAACTCTCGATTTATTATTAATATTCTTTTTATTATTATCATAAATTGTGGCTTTGACTGAATGATCTAGATGTAGTTTGGACTCAATTTCGAATAAACAAATTGTGGTTATGGGTATTAATTAAAAAATAAATATAAAAAAAAACTTTTTTTTTATATTTATATTTATTATTTTAAGTAATTTTATATTTAAATTTAGTTTAGTACGAAAGTAGACGAGAGTTTCTAGTTTTATTTTTTAGTTTGAGTCATTAATCATTGGTCCTTGATAATTAATAAATAATATATTAACTACTGATTAAATAACTTGAAAAAAAATACATGAATAAATCTAATAAATAATTGATTAATGTTTATATATTTTTGAGCGAATGTATATGATTGTTAGTTGTTGGTTATTGTTATTAAATCAATTATAAAGTAAATGTTAAAAGCTTGCCGTAAAAATACAAAATTTAAATAAATTATTTGAATTTAATAAAAATGACATTTATGTTTAATTTATCTGATACTATTTTATAATTAATTTATATATAATTTTAATGTTAAATTAGATTTTATTGATTAAATCTTTGGAACTTAATTTTTTTTTCAAATTCTATTTACTGAATTTTGAGACGTAAATATGATTTTTATTTTAATTGAGCGAGAAATGGGCGCGAAAGTTATGAAAATTTTAAATTATATGTTAAGAATAGTCATATATTTATATATGATTATGAAACATAATAAACATATAAATATAATATAAAAAATTTAAGTAAATTTTGAAGGTGCACAGAAAAAAAGGATTTTTTGGCGCGAGAAAAATTTTGAATTATAAAATGAAGGCGAAAATTTTCTTAGGACTAGAAAATTTCTTGACGCAAGAAAAATTTTTCACTATAAAATGTAAAAAAAAGTTTCTTAGGATTGGAAAATTTTCTTGGTTCAAGAAAAATTTTTCAATGTGAAATGAAAACAGAAATTTTTCGTGGATTAAAAAAATTTTCTTGGTTCAAGAAAAATTTTCCAATGCGAAATGAAAACAGAAATTTTCTTAGGATTAGAAAAATTTTCTTGGTTCAAGAAAAATTTTCCAATGCGAAATGAAAACAGAAATTTTCTTAGGATTAGGAAAATTTTCTTGGCTCAAGGAAAATGTTTTATTATAAAATGAAGACAAACTTTTCTTGAAACAAGAAAAAATTTTTTGACGCAAGAAAAATTTTCCATTACGAAATAAAAACAGAAATTTTCTTAGGTCTAGAAAAGTTTCTTAGCTCAAGAAAAATTTTGCATGAAGAAATTGAATCAAAAATTTTCTTAGAACTTCTCGGCTCAAAAGATAATTTCTTGATCCAAGAAAAAATTCTTTTTCAATTCATAATGCGAAAAATTTCTTAGGGCAAGTAAAAATTTTTTTGGGACGTAAAAATTTCTTGTACTAAGAAATACTTTTTTTCTGCGCGTGTGAATAATTCCATCTTATCAATTATTTAAATAAAATCAAATATTCATTCAAAAATTTATTAAAATAATTCGAATTTTTAAATTCTTAAGTTTGTGAATTTTTCGAAAAATCCGAACTATTGTAAAAAAAAAAAAAGAAAAAATAAGAATTTATCAGATGTGAGTTAAGATTTGAATAAAATGTAAGATCTAAAAGTTACGAATAATTCGAAAGTTTATGAATAATTAAAAAATTTACCAATTTTTTGAAAATTTAAATTTTTCATTGAATATTAATAAATGCGATTTAAAAGCCAATAAGACCTTTAATATTTAAGTGGAATATTTATTAATTACACGGAATTTAATTTCGAAAATTAAATTTAAATGAATATTGTAAATAATTTTTTAATATATCAGACATATTTCGAAAATCGAATATTCAAAATTCGCATCAAGTAATTTTTTAATTTCTTAATGAGTTTCAAATAAAATCGAATAATTCAAATTTAAAAATTATTTGATTCGGAAAAAATTCGCAGTTTTCGAAAATTATAAAATTAGAATTGAAAAAATATTGCAAAAAAAAAAAAGAAGAAATTTCAAGAACTATAAATAATACGATATATTTATAATTGGAGTGTATTTAATTAATAAATTAAAATTAATTTTTTTTATTCGAATTAATTGAGCGCTCAAAAATATTAATTGCGTTTGAAAATAACTGGAATTAATTTACTTTTTAAAGGATTCTAAATAAAATAAAATATGTTATTACACAAATGTTAGTACAAAAATATTTAAAGTTCATATTATTGCAAGAGTATATTTTCGGTCATTAATAATATTAATGAAAAAAAATAATTATTGTAATTAATAAAATAATTTAAAATGTCATGCTGGACTTTTTTTTTTAAACCACTCATTAAATTTAATTGTAGTCTATAATAATCAGTCAATAAAAGTCAATGGCTAAATGTGAAGAAGGTTCTAATGAAGAGAAAATTTGGAAAAATTGTACGGAAAAACGTAAAAGAGACAATTTTTCTTTTTCCGGTTGTTAAGATCGATTTGAGCAATGAATCGATTATAGACATCTACAAATCGATTTTCGATTTATTTTCTGCTTTGTTCTATTCAAATAAAATAATAGAGTATCAAATTATTTTATTTGTAATCATTGCTTTTATTTTGTTATATTATTTTATTTTTTTTTATTATGAATTTTTACTCAACTTGTAAATTATCAATTTGGTTTTTTTATTTCTCATTTTCATTTTAATATTTTTTTTAAATATCCCGCCTTTTTGTCTTAGATGTCGCTCTTTTTTTCAAACCGACTGGCACGCTAGTGCTGCCACCAGTAGTTGGTGGAGAGAAAAAATGAAAAAAATAATAACAGTAAAAATAAAAATGGCGGCTAAATTTTTCGTGAATAATCAGTTTTACGTTTTTGATTAATTACAATTAAACTAAAAGGATTTAGATTGTGATTTTCCATAGGGTCCTTGTGATAAAAAATACAAAGATAATAAAAAAAAAGTTGGGCCGATTAATTGTGTCTATCGAGAGTTATCGTGTTTACGAAGTTTCATACGTAACAATTGACAGCACTGGTTTCTTGAGTTTAAATAATTTATTTTAAACTAATAAAATAACGAATCGACTTAATATCAGGTTCAAATTATTCCTTAATAAATTCTCTATATGCTAGTATACAATTACACCAATTTTGCTATGATTAAAAGAGTGTAGAAATATTTTTGTGTGAAAAAAATAGTCGGAAAAAAAACCGTTTATTAAACACCCTTAGCACTTTCGCGCTTGTGGTGTGCGGAAGTTATATTACGTTGATTCAAATTATTATCTGTCATAAACTCTCTAAAAATTAATTAGAGAAATTTTCACTAAATCAGACAGCCGCTCATTTCGTAATTACTAAACTAGTACAGTTTTCAAAATTAATTAATAGTTTCAATTTGCATCGGTAGTTTCACACTAAAAGTTTAAAAATTTACTATTTTGCCAGTGACGTTATTTTTCACTATTAAATTAGTAAAAATTATTAAAATTTTTATCTCAGTACAAATAAATTAACTGTGTACTCCCAGAATTCATCTTATCAAACATTCATATCGTTTTCAATTTAATTATTAACTATTGCACAACTCAATTGCGAAGCAATGAGATGGGTTCTGCTAACGCTTATCCACGCTTAGACCATGGCATTGCCCAGGCCAGGATAAACTATTGGATTGCCCATGACACTGCCCAATATTTAGGATGGTTATTTTGGGCGGCTGGTAGCAGGTCCAAAAGTACAAGAAATTATACAGGTAGAATATTGGGGTGTGTATAGTAATTTTCACTAGACCTGTACCTGAAACTATAAATTTCTACCTCTGTGAAAAAAATGGCACATACACTAATTTTTATCATTTGTTTTTTCATAAAAGAGAATGACTTTCTTCCCTCTAAACAGGGCAGAAATTTACAGTTTAGAAGCAGGTGTGATAAAAAAGTTTTATATGAAATTCTAATAACTACTACGTCTCAGAAATAATGTAATTTTTACGATTAATTAAAAAGTTGGGGTTAATAAAGACACCATATTTACAAAAACGTTATTTAATTATTTTTATTAATTGAAAAAAAAAAAAAATTAACTTTCTCAGTCAATACGTAAATAATTATAACCAATAAAAATAATTATAATAATAATTTAATAAAAATTATAAAAGCTGAGAAAGTATTGATAGGAATAAATCGCATTATTTCTTTCCCCATCTTCCATTTTTTTACAATAATTTTTTTACTAATTTTTTAATTAAAAATTATTATTACTTATTATTATTATTTTGGACTTTTAATCTCATGGAAAAAAGTATTTAATTTAAATAATAAGTGAGGATTTAATAATTACACGTGATTAAGGATTGATAAATTAATTTAATCGGGAGATAAGCAATTTAGCCATCAAGATTTATTTGAAATTTCAATTTTATGTCGGCAGCATGTTTGCAGTTTTTGTTCCAATTTATCTGAAACAGGTTAAATTATATTATTAGTTTCATAATTATTATTATAGTTAATTATTAATGTATAGTTATTTCTTGACGTCACAAAAAAATTATTGCAACGGGAATAAAACTAATTTCAATTTCACATGAGTGTGCAGCGAATATAATTATTTAAAATTAAATCCACGAATTATCATGTGATATTTTTAAAATTTTTAGAAAATCTAAAAATGCACACCTCAATCGCTCATTTTATTTTTAATCATTACTTTTATTTTTTTTCATTATGAATGTTATCCAACTTTCAAATCATTCATTGGATTTTTAAAAATTTATTTTCAGTTTGATTTTTTAAATATCCCGCCTTTTTGTCTTAGATGTCGCTCTTTCTAAATCCTACTGTTACACTAGTGCTGCTGCCAGTAGTTAGTGAGAAAAAAAATTATATAATAACAATAGTAAAAATAAAAATGGCGCTAAATTTTCATGAATTACAAGTTTTTATTAATTACAATTAAACTAAAATTTCATATTTTTCTACTGTGCTATGAGCAATCATTTGTAGTATCAATTATTCGTCTTTGGCAAAAGTTACCCTAGATCTGATTAAATCAGGCAGTATTGCAATTTTTAAGAATAAGATGTATGATTATCTACTAAATATAGATTTTAATTAACGAAATTTGTAACGGCGTATCATTGAACTTTACGTCACTCATAATCTATCGTATTGTCTTTATGACTGATTCAAACTGATTGTTTGCTCACTTCAAAATTTTATACTATTTTGTAAGATCACCTGTATGATTACATTCTGCCATTTGACCTGTGCCTTAGCATGAAAAATTAAATAAATAAAAAAGAGTCGGATAGTGATTTACAAAAGTTCTTGTAGTCACCAAACTAAAGCTAATAAAAAAAAATCAGGTCCGTAGTCGATTTATTCAAGTTATCATGATCACAAGAAATCAGTTAATTAATTGACATTAAGGCTCTTCTTAACTAAATTACATATTTTTAAAATAACATATTAAGGAATCAACTTCATGTTATATTATAATTATTCCTCAATAAATTCTCTATATGATGATATCGACTTTCTAATTAGTAAATAGTCTGATTATTTTTCGTAGGTGATTCTGTGCAATTTTCAGGTATTAATCAGAGAAAATATCATTTGAATAACATTGACAAAAATACAATACATATACAAGATGGAATTGATTTTTAGATGAAAAAAAATTTTAAACTTCCTTTTTATCGCATAAATGAAGGATTTTCTGAAATGGAGTTAGACAATTTGCCAATTAGAACGTCGATATAAATTTCAACCTATTATGATATACTTTAACAAGTGTAGAGATGATTCGCGCTTGAGGTGTGCAATATACTAATATATTAATTAATTAAAAGTATACTTACAAAATTATATATTATAATTATTCGATTATCTAATAATTATTTAGAATTTTTCTTCTACAAGACCTTGTTTGATAAACATGAGTACAGGAGTCGATACACCATCAATATCACGATATTCCATAATGCCAATAGTACCCTCGCAGTCCATTGATTCACCGGTGAAAAATTGCAAATCTTTAAACCGACCAAGAATGTCCTTCATGACTTTGTTGATGTTTGTTTTAAAGGAGTCAATTTGATCTGGTGCTGACTCTTGAAGTTTCTCAACGAGTCTAAAAAAATATAAATTATTTATTATTTCATATTTACTTAATAAAATTTTTTCAGTAAAATCGAGTAAACGAAGTCATTTTTATTTAAATACTCAACTAGTATATTAAGCTAAAAATAGTCTATTTAGGACAATTTTGGATTCAAACTTTTGGTTTTCGTTTGGAAATTACGACTCTACTAAATATTATTACTGTGGCGGATGGAACTTTAACCGATCGAAAAAAAATTAAATAAATTTCGCTGACAAAAAAAAAACTGAGAAATACGTGACCGGAAGTTTCTTTTGTAGTGAAGATGAATGAGAAAAAAAAACTTTAGAAACTTATAGTCGATTACATTGATTGGGATTTTTACAGAGCTCTAAAAATGTATGAAGAAAATTTTAAATATTTAAAAAGGCTTTCTCTAGACTAATTCAGAAATTTGTTCAATTTTTCGAACATAAAAAAAATAGAGTGTCCCTGACTACTAAATCCTAAAGTTTTAAAAATAAGTAATTTTTTGGAAAATTATATTGATAGTTTTTATTATAAGAACTATTGCTCACTTTAGTAATAAATTTCTAGAAGCATGAATGAGGCAAGCAAATATTCAATTTAGTTGATACGTTCTCAAATTTATTACAATTAAAAACTTCAGAGCAATTATTTGGTTGAAAAAAAAGGAATTGAAAAAAGATATAATCAAAAATTAGAAAAAAATTATTGCACTGAAAAAAATTTGTTTTTATAACAAACGGAAATTTCTCATTGGTTTTGATAAAAATATATTAATTTTTTCGCGAGCTACTTCTATAAACTATTAAATATTTAAATTTTATTATTTAGTTGTGTAAATTAATATTTAATATGACAGACATCGATGAATAACTTGAGAGTTTATTAAAAACACGATTTCCAAAAAGTCACCGTGGCTGCGAGCGCTAACGCGTAGGTCATAAGACTCGATAGGTCTGGGTTCGAATCCTAGGGAGGGTAAAATTATTTACTTATAAAAAAAAATGTTTGTTAAGGTACAAAACTAATCTGATCAACATTAGATAAAAAAAGACGTCTAATAATATTTTTTTGACAAAATAAAATTTTTTTCCGAGTATTAAGCAAGTAAATAAAATACTTGAACAAAGTAATTACTTTACATGATTGAATAAAATATTTGGCACTATCCAAGTAACTAAAATACTTAAATCAGCCATTTTTTTTTCTAAGTGAGAAACTAATAAAATTATTTATCTGAGTTATGTGTAAATAAAAATAATTACCTCTTCATGTAATCCTTAAGATAAAGAGTGAATGATTTTTTGTCAGGGAAGGCATATGATTCAACCAATCTATGGTTCAGTACAATATCAACTCCAGATTCGCATGCTTCGTCAGTACCTTCGGAAGCTTCTTCAGCTGATGGATTGAAACCGTCTATGTGAATATCACCTTGTGATCTTATAGTTAACTGTAATTAAATAATTACTTTATAATTAACAATTAACAGTCGAATTTAAATATATACTAAGAGCAATAATTACCTTGCCGTATACTTCGTAAAGGACATCATCAATCAACTTAATTTTGAATGAGTCTGAGAACAATTCGTCGTCTGCAAAAAAAAATTATAAATTAATTATCCTGGACTTCCAAGCCAATTAACAATTTTTGGATTTTTTTTTCAGCAAATTAATTAGTAAAAAAAAAAACTAAAAAATGCATGTGAAGAAAATTAAAAAAACTATAAGTGCAATTTTTTGAAATAATTTTTTTTGTTTTAGCGTTTGTAGAAAAATTAAAAAATTATTAGACGGGTAATTTGATTATTATTGAAATTATGTAAAATACGAATTAAAAAATAAAAAAAATCTATAATTAGAGTGATATAATTCCATATGGTGAGGTTATGATAATTTTTATCTATGATAAATTCATTATCTCGATAATTTGTGTATCTTAATTATGGAAAATAAAATATTTATATGATGAGTAGTACAATAGTGATGAAATGACTATCATTGACTGTTGAAGTAGATACTGGATGATAGCGTCATTGATGATTTTTTTTAAATTTAAAACACGCGTGTTGCTAATAAATTATGTGAAAAATATTAATTTATTTAAATAGTTAATTAATGAATAATTGTAACTTACTGGAAAAAATGTCTTTGTAGATTCTCATTATGGAAGATGGAGAAAGATTATGTTTCAGCTAAAATTAGTAAGACACAACCACGCACTGGTGCCGACCGGAAAAGAACGGAGAATGGAATGGAATGATCTAAAATGGCGACCAGCCACCGGGTTCAACCAACTAATTTTACATGTCCTTTGTAGCCGCGTGTAATTTTGTTGGCGTGATGTTGGAAGGGGAAGGAAATTATTTGCGACACCTAAAGGCTAATTTATGTAACTACTGTTCAATTTTTACTTTAATCCTTGGACTGGAAGAGAGAATGAATAAATCAAACTCCGATTTGTGGATCACGTATTTTTTATTATTTTTTAAGCCATGAATTTTATTTTTATCTACTTATTTAATATTTAAAAAAATGGTAGCTACACGGAAAAAAATGATGCTCAAAATTTAAATAGTTTGTAGTTTATTTTCGACTTAAAATTAGTATATTCGATACTAATATCGAACCAGGATCATTATATATATTACAAAATGGCTATTATTTATATTAAAATTTGATACACAGAAGAGCTAAATTTGTAAATTCGTATATTAAAATTAATATGAAAAAGAATCGATAAATTTGTATCTACAGTTATTACTATTCAAATAAACATACAAAAATTTTAAAAATGAGGAACCGAAAAATTAGTAAACGTACATATTAATATATAAAGATCTAGTATACTAATTTTTCATTTTATTATTTACCACTTATTCGATATATGTATATAATAAATTAATTTCTAATAACGAATAAATAACATTTTATATTAATTATTAGTCAATGGGATAGAATTTATAAAATAAGAGTTAAAAATTTTCGGTATTTTTATGAACAAAAAATCAGTATCTAGTATACTAATTTTTCATTTTATCATTTACCACTTATTCGATTTATGTATAGTGTAAGTTAATTTATAATGATGAATAAATGATATTTTAAGCTAATAATTGATCAGTGAGATCGAATTTATAAAATAAAAGTTAGTAACTTTTGCAATTTTCGGCTGGAAAAATCAGTATCTAAGATAGCAATTGTTAATTTGACCAATCATTACTTTTTAATAGATTATGCCATAAATTAATTAACTTTCACTAATAAGTCACGTACTATACCTAAAAGTAATAATATTTAGTTACTTTTTGAAATAATTGATAGTAGTTTTTAGGAATCTACAAAAATTAGTAAACTACTTTGCATTACTAGTACTAATTATTGATAACAGATTCCACTTTTTACTATTATTTATTAATTTTTAATATTCTGTTTTTTCCGTGTATTATGAAAATTATATTTTATTTACAAGTAACTTGTGTATAAAAATTTAAAAAACTACCTGATGTCTGCTATTTTCAGAATGATAACCATAACGTTTTTACGTTATATATATTTTAGTGTGCGAATAGTTAGAAATTTCGAATTATTCGAAAATTTTCTTTTGAACGACTTAAAATTGTAATAGTTTTGTAAATAATTCAAATTTTCGTCAGAAGTAAATAGAGCATAGACACAAATCTATGAAAAAATTATTTTTAGTTACTTTATAAAAACTAAACTAATGAATAAAAATTGAATATTTGAAAGCTGACCAAAATTTTCTCCATTCGAATCGAATAATTTGAAAAGTTACGAAGAATTCGAAAAGATTCGAATAATACGAGAAGATTCGCATTATTAGAATATTTTCGTAAAATTTTGATTTATTTGAAAAAATTGAATTATTTTAAAAGTTACGAATAATTCAAAAATTCAAATTATTCGATTTGATTCGAACTCCTCTAGTTTTAAATTATGATCCTGAAGTTACTAGACAGTAAACAATTTTCGAAATTTTTTTTCAACGTCAATTACAAAAAATAATAAAACTAAAAAAATGCACACGTAGAAAATTAAAAACACTACAGATGCAATTTTTTAAAATATTTTTTTTTCTAATAACTTATCATTTTGAAAAAAATAAAAAAATTACAAGTTGCCTCCTCAGTATCATTTTATAATTTTCAAGCAACCAATAGAATTTAAGTATTCAAAAATAGTTATATATTTTCCCCATAGGGAAAAAAACTCAGTAACGTACAAAATGAAGTGCGTCATTTCCGGTAAGAGAGTAGCCATTTGTAAATGTCGCGTCTTTAGGTATAATTTAGTTGAATTTTTATCTGTTAGCATTCGCATCAGTTTATAGTGTAAGCATCTCCATCTTCGTTCTTTTTCGCTTCTTAAATTGCGTCGTTGAACACGTTGTTGTATTTATTTATTAAATATATGAAATAACACGTGTTTTAAGTAACAAAACTGTTTAATTTATTGAGTAAATAATAATTAAATAAGTAATCAAAATGGAGGTTGATAAAAGTAATAACGAGGAAAAAATAACTGAAGAAAAGAAAACGCCGGTAGACGAACACGTTGACGATAACAAAAAACCTGCCGAAGTTGATGACAAAAAAAATACTGATAATGGTGATAAAAATGAAGAAAGCAAAGAGGATGATAAGAAACCTGTCGATGCATCACCGGAATTGTTGGAGAAAATTAAAAATCAGATAGAAGTAATTATTATTATTAATAACCTGATAATTTTTAACATAACCTACATTTTAGAAATTCATTTTTTTTTATGATTGTGAATTTAAAACGAGAAAAATTTGAATTTTAAATAAACTGACAGCTAAAAATTTATGATGCTGAAGTTAGCAGACAATTAAAAATTTTAGGATTTTATTTTGAATGATTAAATTTGAAGAAAAAAATAAACTGAAAAAATGCACATGTAGAAAATTAAAAAAACTATAAGTGCAATTTTTTTAAATATTTTTTTTTTATGATTTGTCATTTCAATAAAATTTCAAAAATTACTAGATGTACTGAAATTAATTGTACTGAAGTTGGCAGACCGTTGACAATTTTTGAATTTTTTTTTCTACTGATTAATTATAAAAAAAAAGAATCTAAAAATATGCACATGTAGAAAATTAAAAAATCTACAAGTGCAATTATTTAAAATATTTTTTTTTTTAATTTATCGTTCTTAAAAAAATCCAAAGATTATTAGACTTCGGCCAAATTCAGTATCGTAATTATTTGACGTCTAATAATTTTTGGATTTTTTTTTTAAATGATAAATTCTAAAAAAAGATATTTTAAAAAATTGCACTTTTAGTTTTTTGAATTTTCTACACGTGCATATTTTTAGTTGTTTTTTTTTTTGTAATTTATTTGTTGGAATAAAATATCTGAAAATTTTTGAATGTCTTAACTTCAAGATCATTTTTTTTTATACTGAAATTAGTCAATGTCTAGTAATTTTTAGATTTTTTTTTTTAATTACAAATTTAAAAAAAATTGTTTTTAAAAAATTGCACTTATAGTTTTTTGAATTTTCTACATGTGCATTTTTTTAGTTTTTTTTTTTTGTAATTGATTTATTGAAAAAAAAATTCGAAAATTACTAATTTTTTGCCAACTTATGATTCTAAAGTTAGCCGACGTCTAATAATTTTTTGATTTTTTAAAAAATGACACTACAAAAAAAGTCATTTTTAAAAAATTGCACTTATAGTTTTTTGAATTTTTTACATGTGCATTTTTTTAGTTTTTTGTTTTTTTTGTAATTAATTTATTGAAATAAAAAAACCAAAATTTTTGAATTGCCTATTAACTTCAAGATCATTTTTTTATGACACTGAATTTAGTTGACATTTAATCATTTTTGGATCTTTTTTTTTAAATGACAAATTATAAAAAAAAAATTGCACTTATAGTTTTATAAATTTTCTACATGTGCATTTTTTTAGTTTTTTTTTTTTTGTAATTTATTTCTTGAAAAAACAAAAAAAAATTGTTAACTGTTTACTAACTTCAGGATCACTATTAAATATTTTGTTGTAAATAATTGAAACTAATTGATTTTTTTTTTTTTTTTTTAATTCTAGTTTTATTTTGGAGACGTTAATTTACAACGCGACAAGTTTTTAACTGAACAAACAAAACTTGACGAAGGATGGATTCCAATGGCGATTATGTTGCAATTTAAATTGTTGAGCTCAATGAGTAATGACGAGGAGACAATTTTAAAAGCCATTGAATCAAGTGATTTAATGGAAATTTCCGAAAACAGAAGGAAAATACGTCGTCGGTTGGATAAACCATTGCCGCTTTACAATGAGGAATACAGACGATCACAACAGGCCAGAACTGTTTATTTAAAACCATTCCCATTAAATCTTCAGCTTGTTGAGTTGAAAGAGTTTGTCAAAGAATTTGGACCCGTTGAAAATATTATTGTAAGTTTTTTTTTTTTTTATTTTATTTATGATTTTTTAGTAGTTTTATATATATTTATATTAATTATAATTTATATTATAATTTATATTAATATTTATAATTTTAATTTTGAAAATAATGTTGGTAATTAATAACAAAATTTTAAATAACATCTTTGAGTGACCCATAGTCACTCAGTAAAAGTTGTGATGTCTCATTACATGATCAAAGCATGGCTCTATACGTGTTCAAAGACAATATCAATTGAACTATAAGTTTTTTAATTTGGATAATAATTTGTAAACTATCCTGTATAAAAAAAAATTCATGTTAAAAAGATTCCAAAAGAATTCGACTAGAATTTTTAAACTTGAGACAGATTAGAATTTTGAGTGAAACTTTTTTAGAATTTTTGTAATTTTTATAGCAAAAAAAAAAAAAGTTTATGTAAGGTTTTATATGAGCGAATTTTTAGTAAAAAAAAGAACGTTTTCAAAACATATTTTTACTACATTTTACCCTCGTTTCGAAGGTAAAATGACGTCTAATTTGAAACTTTTTATGAACGTTTTTTTGACTATTGGTTTCTAATGAGAACTTTTTCAGAATGAGGGTAAATGTAATAAAAATAATTTTTTTACTCAAAATTCGCTCATATCAGTCAGTCCCAAGCAAACTTTTTTTTTGATTCAAAATTACAAAAGTTTAAAAAAAATTGCACTTGAAGTTTTAATCTGTTCCAAGTTTGAAAGATTTAAATGTCGAAATTTTTTGGAATCTTTTTGAAAAGAATGTTTTTTACAGGCTCTGCTGATTGTAAAAATGTTATTTTTTTTTTTTTTACTGATACTTAAAACACAATAGTAATATAATTATTATAGTAAATTAATTAATATAATTTGTTTTATTATTTATTTTAATTAACATATTTATTTATAGATGAGAAAATACAAAGATGAAAACAAAAAACTACAGTTCAAAGGTTCAATATTTGTACAGTTTAAAAATCTTGAAGATGCTAAAGCTTTCATAGCAAAGGAATCAGTAAAATATAACGATACTGAGCTTATTAAAATGTTCAGGTAAATTTTATTTTGTATAAAAAAATTATGATATTTAACTAAAATAAAATAAAATAATTATTTATTATATTATAATTATATTTAAATTACAGCGAAGATTACACGCTGCTTAAAGCCAAAGAACGTCAAGAAAAAAAGGAAAAGAATGATACTAAAGCAAAGAAAAATAGTCAGGTATGAAATTTATGTTCTTTTTTTTATTTAATTTTAATTATTAAATTGGTTATTTATTTATTTATATATAATTTTTTTTTTTTGTAGCAGGAAGAAGAAAAAGAGGAAGAAGATTCTGAGAAAAATGAGTTACCTACAGGTGCTGTTTTACATTTGACTATTGATAACCATAAAGATTTATTATGGGAAGATATTAAGCATACGTTTGTGCAGTTTGAGGCCAAAATAATGTTTGTTGATTACAAAAATGGCTCACCTACCGGCTGGATCCGGTTCCAAGGAAAAGATTCAGCGCAACCAGTTCTTGATAAAATGACTGATAATAAAGTATGTAATTTTTTTTATGATCCTGGATTTAACAGACAATTAACAATTTTCGGGTTTTCTTTATCAAAAAATCAATTTAAAAAAAAAAAAAACCAAAAAAATGCACATGTAGAAAATTAAAAAGTCTATAAGTGCAATTTTTTAAAATATTTTTTTTTTTATAATTTATCGTTTTGAAAGAAATCCAAAAATTATTAGACGTCGGCTAACTTCAGTATCAATTTTTTTTTTACTGAAGTAAAAAATTCGTTTATAAAAAATTTTTTCAAGTGTTGACATAAAACTTTTAAATGAACAGGAAAATTTAACAATTAGAATATTAAATTTGTAATGTAATGACGTATTGAACATTTTTACAAGTCATATTTTTGATTATTTAAAAAAAAAAAAATAATTTTATAATCGTACTCATGAAAATTTTTAAAAATTATCAACTTGAATTTTGATATGAAATTTTTGTCTGCAATTGGAAATAATTACAAAAATTGCATAACAGAAAATAAATTCACAGTGAAATTTATATTTTTGAATTTTTGGAATTCCCACTCAAAATTTTACACTTGAATTAAAAAGTACCGTAAGATGAAGACTTAAAAATTTTTTTTCAAACGAATTAATTTAATTTCTTTTTAATTAAAATATCAATAATTTTAATTAATTAATTTATTTTTTTTTTAAGTTAAAAATCAAAAATTCCGAAGTAACATTCCGACTTTTGGAAGGCGAAGAAGAAGAAGAATATTTGCAAAAAGTTAAAAAAGAATTGATTATTAACAGAAAACCAAAATCAAAAAAGAATCGTAATAAGAAAGGTAAGAAATCAATTAAGAATTTTTTTTTTTATTAAGGGATAGCCACTGCGACGGTCAAAAAAATAAGTGATTTTTGGGAAATTTTTTGGCCGAGATAATTAAGGAATGTAACGATCGTGTTCTATTGTTTTTTTTTTTTATTAAATCAATTTTTCTATAGTTTTTCTATGGATTCGTCTTAGACGGTCACAAGTTTTGGTTTTTATAGATTTTCTATGAATTTTCTATGGATTTTCTAATACAGTGACAAGTCCTGGTGTTCTATGAATTTTCTATAGATTTTCTGTATAGATACATAAAATAATCTGTAATAAATTCCGGCAAGGCTAATGTGCAATTGTAAAAAGAAAACTTTTTAAGTATACCCGATGAAAAAAGATTTTATACAATTGTATAAAATTATATGTAAATTGGATAGAAAAAATGACCCGATCCATTTGTATACATTCGTACATAATTATATCTTATTTGTATATAATTTGTATATAATTACATAATGTTTTCGTATAGATTATATATAATTATATACAATTTTATGTAAATGTATACAAATATATAAATTTGTATATAGTTACATAATGTTTTCGTATAGATTATATATAATTATATACAATTCTATATAATTGTATACAAATATATACATGCGTATATAATTACATAATGTTTTCGTTTAGATTATATATAATTATATACAATTCTATATAATTGTATACAAACATACATTTGTATACAATTACATAATGTTTTCGTTTAGATTATATATAATTATATACAATTCTATATAATTGTATACAAATATATACATTTGTATATAATTACATAATGTTTTCGTTTAGATTATATATAATTATATACAATTCTATATAATTGTATACAAACATACATTTGTATATAATTACATAATGTTTTCGTATATATTACATATAATTATACACAATTCTATATAATTGTATACAAATATATACATTCGTATATAATTACATAATGTTTTCGTATAAATTATATATATAATTATATACGATTCTATATAATTGTATACAAATATATACATTTGTATATAATTTTATGTTTCTTTTTTGCATTTTTATATAGAATTATATACGATTGTATATAATTGTATATAATTATATAAAAATTTTTTTTTCATCGGGTACTCGCGCTTTAATACAAATGTGCGCAGAAACAGTGCACACATTTTTAAAAAAAACTAACCACAATGAACAGAGTAACGACGTGCGTTCTCTCTCATTAAAGTAACTGTAACTCACTTTTCGTAATTTTTACCTAAAGTTTTATACTCACATTTTCGAAGGTATAAACTTTATATTAAAACAAAAAAAAATTTTATTTTATCCATCTCAGTGGCTATTCCCTCTAATTAGTAATAACTTTTACTTCAATCTATAAAAGGTTGAATATTAAAACAAAACATTAACATGATGTCTAGCCATGCTAATACTGAGAGATCTTATTAATTTAAGGATCTCGCTGAGTTGAAATCACTTCACTATTAACTGATCATTATTATTTATTATAATAAATAATAATAATTGCTAATTATATAAATTAATATTTAGAAATAACACAAAATCTATTAATTGTTTGTTTGTTTGTTCATTTATTTAGGATTCAAAGGTAAAGCTAAGAAGAGAAGCGGTAGTCCAATACAAGATGAGGTTTCTGCAAAGAAAGTGGCAAAATAAGGTTTCAAATCACTATTTACAGAGCAACTATATACATTATTCTCTTATTACCTCATAATGTATAATTGTTATGATTATAATTAAAAAAAATAATATTAAAAATTATAATAACAGCATTTATAAAATATTTTTAAATCTATAATTATTCTAACTTTTCTCTTTGATGATTAAAATACATAAATAATTTATAAATTGATTTGATTGTTTGTTTTTTTTAATTTTTCGAGTACAAGAAAATTTACATTCACTGAAATTTTTCAAAAAATTTCAGTTTAAAAAAAAACTAAGTGATTTAGTTATAAAATAGGATACTTTTAATTAAATAAATATTTTACATGACTAATTTTTAAATTTATTTTTTTTAAACACCAGATTTACATTTTGATTTCAAGATATCGTTTACTTAAACTATTTTAAAATAGTCTTCAAATTACCATTTCTTCATAATTTATATTTATAAAAGTTTCTCACACAGATATATTTTTGTTAGTGTACGTATATTTTTTTTTTTACTTTAATTTGCAATTTTTATTTTTGAAAAAATTGCATTTAGTTTTTTTTATCTAGAGTTTTTTTAGGAAAGACGACTAATTTATTTTTCACTCATTCGCATTTACTGATTCCATTTTTACATGTAAAAAGTTTGTGCAATTATATTTAATATATGTATATATATATATTTATATAGTGGAAATTTATCTATTTAATTCCTTAATATTTAAATCATTCGACAGTTTCATTGATAATTATCGATACCTTTACACTTATAAGGTATCGAAAATTATTATCATATACTCAATTTGTTCCTGCTCAAGTCAAAAAATATTAAAATTTATAATCCATTACAATTCCATTGTATAAATTAACTTTTATAATTTATTATTTCATAAAATTATAGAAAAAAATCAAATTTTTCAAGTAATTTTGTAGTACTGTCGAAAAAACGGTTGACCCTACGGGTTAACTCCAAAACTTACGGTTGTTTTTGAGCTCAGAGAGCTCTAATGTTTCCGTGGCGCCGCCAAACGGTCGAAAATTTTTGTGGAACTCATCGAAATAAGACTTTTTGAAAGTGTCAAATTTGTCGATATCTTGCTTAATTTTTAACTTCCCGCTAAGAAAATTGCAAATTTTCAAAAATTCGGGAAGTTATTGGTTTCACCCCGATTTGTGAAAATCGAAATTCCAATAGATGTCGACGTTTTGAGGTTCTAGGAAGCTATTCTGACTAAATTCAAGATCATGTCCGAGTGTATGTAAATATCTACAACTTTTGAACGGATGAACCTATTTTAATCGTCAAGGTGTCATTCGACGCGGTTTGTCAATATCTCGAAGCTGAAAGAAAATTGAGCTTGATCGGTAGGGCTCGTTCGGAGATATTCCAATAATAAACTTTTTTCAAAAATGTTTTTTTCGGATAACTTTTTACGGGCTCGATGGATTGATTCCAAAATCAACTGGGCTCTGAAGCTTCATAAACCGTGTCGAATGCCACCTTAACCATCAAAATCGGTTAATTCTTTCAAGAGATACCGTTGTCGAAAGAATTAAAAAAAAAAAATTTTTTTAGTATTTTTGAAATTTCTCAAAAACGATTCGATAAATAAATTTCAAAGTCTGATCAGTTGTAGAACTCAATAAAACGCGTCGATTGCCACCTTAACCATTTCAATCGATTTATTAGTTCGAGAGATATCGTTTGAGAAAAAATGGTAAAAAACGTTTTTTTTCGAAAACAAAGGCATACAAAAGTATTTTCGAGCTCGAAAATGTATCCACAACAATTTTTCGAGCTCAAGGAGCTCGAAAACAGCGGGAAGTTTTGAGGCTGGCCCGCAGGGTCAACTGACAACCGATTTTTTATAATAATGCGATGTTAAAAAAAAAATTTGAAAATTTAATAGATTTTAATATCTTCATTTTTTTTTTCCCGGAAAGTAGATTTAACCCCAGGCAAGCATACATCGAAATTTCGCGCTTGAGGTGTGCAAAAGTATTCCTCTACTGGCACAGTGGATGAAAGTACCCGGTATGACTTAATGTAAAATACCTCGGTTTCTAATAGTTATAAACAAATTTTTTTTTTTTTTAATAAAAGTTCAAATAATTCTGCGTAAGATAGATATACTATTCGAGTAATTAATTCAATTTTAAAATTACATTAAAACTGAAAAAAGTGAGTTTTGAAGATTTTTTCTCTAAAACGCTGTATTTTCTGTTTTAATAGGCTAAAACATAAAAAATAATAGCTAGTGCTTTGAAAAGCTCAAAAACGTATATGATAGTAATATCAATTTTTTGATTTGCTTCGAAAAGGCAGTTGTTTTGCAATCTGAATGCGTTAAAGTGGCGTATTCTAAAAAATATATGAAAACCAGGTTTTTTAATTAATTTGAATTACTTTCTGATTTTCTGCGTTATAACAACTTAACCTCAACAACGACTACTGCGCACTTCCTCAAGGTCTTCTAAAACTATCGGCAGAGAAGACAACTCTTATTTTAATATTTACAATGTGTTACATATAAAAACATTTTTTTGGAAAGGAGGGGGGTACTTTTTACCCCATGTTTTTTCGGGGTTAGCCCACAGACAACCGTTTTTCAGATTCTTACATTATGCTTTAATTATTTGAATTCTAATTTTTCAAAAATTGAATAAAAAAATTCATACCGTTTTCCATATTTTCGAATTAATTTTTATTAGAATTGAAATTTATTTGCTAATTATTGGTAACAATTCCATAAAATTAATTATGTCTCAATTCATACAATGAAATTATAGTAGTAGGCTATAAAGTCATAAAATTTTTCCACTTGAATTACTTTTTTTTTTTTTTTTTTTATATAATATATATATCTTATATGTAACTAATTTATTATCTACAGTGAAAATCATTTGGAATAGTCTTATTAATTTGCGAGTAATTTGTGCAAATAATTTTTCGTCACCGATTAAAGATTTATCAAAGATACTTTCTTATTATATTTAATAATAATAATAATAATAATAATAATAATAATAATAATAATAATAATAATAATAATAATAATAATAATAATAATAATAATAATAATAATAATAATAAATACTGTAATTAATACTCGAGAGATAATAACTATGAAAATTTGAAATTGTACAATTAATGCAATGAAATTTTTTTCAAAGGCAGTGAAAATGCGTCGATGAGTTAATATATATATTCATATTTATTTAATAAATTAAAATTATAATCTTCAAGTATTAATTATTAATAGACGATACAAGATTTAAATTTTAAGATTAATGCACTTAAATTATTTTCATAGGAACATGAAAGTACACTTTATTATTTAATTATTCAAATAATTTCCTGATGAAAAAAGATTTTGTACAATTGTATAAAATTATATATAAATTGGATAGAAAAAATAGCCGATCCATGTGTATACAATCGTATATAATTATATCTTATTTGTATATAATCACATACTGTATTTGTATAGATTATATATAATTATACACAATTCGATATAATTGTATACAAATATATAAATTTGTATATAATTACATACTGTATTTGTATAGATTATATATAATTATACACAATTCGATATAATTGTATACAAATATATAAATTTGTATATAATTACATACTGTATTCGTATAGATTATATATAATTATATACAATTCTATATAGTTTTATACAAATATATTCATTTGTTTCTATATAATCGTATCCAAATATATACATTTGGATATAATCACATACTGTATTTGTATAGATTATATATAATTATACACAATTCTATATAATTGTATACAAATATATAAATTTGTATATAATTACATACTGTACTCGAATAGATTATATATAATTATATACAGTTCTATATAATTGTATACAAATATATACATTTGTATACAAATATATACATTTGTATATAATTATATACTGTATTCGTATAGATTATATATACATTTGTATATAATTATATACTGTATTCGTATAGATTATATATACATTTGTATATAATTATATACTGTATTCGTATAGATTATATACAATTCTATATAAATGTATACAAATACATACATTTGTATATAATTGCATGCTGTATTCGTATAAATTATATATAATTATATACAATTCTATATAATCGTATCCAAATACATACATTTGTATATAATTATATAAAAATTTTATATAATTATGCATCACCTCTATCCAATTGTATATAATTCATATATAACTTTATACAGTTATATAAAATCTTTATTTATCGGGTTATTTCGTTATTTTTTTCAAACATAATATTTAATTAAATATAATTGTATAAAAATTTTATTATTGTACCTTCATGTTCCCATTCAAATGAAATACCAATCGTTTATTTTATCTCAATAATAAATAAATAATTTATTTCATTGAATATATATAGAAAAATTAAAATTAAATTCAACGAATCGTAAAAATATTTAATTAAATATTTACAATACTTTCATATTTCAATTAAAATTACCTACTGATATAATATAATTACACATTAAATAAAAAAAAAAAAAATAAATAGTCCGGGTAAAAAAAATTATGTATAAAAAAAGGCTGGATTTAACGATATAAAATTATAGTTAAATCTATATTTAATCGCTTTTCATATATAATCATACATGAATAATATATAATTGTGTGTAGTTATTTTCACGTATAGTTACATATAACATACACGGGTATAGTTACATATAATTAGTTAGGTGACGTATCTACAATTACATATACTTACATACAATTATATATAATTATCCCTGGCAGATCCAAATCACGGTAAATTACGGTGATTACCGTACAGAATAATTAAGATATTTTACGGTAAACGTACAGTGTTTTACGACAAAAATGCGGCATTTATACTGTCAAATTGCGGCAAACTTGCGATATTTTACCGTCAAGTAAATTATAGTATTGCAAAAATGAAATATACGGCGTTTAAGGTAAAAAAAGTCGCAAATTACGGTAAATCACCGTAAAACTTGGCAAATTTGTCGCAGAAAACCCATAGTTTGCAGTTATTTACAGTATAATGCGATAAGTTGGATTCACCAGGAATGCCATCCCGACCCTAGTGGATCCAAATTACGGTAAATTGCCGCATTTTACGGGAAATTACCGCAATTTACTGCATTTACGGTAGATTACGGCAAACGCCGTATTTTACGGTCATTCTTCTCAACACTGTAAATTGCGGTAAAACCCCCGAAATTTTACGGCAAATTTGCGGTAAAAATGCCGCAGCTCTGCCGTAAAATACCGAAGCGTTGCCGCAAATTTTACGGTAAGTTGCTCTGCAGTTTTACTGCAAATTTGCCGTAAAATATGTAATATACCGTAATTTACGGCAAATCACGGTAATTTGCCATAATTTACGGTAAACTACAGTAATTTATCGCTATCCTAGCAGATCCTAATTACGGCAGAATGCCGTACTTTACCGCACTTTATGGTATTCAGTAGAATCCTGCATTTTGCTTTAATTTACGGCAAATTACCGTAATTTACAGAAATTTGAGAGAATACAGTAAATTGCGGTAATTCCTGTAATTTACTGTAATTCGGATCTACTAGGGATTTTATAGAAATGCGCTATGAAATAGATCCCTAGCAGATTCGAAGTACGGCAATCATCGTAATTTAAGGTATTCAGCGTAACTTACGGTAATTTACGGTATTTAGCGGCATTTTCGTAACTTGTGGCAACTTAGGTAAATTGCCGCATTTTTAGCGAAAGTTACGGTAAAACGCCGTAGTTTACCGTAATTCGAAACCGCTAGGGATGTATTCTAAAAGGCAAAGAGACCCTATAATTTCTTCTTAATCCCTGACGACTGTGTAAATGTAAGTATAAGTAATTATACATAATTCCATATAATTTTTTTTACCCGGGAGGTCGATTGGTATTTTATTTAATTTAAAATCCAAGCACGTGTACTGAGAGAAATAATAACTTTTAGGAAAAATTTTAAGATTTCATTCGAAACAATTTTCTAAATCAATGAAATCCGAGATCTGCTGATTTTTTTTCCAAGTTCTGTAAATAAATTCCGATTTTCTTCTATCAAGAAAATTATTCTTTAACTCAAATCTAGAATTTACAATTTATAATTTTTATCGATGCATAAGGTACCGGTGGGTAATAAGGCCTAGCTAAGGGAGATTTTGAATAGAATCGAAAATATTGCATTTAATTATCGAAATGTATCAAAAATCTTTATTTCAATACATTAGCCATAAAATATAATCAAGTAATGGTAATTTATACTACAAACAAACAAAAAATTGAACTTTTAAAAAAACCATACGAATAGGCCTTATTTTACTACGGTAGGGTAATAAGGCCTACGGGTTAAACAAACTGGAATAGTTTAATTATACTTAATAAAATTGGTATTAGAGATGAATCATCACTTAAATTTAGAAACAATACTTTTTTAAAGACAGAAGACTAGATTGTTTTGTTCAACAGCACTTAAAATTATCAGTATCCTTTTTAAGAGTCAGAAGACTAGATTGTTTTTTATAATTTCTTCTGCACTACGACATGATATGACGGATGATGAAATATAGAAGACAGGGAACGTGGTATCGGGACTCTATAAACTTGTCGTAACATCTCTATGCAAGACCCTTCTACTAGAGTAGCCTTTAGCCAAGGCGGTTATTTTAAATATCATTTCTGTCACTTAGGCCTTATTACCCGCGGGTACTTTACTTAAGAAAATATTGTTTTTACAAAAGTTCATTTTTTTCAGCATTTAAATTATAACAGTATTCCAAAATAAAAGTAAATTATCTGAAACAATCAGAAGAAATAAAAAATTTTAATTAACGAATCTAAAAGTAAAAAAAAAAAAAAAATTAAAAACGCGTATCTTGAATCGTATTATTATCTTCATTAAAAGTAACGTGCTTGGATTTAATCGTGCCCGCTTGGGGCAACCCCTAATGCTATACAGTTATCTCTTGAATTTGCACACGTTTTTTAATAGTACCCCCACCACCTCCCCCCACCCCAGTACTTAATGAACTAGTTGTTCTAACTGGTGGTTTAGGAGGCATTATTAAGTCTTTATTACTATGCGTCGATGACGAGTTAATATACGTATTTTTGATAACTTGTTCATTATTAACCTCATCACTATCATTGTTATCATCATTGTCATTATCATCGTTATCATTATCGTTATTTATTTGTTGATTTGTCATATTCGGCATTGAAATATTGTTATCAACATCATGCTGATGTTGTTGCTGCTGTTGTTGTTGCTTCTGTTCTTGTTGTTGATTCTTCAAAGTATTGTTTGTATTTCTCGCCAAGGTTGTGTATGAAGGCGGCGGTTCTTGAACAGAAGTTGAATTATTGTCGATTGCTTTTATTGACGGACGTGTCGTCATCGCTAACGATTCTTGACCATTGGCCATACATCCCAATGATGCCCGTTTTTTATCACGATCACGTTGGTAATAAATACCAGCGAATATTAACATATTTAGTACCAATAGAATGCATCCGACACCGACGGTTATTGCTAGTGCGGTTGTTGTACTGTAGTAGTGACGCGACGCTAACCTCTGAAGCAATTCCGCGTCGTCGTTATTGTTATTTAATATTGCAGTCATGTCTTCTGTTATTTGATCGTCTGTTTGAGTTGTGCATGATGTTGACATTGTGCTCGTCCTTGTTGGATCAAACAGTGGCACTGGTGTGTGCCATTCATCTCGCACAGTTCCTAAACAAATTTAATTATTATCATTACTTTGTTTTTCAAGTATTTCTTTGTCGATTTTATTAGCAATTTATGAGAATATTCGTGACAATTAACTTTATTGAATTTTAATTTAATATTTGGTACGCAACGTTATGAAATATGAACGGAATGTTTAATTATTACTATATTTAATTACAGTAATTAAATTTAATTTGATAAAGTGTTAATTATTCTTCTATCAATTTGCTAGGGACATTAGTTAATTACAGTAATTAATTTTGATTTAATATTTATATGAACTGATTTAATTTAATTTAATTAATTTGTTTACTTCCCGCTAAAAAAATTTAAAATTTTCAAAAAATAAAAAAAGGGAAATTATAGGTTTCGAAAGCCGAGTTTTGAACAGATCTTGACGTTTTGAGGTCCTAGAAAGATATTCTATTTTTGAGATGATGGCTTCCTTACGAAAAAAAACTAATCGGCATTAATGAGAAATACTAATGTTTAGTTTTTTTCGCGCACTAATGGTTTAGCGTCATTAGTGTCTTTCGTGTAATTAATTTGAATTTCATAGTAGAGTACACTCAGAAAATTAAATAATAGGAGTTATTATTACTATCCAGTTATGGTAAAAATTTCTACCATTAATCAGATAGTAGTAAATATTATCAAGATGATTGTATAAATCATCTAGATTGTAATATTCACCATATTTATGATAATTGTTACAATCCTGTATGTTAACTAGAGTTAGTTATTATTAATTATTCTAGATGATTGGAATTAAAAAAAGTTTGGAAAATCCAAAAGTGCACACCTCGAACGTTCATGTTACAATAAAATATATAAATTATTAATTTTCATTTTTATTACAAAATTTTTTAATAAACATCTAGAAAGAAATTCGTTTTTTTTTTTTTTAATTTAGTTAATTCTATGACAGTTGGCAATAAAAAAAAAATATCAGATGGTAAAGTAGAACCTTATGATATCAGCAAAGTTCGATGATAAAAAAAAACATTCCTGATAAAATAAAAAAATGGCTGCAGTGTGTGTTTGTTTACATGGTGCCGGTTTTAACAGAAATTATTTATTATAAAAAAAACGAGAAGGACTACAGTAGTGATCTTCGAAAAGGACCTTCTTTGCATAATTCTGAAGACAGTGAAAAAAAAATAAAGTCATTTTGTCAAGCCGTTCACGAGATATCTGTGCCACAGACTTTTTTTGGACAACAGACTAACTGACGTCCACGATACATATTTTTTATTGAACTTTTTTTTATTATAATACGTATCGGACAACTTAATGAAAGTATCAGTCTTATTAATTAGTGTTTCCTCTTTAGATTAATGTGCTTTTTATAACGTGTAAGTGTGATATGAAAGTAATATATACAGTTTAATGCGAAAAAATCGCGTGACCGTGACAAGTCCGTTATAAAGCATAACCTCTCCGCTTCGCGTTCGAGGTGTGCAATTAAGCATAATATTGTTATACCTGAATAAAAATGATCTCCATGCTCACGAAAATGATGATGTCTCATTGATACATCCTCATCCCCCGGTTGATGCAATTGCGGTATTAAATTTAACCACATTGCCATTTTATGACCACGATAATGACTCTTTACTTTTGGTTTGAGAGCTGAAACGAAAAAATATATACATTCATTATTTAATAATAACAGTACATTTAATTAACAGGTATCATGTTCATGTTCATTATTTTAGTTTTTAACAATATTCTATTGTTTTCAATCTCTGTTTGTAGATCCATAGAAGTTGTGTTTATAAATAAATTGAGCATTACAACTATTTAAAAAAGTTGCAGGGTATTATACACATTGAGAACAAAAGAATACAAACGAAAAATAAAAAAAATAATTGGATCGATGAAAGCATCAAGACTGTAAGCATATTATTTTGATAGAAAGCCGATTAGTTTTTTTAGTACAAAAAAAACAAACGCCGTTTTTTCTCGTCCAGCAGACTTTTATTTTCACTTAATAATTACTGGACAAAGGATTTATTTAAAAATTTCAATTTTATATTTCTTTTCAATAAGTGAGGCAAAAAATAATAGTAATTTATTAACAAATATTTATTTTGGATGTAATCTTCACAGATCTAAATTACGGGATATTACCGTAATTTACGGTATTGAGAAGAATTACCTAAAATGCTGTAATTTACGGTAAACATACGGAATTTTACGGCAACTTTGTAGTAACATTGCGGCTATTCCCCATAAAATTTGCAGCAACACTGCGGAATTTTAGATAAAAGTGAAGTATTTTACCGCAAATTTGCGGTAACATTGCAGCATTTCACTGTAAAATACCGTAATTTACGGCTCCCATAAGAACTTACGTAAATTGCCGTAAAATGGTACATTTTTATTGTAAATTACCGAATTTTGCCGTGAATTGTCGTATGTTACCGTAAACTGCGGTAATTTTTGGTAAATGCTGTAATATACGGCATCTGCCGGTAATTTACACAAATATACGGTAAAATACAGCAATTAATCATAACTTGTGGAATTTTTACCGTAAGCACAGCATGTTTTTCGATTTTAACAGTTTTACAGTACAACACTTTACTTTACGGTCAAATATCGCAGACTTGCCGCAATTTTACGGTAAATTACCGATCTCTTACTAGAAATTTACGGTGAAAATATCGTACTTTTCCTGTGAAATACCATAAGTTTACCGTAGAATACCGCATTTTATCGTAAAGTATGACATTTTGCAGTAAAATACCAGTATTCTTCCGAATACCGTAAATTACAGAAAATTACGGTAATTTACCGAAATTCGGACCCGCCAGGGAATAAGTTTTTACTCAATTTCAAAAGATTGCGGGGCTTTACCACTGAATTTTTTTTTTTTTGTTAAAATTATAAAATACCAAAAACTGGCTTGCGCGATTTTTTAAAATTGACTCGAAAATTTTTAACTACTTTACTGCTAAAAAAATAAACTGGTAAATTTTAATTATAATTATTTTCTTGTATTACCTATCGTTAAATAGGATTGTGATTCAGTTTCATATTGTTCCCAATTAAGTCCACGGAATCGAGCTTTTTCTCTCTCGGTTCCGTAATCAACGGACTCAATATTATGAGGTAAATTGGGATTTCCAGTTTTAGCAAAATTAGTAAGAAACGTGAGTATGGCTTCAGCGACACCTTGATCCTGCCGACTGTAATTGTGAGGAAAAAATGCTCCACCAGATATCAAAGGTAATCCAAATATATAAGGTATGTCTTCACCACGTACACTACCCAATCGCTGAAAAAAAAAAATGAAGTTTTTAATTATTTCATGATCTTCACTTTGCATTCTACTGCAAAAAATTGAGAGTGAAAACGAATTTTATTTCAATCTCAATTCACTCCGCATACTTTAGAAAAATCTTCCTAAAAATACAGTATAAATTGAAAAATTTTTTTTCATTCTTTGTCAGATCGGTGATAATTCATGGTAACCACAGATTTTGAAACTCAAATTCCCTGATTTTTCCCGGTATTCTAATCAAATAATTAAAAAATTCCCTGACCATATGTCGTAATATTAAATCCTTGTAAAAATTTATTTAATTCAAAATAAAATGGTTTGAGTCAGTTCAATAAATAATAAATCATTGTCGTTAAATGAAACTTTATTTTAATATTTGTCAATGTTCATAGATTTTTTTTATTCATTAAATGAATAATTTTTAATTATTGATTTCAAATCAATGTTCTTACATTTCGTAGACCCAGCCACGTAATAGTCAAATAAATAAGCATTTATCCCTTTGATCGTATCCCGCATGAAAATATCATATATGGTAAACATATATTAAAAAATATATGTTACAGATATAAATATATATGTGAAAATACATGAAAACTTATATAGAACTATATACAGATTTTGGCCGATTTTATTATATTTCTATATATGTTTTCTCTTATATGATTTCATATATTTCCGTATAACTTCAATATATTATTCATATGTTTGAAAACTGATAATTTCAATATATTTAAAAATTAATGTTATTTATATATGAAAACAAATAAGAATACATATATAATTCATCATTGTATGGCACGATATATGTACTACGTATTCAACTTTATAAATTTTTGTATATTTTTCGATATATAGAACCATATAAGCCTCGCCATATATGTAAGAATAAATAAAATCTATTATTTTCTGTCTTCCTCTCTCTGTTATAAGATTCAAAAATTGTGTTCAGAATATATATATATATGTGTGCTAGCTTACAAATTTACATATATAATTATCAATATATGTAATACATATATGTGCTAACTTATAAGTTTACATATATGATTATAAATATATATAATACATGTATTAACTTATAAACTTACGTATATAATTAATTATATTAAAACTTACTATATTATATATAAGAAAATATATATCGTTTTTGGCCACTTATATGGTCCCATATTGATTATATATTTTTCCATATATATTTATCATATATGGTATTTTAATGCGGGATATCACTTCATACATTCTTTTCAAATTCGAATAATAAATTTAAAATAAATCATACAATTTGTTGGGAATTTAGGTATGGTAATCGTGAATGAAACAAATCAATTTATTGAACAAATGAAAAGTATTTCTTTTTATTAAAATACGCGCTCTAGGGTATGTCTTCACTCGTAAGAGATTTAGCTTAGACTAACTTATTCTTTTAATATTATTTAACACTGAGGTCCAACAACCTCTCTTCTTTTTGTATAACAAAGATCTCTAAGTTCAAAATATATATATATATATATATATATATATATATATATATATATATATATATATATATATATATATATATATATATGAGTGCAAATGAAGAAAAACATATTGCCTTTCATTTACTTGGAACATGGGCCTCAATCTCTCGTCGACCCAAGTACCTAAGGTCATAAAATTTGATCCATGCTAGCTTTCTTTTCCTTAAGTAAACATATACATATTTTGAACTCAACTTAAATATATATACTACGAATTAAATACAACACTGTTCGAAATATTATTTCCAACAGAATATTTAGTAAAGAGAAATAATTAAATAAAGTATATATAAGAATCAAGATTGATTTTTGTACAGAGAATCCAACACGCCCCCTCAAAAATTAATCTTTAAATAAAATCAAAATAAAATTAAATTAGCTTACATAATCATAATACTAATTATAAATGATACCTTTACAATAAACTTATTATATCAATTAACTTCTAATTTAAAAATTGTAAAGACATATCCTTTCACGCAATCTGGGGGTGCGAACATTATGGCCCAACTAATTTGCAAAGGGATTAGGAAAACCCAGAAAAACCTAATCCGACCATTTATCTTAAATATTTAAATTATACAGTCTATAATATATATACACATTATATACAACATAAATATATTCTTAAAATTATTCCAAGCCCATTTGTGTTCTGAACTCCACAAATTTTGGGCCAGCTAAAGACTTGGTCAGTGCATCAGCAATCTGTTGATCTGTAGACATATAGATTAGTTTTATTAAACCTTGCTCTACTTTGTCACGAGAGAAATGATACTTTATATCGATATTTTTCGATCTTTTATGGCTTGATGGATTGTTCGCGATACTAATACAACCATTGTTATCTTCATAAATTACTATTGGCCCTGATATAACTATCTTTATACTTTCCGCTAAAGATCGCAACCACAGTGCCTCTCGTGCAGCTTCATACAGAGCCATATATTCAGCTTCTGATGTTGAACCTGCCACAGATGCCTGTCGTTTAGATGCCCAGCAAACAGTACAATGATCGAATAACTTAAATAAATAACCGGTTGTACTTTTTCTATCAATTTTATCATCTGCCCAATCTGCGTCTACATAACCGCTAATTATTTCTTTATAATTATTACGAGTATATGTTAATTTAATATTACTAGAACCTTTTAAATATCTTAATATTCTTTTCAGATACTGCCACAGTGTTTTGTTGTTTTTATTCATATATCTACTTACGATATTTACTGATATACTTAAATCTGGCCGTGTACAAACCATTAAGTACATTATACAACCAATAACACTTCTACATGGCGCATCATAATTTTCATCTGAATTTAAACCTTCATAGTCAATTTTAATTTCTAGTGGCGTAGTTACAGGCTTACAATCATGCATATTAAATTTATTCAAGACTGAATTGATGTATGCATTTTGATCTAATGTTATTACATTATCTGTTCTTGTAACTTTTATGCCTAAAAATAATCTAATTTCTTTTAAATCGACCATCTGAAATTTATTCATTAAATATTCTTTAAAACTATTCATAGTATTTATATCTGAAGTTGCTACAACAAGATCATCAACATATAATACTACATAAATGTTCTTTAAGACATCTCCTAAGTCTAAGACATAAATACAACGATCTACCGGAGAATTTTGGAAATTTAATTCTTTTAATGTAGATTCAAATGCTTCAAACCAGCAGCGTGCAGCCTGTTTTAAACCATACAGAGCTTTGTTCAATTTGCACACCTGATTTTTATCGCATTTGACTTCCTCTGGTATTTTCATATAAATTTCTTCTTTCAATTTGCCATTCAAAAAGGCTGTCTTCACATCCATATGATGCAGCAACAGATTATTTTGATTGGCAAATGCAACTATAAATCTAAAACTAGCAATTCTAGCAACTGGCGCAAAAGTTTCATCATAGTCTACCATATATTCTTGACTAAAACCTCTAGCCACTAATCGAGCTTTATATTTATGTGGATTTCCAAATTCGTCATTTTTAATTGTAAATATCCACTTACAGTCTACAATATTTTTATCTTTAGGTCTTGGTACCAATGTCCAAGTATTATTAATACGAAGTGAATCGAGTTCACTTTTAACGGCTCGTTCCCACTCAACCCTATCATTCCTATTTTTAATTTCATAATACGAACTAGGAATTTTGTGCATTATTGATTGAGCGGATAGCATACAATCGTCAGGTAAACTATTTTCATTATACGAAATCTGAGGACGGCCTCTGATCCTATCACTCCTCCTACAACCGGCTTCCGATATATTCCTATTATGTAACTTAGGAATTTTATTATCTTTATGACCATTTATTATATCTGATTTACCATTATCAGATTTACTTAAACTATCTGGTTTATCATTACCAGATTTACTGATACTATCTGATTTACTACTACCAGATTTATTTAAACTATCTGATTTACTACTATCAGATTTCTTTGAGCTATCTGATTTATCATTATCAGATTTACTCACACTATCTGATTTATTCATATCAGATTTATCCGAAACGTTATCGATCGATAATGTATCAAAATTATCATTATCTAGCACTGATTTTGATATTTCAGAAAGATCAGTTTCGCTTATGGAGTTTTCACTTATAACTCCTACCGGATTCGTACCTGGTCTAGATACCAAGTAATTTACTTCATCTACAATAACATCCCTGACAACTACATATTTTTCAGTTTCTACATCCCACACCCTATAACCATTTGGTTCATATCCTACCAGTATTCCTTTCCACGATTTCTCATCAAATTTTGTTTTACTGGTTTTATTATGGACATACACAGTTGAACCAAATATTTTTAAATATTTTATTTGAGGCTTTTTACCATGCCACAATTCATATGGTGTTTTAGATTCTTTCAAAGCCCTACTAGGAACAATATTAATTAAATATGTTGCAGTAAGAACTGCATCACCCCAGAAAACTTTATCTAACCTAGCACCGGCAACCATTGATCGAGCTTTTTCTGTTATTGTTCGAACCATCCGTTCAGCTACACCATTTAATTGTGGGGTATATGGTACTGTCAAATGATAGCTAATACCTTTTTCCACACAATAGTCTTTCATATCGTTAGATAAATACTCTCTACCATTATCAATATATAAATTTACTAATTTTACGTTGAAATGAGCTTCACTTTTTGCAACGAATTCTTTAAATACTGAAAATACGTCTGATTTATTTTTAAGTAAATAAACAACACAATAATGAGTGTGTTGGTTAACGAATAAGACATAATAATTTTTATTATTTAAAGCCGTCGGAGTGATTGGACCACATACATCCGAATGTACGATATATAACGGTCGTTTAACGTGATCTCGATTTTTACCACCGTTAAACGGTAATCGAGCTTGTTTCCCTTTTATACATGCTTCACATATATTATTATTAGGTGTGATTCCTATTATCTGCCCTAAATCTTCAATCATATTTTGACTTTTTAATTTTATAAATTTATTCTTACTTATATGACCTAACCTTTCATGCCATATTTCATAATTTAATTTATTGCTACTATAAACTTGAGCAACTGAATTTACTTCCGATTTATCAATTATGAAGTCAATATAAATTAAATTGTTTGAGGGCTTACCTTTCATTAAGGTCTTACCACCTTTATTTATTGTGACGCCTTGCTGATCAAACACAATTGTCATGCCTGAATTACGTAGTTTTGTCACTGAAAGTAGATTGTACGGGACCTCTTCAATAGTTCCTTGAATGCCCATATTGGTTGTTACCTGGATGGAACCCCTTTTTGTAGCTGAAATAAATTCTCCGCTTTTTGCTACGGATATTTTTATTGGTCTCTGAAGATCGTCAAAACTCTGAGCAATGTCCACTCTATTTGTTAGATGGTCAGACGCTCCAGAGTCCAACAAAAACATAATTTTATTTCCATCACTATTATTTAAATAAGAATCCCCAGCCATAAATGCAATCCTTGAAGTTTGTTGAGGATTCATAACTTGAACAGTTTGAACTGTTCTCTGTCGTTCATTATAGCCTTGATTGTTCTTCTTATTAAAATAACAGTTTTTCTTGAGGTGACCTTTACGACCGCAATGATGGCACTTAACACTAGACGTAACTTTATGTGATTTGTATGACTTCTTATAGTTCATTGGTACGTGACTGTATTTAAATTTCTTTTTATTGTGATGACTAAAGTTATTTGGAAGAAAATGTTTCCTGACACCACTATCATTCCCTTCTGCAACTAACACTTTTGTACTTGTATCATTATATTGTTCATTGATCCTTATTTCTTCTTCCAAAAGTGTCAATTTCACATGTGAATAGGAGATGTTGGCATCGGCCATTGTTTCAATCGCTGTTGATACTGCTCGGTAGGCTGATGGAAGAGATGCCAATAATAATCCTACCCGACTTGGTTCAGGTAGTTTCGGTCCTCCCGATAAAACTAGCTTATCATATAATGCATCAAACTTTTCAAAATGTTCAGCAAGTGATGCATTATCTTTTAATTTTAGTGAAGCAAACATTTTAAATGTTGTCACTTGAGTTGCTGTACTAGTTTTCTCATATGTTGCATCTAGTTCTTCAAGTATTTCCCGGGCGGTTTTAGTAGAACTTATAAGATTGATAAATTTATCTCCAAGGTATTCACATACGATGCCTTGAGCTGTTCTTTCAGCCTTTTTCCAGGAATCGTCAAGTTTTTCAGGAACCTGATCCTCCACAACGTGCAATATATTTTGTTCACGCAATACCGCACGAACTCTAGCTTTCCAAATATTATATTTATCACCATTAAATTGAGGAATGCTTCTTCTTCCTTCCATTATGAATTTATTTAAACACAGCACTAATCACTATTTAAAAACACGTCACAAACTTGATAGGTAACACTTAAATTTAAGGCTTATAACTATTTAGCGTATTAAAAAGTTATTATTTAATTTAATTTTTTTTTTTTATTTTGAAAATAATTATTTATAGTTTATTTTAATTTAATTATTTTGACTATTCGAAATCACATACACTTAAAAATTAAAATTCAAAAATTTTAATAGTATAGTTTAAGTTAGGTGATTTTATAATTTTAATAGTTTTTAATTTTATTTAATAAATTAATTTTTCACGATATTAATACACGGCGTATTCTGGGCCCATAACCTGTTGGGAATTTAGGTATGGTAATCGTGAATGAAACAAATCAATTTATTGAACAAATGAAAAGTATTTCTTTTTATTAAAATACGCGCTCTAGGGTATGTCTTCACTCGTAAGAGATTTAGCTTAGACTAACTTATTCTTTTAATATTATTTAACACTGAGGTCCAACAACCTCTCCTCTTTTTGTATAACAAAGATCTCTAAGTTCAAAATATATATATATATATATATATATATATATATATATATATATATATATATATATATGAGTGCAAATGAAGAAAAACATATTGCCTTTCATTTACTTGGAACATGGGCCTCAATCTCTCGTCGACCCAAGTACCTAAGGTCATAAAATTTGATCCATGCTAGCTTTCTTTTCCTTAAGTAAACATATACATATTTTGAACTCAACTTAAATATATATACTACGACTTAAATACAACACTGTTCGAAATATTATTTCGAACAGAATATTTAGTAAAGAGAAATAATTAAATAAAGTATATATAAGAATAAAGATTGATTTTTGTACAGAGAATCCAACACGATTGACGATAAAAAATTAATTATAGAGCAATTATTTATTATACTATTATGTTTTATTCTTTAGTTATTCCCATTTATATCAGTCTCAGCTCTTTGTACTTTATATTAATACTTCGGAGCGTTGGAAATTTTTTTTTCACGATTATTGATCATTAAATTATATGAGTATTATTATCAAGTACATCTTACAAAGTTTTATGTGCATTCATTCATCCATTTCTTAATTAGCTCTAATTAAGTATTTAATCTTATTACCGTTGTATTGTAATATATATATATATATATATATATATATATATATATATATTTTAAATTTAAAGCAGCTTACAACTACTAAGGTTGTAAAATCACATATATTTTAATAAGAAATTCTTAAGATCTTTTGTAAAAGTTGCATAATTGTTTTTTTTTTTTTATAAATCAACTAATGAATTAAATAATTAATGAATAGTAGATTTTTCTTATTATTTTAAATGTTAATGAAAAGGAAATTGCGTGTTTATTTTTCTAGCCTTTTGAGATAACAACAATTTTTACCTTTTAGCTTGATAGTATGCTCGTCAAGTTAATCAAATTTAAAACTTGACGTTAAATTAATTAGTCTACGTCATTTTAGTTTCTTAGCTCTTCCATCTCCGTTTTTAAATATATACTTGTTTGGCATACACATTTTGTTAATTAAATGCTCTTTTATTATTATTTAAATATTTACTACAACCAAATAATAATTGTATGCATTTATTCTTATAATATTATTCAAAGTTTTTTTTATAGTACTTTTATATGTTTTCACCATATTTGTACTGAAAGTTAAATTTCTGCCTTGTTTTGCGGAAAAAAGTCGTTATTTCCTTTCATGAGAAAACAAATGATAAAAATTAGCGCATGCGCCATTTTCTCCCCGAACAGAGACATAAATTTCAATTTTCTGGTGCAGATTCGGTGAAAAAGTAGTATGGACACCAGGGAGGGAAGTAGGAAATTCCAATCCTCGAGTGTGTATACCCGATGAAAAAAGATTTTATAGAACTGTATACAGTTATATATGAATTATATACAATTGGATAGAGGTGATGCATAATTATATACAATTTTTATATAATTATATACAATCGTATATAATTCTATATAAAAATGCAAAAAAGAATAATAAAATTATATACAAATGTATATATTTGTATACAACTATATAGAATTGTATATAATTATATATAATCTATACGAATACAGTATGTGATTATATACAAATGTATATATTTGTATATTATTATATATAACCTATACGAATACAGTATGTAATTATATATGAATGTATATATTTGTATACAAGTATATAGAATTGTATATAATTATATATAATCGATACGATAACATTATGTGATTATATACAAACGTATATATTTATATACAAGTATATAGAATTGTATATAATTATATAGAATCTATACGAAAACATTATGTAATTATATACAAATGGATATATTTTTATACAAGTATATAGAATTGTATATAATTATATAGAATCTATACGAAAACATTATGTAATTATATATAAATGTATATATTTGTATACAAGTATATAGAATTGTATATAATTATATATAATCGATACGATAACATTATGTGATTATATACAAATAAGATATAATTATGTACGATTGTATACAAATGGATCGGGCCATTTTTTTCTATCAAATTTATATATAATTTTATACAATTGTATAAAATCTTTTTTCAACGGCCACACAGATTAAAATGTCCTACTTTCTTCCCATGGTGTGTAATATACTATTTTAGAACGTCGACGTAGTCTATCAATAGACAAACCAAAGTGTCTATGTAGATGAGCATTTAACTGTCCCGACATTCCGATAAGAAACCTATGATGCAACACTATATTGATTTTTTTATATATAATTATACAGTGTTAAAAAGAAATGTATTCGTCTGAGTCTGCCTTTTTACACTTCATTTGTTAAATAAACTTTACAATTAATTTTAAATCAATATACTCTTGGCCAGGGCAATACCACCGTCTAAGCCTGGATAAGCGTTAGCAGAACCCATCTCATTGCTTCGCAATTGAGTTGTGCAATAGTTAATAATTAAATTGAAAACGATATAAATGTTTGATAAGATGAATTCTGGGAGCACACAGTTAATTTATTTGTACTGAGATAAAAGTTTTAATAATTTTTACTCATTTAATAGTGAAAAATAACGTCACTGGCAAAATAGTAAATTTTTAAACTTTTTAGTGTGAAACTACCGGTGCAAATTGAAACTATTAATTAATTTTGAAAACTGTACTAGTTTAGTAATTACGAAATGAGCGGCTGTCTGATTTAGTGAAAATTTCTCTAATTAATTTTTAGAGAGTTTAATACAGATAATAATTTGAATCAACGTAATATAACTTCCGCACACCACAAGCGCGAAAGTGCTGAGGGTGTTTTATAAACGGTTTTTTTCCGACAATTTTTTTCACACAAAAATATTTCTACACTCTTTTAATTATAGCAAAATTGGTGTAATTGTATACTAGCATATGGAGAATTTATTAAGGAATAATTTGAACCTGATATTAAGTCAATTCGTTATTTTATTGGTTTAAAATAAATTATTTTAACTTAAGAAACTAGTGCTGTCAATTGTTACGTATGAAAGTTCGTAAACACGATAACTCTCGATAGACAAAATTAATCGGCTCAACTTTTTTTTTATTATCTTTGTATTTTTTATCACAAGAACCTTATGGAAAATCACAATCTAAATCCTTTTAGTTTAATTGTAAGTAATTAAAAACGTCAAACTGATTATTCACGAAAAATTTAGCCGTCATTTTTATTTTTACTGTTATTATTATTTTCATTTTTTTTCTCCACCAACTACTGGCAGCAGCACTAGCGTGCCAGTCGGTTTGAAAAAAAAGAGCGACATCTAAGACAAAAAGGCGGGATATTTAAAAAAAATATTAAACTGAAAATAAGAAATGAAAAAATCAAATTGATAATTTATAAGTTGAATAAAAATTCATAATAAAAAAAAATAAATTAATATTACAAAATAAAAGTAATGATTAAAAATAAAATGAGCGATTGAGATGTGCACTTTCGGATTTTCCACTATTTGTTTTGTTTTAATAGTAAAAAAAAACTAGTATTATAATCATCAGCTTGCCAATTTTCCAGCATAGCATTAACTTTGAACTTGAGTATAACTACAGTTGAAAGCGTTTGCTAGCACAAGTTTCCTTTCTAGTTACGGAGTGTTTAGTCATCGTTATCGAGCATGGAAACTTGTCTTGCTTGACAAATTTAACAGTTTATATTAAGTTACTAGCATTATCTATAATATTATTCTGATAACTAAACTTCGAATGAGTTAAAAAATTTTTCTCCCAATTTAAATTAACAAAAACAAAACAAATGAATAAACTTTCAACGTACAAATGGAAAAATGTAAATTAGACGATTAAGGGAAAAAAACTTTTTTTTACCAACAATTGTTTTAAAAGTAAATCCACGCGGTAACTATCTGGATGCTAATATCAATCAGAGAATTTTAAAACTAAAAATTCTTTTCAGTAAATTCTTTTTCTTTGCAAAAAAAATTCAATTTAAAGTCTGAATTAACTTTACCTCTGAGATATCTATTATTCATCGAAGAAAAGTTAAAGGTGTATAAAAAAATAAATTTAAAAAAAATGTATATTTCGGTGTGTGAAAGTGCTCATTTGAATACTTTCCTTCGTGCTTATTTTTACAACTTTTTTTTTTTTTATCTGTAAGCTCTAAAAGAGCTGAGACTATTTTTTGTCTAAATATAAACTCCGGTGTATTTATTTAGACAAAAAAAAAAAAAAAAAAACAGGTTAAATAAATATTAGCTCTAGTGGAAAATATTTTTTTTCTTTTTCTATCGTTTATTAAATTTTTAAAAATAAATATTCGTAATGATTAAAAAATAAAAGAGGTAAATAAATTATAGTTACCTGCGGAAATTTACTATCCTTGGATTGATAGTTGAAGTGGTAAAAGTAAGTATTGGCACCACGTCGTGCATGATAAAATGCAACCCTCATAAGCGGAGCAACAGTGTGTCCATCACTGAGAGCCTCCATAGTGTATTCCATTAAATTAACTGGATGTATTATTGGTTTATCCCAGTCGGTGTACTCGTTTCTCACAGCTGACAGTATTTCATTTAAATGATAGTAATATGCATTTCTGATGTACGTTCGTAAAATCCGATTACGCTGATTCTCTTCAAAGCCAAATTGTATTTCATTGTCATTGAAATCTAGGTAAGCCTCGGCAGTCGTTACACCAAGGATGAGTGGAACCTTAATAAATGCATCACTTGCACGTTCCATGTCCATCGCTGGATCTGGATTGTTTTGATATATTGGCAACGCTGGTCCAATGCGTGGCATAAATCTATAATACATTTTTTTGGCTTTAGTAAATAATTTTTAGTTTTAAGTTACTCTACTAGTGCTCACAAATATTGTCAATATGACAAGAAAAAATTTTAATTTCAATTTATAATTATTATTGTTATTATTTATAAAGAAAGAAAAAAAACTCAAATGCGAAGCGTCAGTACGCTAACTCTTGTTTACTAATTTTTATTCAGATTCCCTGATTAAGAAAAGTGATTAGAAAAGATTTTTAAAAAAATTTAATGTTTTTTAAACCTTTTTGAACTTTCGATAAAAATAAAAAAGTTTTTTAGTGATTGGAAACTATTTGGAAGTATTAAAAAAAATTAAGTACTTTTGAATGCTCAGGTAAAAAATAAAACTTGATTTAGACTTGGTCATCTTAAATCGTGACTAAGTAAGACAGTTAAGTCTAAAACAAGGCGAATTCACCCTGGTTTAGACAACTGGCTTACTTAGTCACGATTTAAGACGAAAATCTAAATCTCTCTAGAGCTCAAAATTTCAGTATTATTTTGCGATAAGAAAAAATTTGCAAGTATTTAACAACGTTAACAAATTCAAACAATTCCAAATATTGTTATAAAATGAGATTCAGCTATTACTTAATGATTTGAAAGTATTTAGAAGTGTTCCAAAAATTGATTACTTTTGAATCTTTATCAATTTTTTCATGAATCGAAATTTCAGTATTATTCAGCGATTTAAAAAAATTGACAGTATTTGCAACGAATAATTTCAAATCGTTCCGAATCTCCCAAAAATAAGGTTTAGGTATTTTTGATTGACTGAAAAGTATTTGGAAGTATTCAAGGAAATTGAGTATTTTCTAATCATTCTAACGCTTTACGGACTGAAATTTCACAATTATGTAGTGATTAAAAGTTATTCAAAAGTATTCCAAAACTTTGATGATTTCAAATTGTTCCAAATCTTGCTATAAAATGAGATCCAGCTATTTCTTAATAATTTGAACGTATTTGGAAGTATTCAAAAAAATTGAGTATGTTCGAATTTCTGTACATCATGAATCGAAATTTCATTATTACCCTGATTAAAAATACTCATTGAAAGGTATTGAAAAAGATGAGAATTGAATTCTCTTGAATACTTTCTATACCACAAAGTTTTCATCTGGACATAAAATTAATACTTTTCAATTATATTAAATCTAAAAATAATATAAGAATTTCTAAACTTCCAAAGAATTTAAAAGATTCAAATAAATTGATATTTTTAATCTTTCTGAATCCTCGTCAATACCAAAAAAGTTTCAAATTTTAGGGTTATGAGTAGCATTGAAAAAAATTCGAATAAATTGACAGTTTTCAATCTTTTTCAATATCAAAATAGTTTCATATTTCGGGTTAAGAGTTGGATTGAAAAAGATTCAAATGAATTGACATTTTCAATCTTTCTGAATACTTTTCAATAACAAAATAATTTCACATTTCGGGTCACGTGTGGGATTGAAAAAAATTCAAATGAATTGACAGTTTTTAATCTTTTTGAATTTCCCTCAATACCAAAATAATTTAATATTTTGGATCGAGTGTAGGATTGAAAAGAATTGGAAGAAATTGAGAATTTTCAATTTTTCGGAATCTTTCTCAATACTAAAATAGTTCCATATTGGAAGGTATTGAAATGATGAAAGATTAAATTCTTTTCAATACTTTTGAATTCCATTATAAGAATTAGAAAGTATTCAAATGATGGAAATTTCAATTCCATTTAATATTTTTCAAAATCTCCGTATAGATTGAAAAGAATTCAAATAATTTTCAATACTTTTCAATGAGTGTTTTTAATCAGGGGATTTAGCTATTAAAAAAATTTGAAAATATTTAAAAATTGTTATATTTTTGAATTCTTTTGAATCTCCGTATAAAATAGAATTCAATGATTACCAAGTGATTGAGAAGTATTTCAAAAAATTTTATATTTTCGAATCGTTCCAAGTCTTTCAACAATTAGGAAATTTGACTATTAGTCGTGATTAAAAATTATTGTGAAGTATTTAGAAAATTGAGTAACTTTAAATCTCTCCAAATTATTGAATAACAGTTGAATTGGAACTTTTCAAAAGAATTTAATGCTTCTAAAGTTTAGAAGGATTTTAAGGTTATGAAAGAATTAAAGAGTATTAAAAACAATTTTTATTTAATCTTTCGAAATCGCTTTTCTTAATCACGGATAATCGTGATATATTTCAAAAGACTCAATAAATTGAACTAATTATTTTTTTTTATTAAGATCTGTTTTTAATACAAGCGAAATATATTAAATATCACACCTTTAATTTTTTCGTTAAATAATAATAAATAAATTATCCATAAAACCGATGGTTTATAATTTCAGCCGACGTATTTATAAAATGGTAACCTAAAAAAAAGGCGGTTTTATTTTTAAAAAAATGTATTCTGACAAGTATAATTTAATAAACTGAGGATTTTACGTTCAAGTCAAACAGTAATTAAATTTCATAGTATAATTTAAATTAATTTTTTTAAAAATAAAATCTGTGCTGACGTATGCATGTTTTAGTTTTCTCAGCTTTATAAAATTAAAAATCTTTACAAATTATAATGGAGTTAGTAATTAGGTCTTAATTTAAATTAAATTAAATGTCAAAAAAAAATGTTGATTGTTGGGGTGTGCGAATATTTCAAACTTACAAATTATTCGTATCATATCGAATCGAATAATTCGAATTTTCAAATAATTCGATAAAATCTAATTATTCTTCAATTTTCGAATTGTTTGTAACTTTTCAAATTGCTCGATTCGAATTGAAAAAAGTATGATCAGCTTTCAGATATTCAATTTTTATTTAATAGAGAGCTTGGATTTTAAAGTTACTAAAAATAGTTTTTTTATAGATTTGCGTCTGAGATCTATTTACATCGAATAAAGATTTGAACTATTGGAAAAAAACATTAAAATATAACCGATAAAAAAAGATTTTATATAACTGTATACATTTATATATGAATTGTATGCAATTGGATAGGTTATGCATAATTATATAAAATTTTTATAAAATTATATAGGGCGATTTTTAATCTATAATTTTTTTACCCGGATGGACATGAACAGACATGAACATACCTGATCAGACCTGAGCATGTCTGATCAGGCCTGAAGACTCATGTCTGATCAGGTCTGATCATTTTTTCCCGTGTATACAATTATATAAATCGTATATAATTCTATATAAAAATGCAAAAAAGAATAATAAAATTATATACAAATGTATATATTTGTATACAATTATATAGAATTGTATATAATTATATATAATCTATACGAATACAGTATGTGATTATATACAAATGTATATATTTGTATATAATTATATATAACCTATATGAATACAGTATGCAATTATATATGAATGTATATGTCTGTATACAATTATATAGAATTGTATATAATTATATATAATCTATACGAATACAGTATGTGATTATATACAAATGTCTATATTTGTATATAATTATATATAACCTATATGAATACAGTATGCAATTATATATGAATGTATATGTCTGTATACAATTATATAGAATTGTATATAATTATATATAATCTATACGAATACAGTATGTGATCATATACAAATGTATATATTTGTATATAATTATATATAAACTACACGAATACAGTATGTAATTATATATGAATGTATATATCTGTATTCAATTATATAGAATTGTATATAATTATATATAATCTATACGAATACAGTATGTGATTATATACAAATGTATATAATTGTATATAATTATATATAACCAATATGAATACAGTATGTAATTATATACAAATGTATATATTTTTCTACAGTTATATAGAATCGAATATAATTATATATAATCTATACGAATACAGTACGTAATTATATACAAATTATATACAAATAAGATATAATTATGTACGATTGTATACAAATAGATCGGACCATTTTTTCTATTCAATTTATATATAATTTTATACAATTGAATAAAATCTTTTTTCATCGGGTACAAAGTCGTTGAAAAGAAAATTTACTTCGCACACCTCTAGTTGATTGGTCCAAAATTGATGATAATAAATATTTAATAATAAGGCATTTAGTAGTCAGTAATCGATAGACAGTATTTAATATTTAGAATACGGTTAATTAAAACAGAGTAATTACTTGATTTCAGGCAATTCAACGTTAAGTAATACATGAAGTGGTACACCACGAAGACAATCAGCAATGTCCTCGTCGTCGTTGTTCATTGAACAGTTAAGTTGCTCACCGACCTTTCGCCTCAGGTTATTAGGATCGTGTACTGATGCCCAAGGACTTAGTGCCGAACCACTCAATAGTATTACTCTGTGCAGCAAACCTATTAGTACATTGAAAAATGTTAGATGCTTGAATAAAAAAAAAAAATACGACATATATATCGATACTTAAATGTTAAAAGAATATACATAAAAATAAATGGAATTGAGCTTTCATCTTTTATCTTGCCTTTTATATTGACGTATAAGTCATATTAAGTCGATGAGGAATATGACGTTAGGTTTTTTTATGCCAAAGTGTTTTACTTATTTTATTTTATTTTTTTATTTATATTCAATTTTGCTTTTAAGATAAAAGGCATCCTCACGGATTTCTTCACTTTCAAAGGTAAAAAGTTTTACCTTTACGTTAAAAAATTCTTATCATCTTAAATATAAAGAAATTTTAAAGACAATGCATAAAATATAAAACATCTTTTATTTTTTTTTATTGCAATTTATTTGGAAATTTAGTTTTATATTAAAATTAAATATTATTGAATATAATTCAAAAAATTTTAATTTGTTGTAGTATAGAATTTGTTTGTTTTATTTATGAAAATATTTTTTAACCTTAAATTAAATAAAATAAATTAAAATGGATTGAATTTACTTTTATATTTATTGTTTTATTTAATTTATGAGTAAAACAACACTACGCTCTTAGATATATATCTATACAAATAAATAACTCATATATATGTATTGAAAATAAAAGTTTACGATTTCATTTTGCAAGGGAATAATACTGAGAGCCGTATTTTTAATTAATTTGGGAGGATATATATTTATATATAGATATACGTTTATGTTTGTAAAGTTTTACGGGTATTCATCCATTAGGGATAAAAAATTCCCTGGGGATCTCTTAAGTATTTAAATGATAAAAGTTATCGTAAAAAAATGATTTATTTAGATGTGAAATTTAAACTCTTATTTAAAAAATGATGCATTGAGTATTTTTGATACAATTTTTTTTAGCGAATTAAATAAAAAAAAAAAATTCAATGAGAAAAAAAGAGGGCAAAATAGGTCCCCATACTTTTTTTTTAAATTAAATCTGGAAACGGCAAAATGGAGCTTCAGATTTTTTTTTTTTTAATTTTATTATGCAAAGGCAACATGGCCATTGTAGGGAAATTTGAGTGTTCCAAATTTTTGAAAAAGGATATAATTTTTTTTTAAGAGTAAAGTAAAGTAAAAACGATTTTTCAACTTATTAAGAGGCTTGTTTTTGTCCGACTATTTTACTCACACAAAAATATTTCTACACTCTTTTAATTACACCAAAATTAGTGAAATTGTATACTAGCATATGGAGAATTTATTAAGGAATAATTTGAACCTGATATTAAGTCAATTCGTTATTTTATTGGTTTAAAATAAATTATTTTAACTCAAGAAACCAGTGCTGTCAATTGTTACGTATGAAACTTCGTAAACACGATAACTCTCGATAGACACAATTAATCGGCCCAACTTTTTTTTTCATTATCTTTGTATTTTTTAGCACAAGAACCCTATGGAAAATCACAATCTAAATCCTTTTAGTTTAATTGTAATTAATTAAAAACGTAAAACTGATTATTCACGAAAAATTAAGCCGCCATTTTTATTTTTACTGTTATTATTTTTTTCATTTTTTCTCTCCACCAACTTCTGGCAGCAGCACTAGCGTACCAGTAGAGGTTTGAAAAAAAGAGCGACATCTAAAACAAAAAGGCGGGATATTGAAAAATAATATTAAACTGAAAATAAGAAATGAAAAAATCAAATTGATAATTTATAAGTTGAATAAAAATTCATAATAAAAAATAATAAAATAATGTTACAAAATAAAAGTAATGATTAAAACTAAAATGAGCGATTGAGATGTGCACTTTTGGAATACTAATTTAGTGACTACAAAATGTAGAGAAGTAGTGAAAAAAATAAAATTATGTTTCATGGGGTCTGTTTTACCCCCACTTCTCTTCTCTAATTAAAACTTAAAAAAAAAAAGTTATAAATTTTGATAAATAATTTCTATACTTTAATGAGAATATTTTATTACCCAATTAACGGCGAATCAATAGGATGTTATCAGTATTATAATTAATAATTAAAGTTTGGTAATTCTGTAATAACAGAAAAAAAAAATTTATATTATATATTCTATAAATATTGGATGGAAATAATGTATTTGAAAAGAATGTTATGAGAAAATGTTTCAAGTATGGCGTAATTGAAAACTTGTTCACTCATCACTTCTAACGGAAAGGCGTTGAGATCAATAATAAACACAAAACAATACAGCATGAGTATAATAAAGAAACCGTCGACGATATCTAGCAGCAGTTTAAGTACCAGGGATAACGACGAAAGACGTTTGCTGATGAAGCTAAGGTATATAAGGTAGAAGAAAATCGAGTTGCTGAAGTAACTTTGCAATTTTCCTCTGGGGATTGAAAGTAAATCAAACTTTGATAGAAGAGAAAGAGAGGGAGAAAGAAAGAAGAATGTCATCATGGACGGAATATCGTAAGCTCATTTATTGTCTGAGGATAACTATGTAGTTTTTTTTTTTTTTGTCATTAAAATGGACATTAGACATTGTTAAGAATAATAATTATTTCAATTTAAATGATAATTAATTACTTTTGAATTAATTAATAATCGAATTTTTGGTTCCTTCTAATAAAGAAATTAATTTGACGATTTTACATTTTTCAACTTTGGTGTTAATTTTTTTTTTTTTTTTTTCAATCATATGTCTAAATTAATAATACCCGATGAAGAAAAGTTTTATATGACTGTATACAGTTATATATGAATTATATACAATTAGATAGAGGTGATGCATAATTACATAAAATTTTCATATAATTATATACAATCGTATATTATTCTATATAAAAATGCAAAAAATAATGATAAAATTATATAAAAATGTATATATTTGTATAAAATTATATAAAATTGTATATAATTATATATAATCTATACGAATACAGTATGTAAATATATACAAACGTATATATTAGTTTACAATTATATAGAATTGTATATAATTACGTATAAACTATACGAATCCAGTATGTAATTATATACAAGTGTATATATTTGTATACAATTATGTATAATCTATACGACTACAATATGTAATTATATACAAACGTATATATTGGTTTACAATTATATAGAATTGTATATAATTATATATAATCTATACGAATCCAGTATGTAATTATATACAAATGTATATATTTGTATACAATGATATAGAATTGTATATAATTATATATAATCTGTACGAATACAGTGTGTAATTATATACAAATGCACATATTTGTATACCATTATATAGAATTGTATATAATTATATATAATCTATACGAATACAGCATGTAATTATATACAAATTTATATATTTGTATACAATTATATAGAATTGTATATAATTATATATAATCTATACAATACAGCATGTGATCATATACAAATTTATATATTTGTATAAAATTATATAGAATTGTAAATAATTATATATAATCTATACAAATACAGTGTGTGATTATATACAAATGTATATATTCGTATACAATTATATAGAGTTGTATATAATTATATATAATCTATACGAGTACAGTATGTAATTATATACAGATTATATACATATAAGATATAATTATGTACGATTGTATACAAATGGATCGGGCCATTTTTTTTTATCTAGGTTATGTATAATTTTATACAATCGTTTAAGTTTTTTTTTCATCGGGTAGTGAAATTTTTCAATACTTTGAAAATGAGATAAATACTTGTTTTTTTTTTAGTGAAAAAAAAATTTCTGAACAGTTCCGTCAATTTCAGGGTATCCTCTATCTTTACTATGTGTACAGAATAATAAAAAAACAAGTTTATAAGAAAGTTGTTGGCTACATTAATGAAAAAATTATAAGCATATTGATATTTTTTTTTTTGTAGTTGCATGTTGTAATTTGAAATTGAAAAGACTAAAACAGGAAAAAAAAAAACTAGAATAATTTCCTAAATTAAAAATAACAATATTAAAATGTTGTTGTGGAAGATCATAGTAAAGAAATTAAAATGTTAATTTATTGTTTACGATAGTAGAGATAGAGGGCAAAGGTTGGTCAAAAATGAAAAAATAAAAAATTAATGGTTATCAATGTTTCACAAGTGGTCATAACTTTTGCTTTTTTAAAATTACATTCAGGCCATCGGTCTTAATACCATACTTCAATTTTATGAAATTTTACTGATGAGACATAGCACAACTATGCAATGATAAAAATTAATTATAAAATTCAATTTATACGTGATTATGTAATTAGAAAATATTTAGTATTTTTTTGAGGTTATTATATACTTATATTTTTATGTAATTTTGAATAACGCCTGTAGTACTTGAAAACATTGCATTTGAAAAATTTTTATTGTATTCTTTAAAAACTTTTCTATTATGTATTATATCAAAGATACTAGAATAGAGAAACGTTTTGGCAAGATGTTACTCTAGTAGTAATGGCCACAGAGATTGGCGACAGGTGCTTTATACTTGGACGATGGACGTTGGAAATTTAATGTCTTCCGAGCAAATGTTCTCGAACATCAACTTTTTTTTTCTTTTTTTTTTATTGTGATCGAATAACTTTTTTTTATCTTTTATTGTTTATCGATAACTTTTTATTCAACTCAGCTCTACTTGATAAAAAATGTATCTTAAAAAAAAAATTATCAAAAATGTAGAGGAAGGGGAAAAAATGGGGTACTTGAATAGTAAGTTTTCAAGACTCACATACGTTAAATTTTTTTTTTTTTCGTGATATTCAAAGTGGAAAGAAAAAATTTTCAGCTGCCGTTAAAAAAAATTTTCATTTTTCGCGGGCAAAATGGGGACCTAAAAAAGGTGAAAAAAATTCTGGATATTAAATAAATTTGGGTAAATTAAATTTTCTTGTAAGTAATTTACATAAAGAAAAATTACATTTCACATAATTATTGGATGCAAAGGAAGAAAAAAAATTTTAATAGTTTTTATCATAAAACAAAAGTCATTGACATTTTTCGACTGACACTAGATTTTTTAAAAAGTTTAACTACCGACTTTAAATTGGTAATTTTTTATTTGCTAATTACTATTTATTATTAACTTCAAAGTAAAAGATTTAAGTCACTTTTAATTCCAAAGAAGATATTTTTAAAAAAGCAATTATCTGTTGCCTAAAGTAATAGATTAAAAAATAATTAAAAGTTAATTAAATTTCAAAATTCAAAAAATTGTAAATATTTTCCAGTTGATTATTGAAATACCTGAAGTAATTTGACCCGGGAGTTTTATTGTAAATTGATAAAAAAATAAATCAAATTCATACTATTTTTTTACAAAAATGTTCGAATACAGTAAAAAAGAAATTCAAAATAATGCTCAATTATATTTACAAATGTGACTTCGGCATCTTTAAAAAAAATTTTTTTTTTCCGTGTAAATGAAACAATTTGAAACAAAAAATGAATGTCAGTAAATTGCGTTTTTATAGTCGACTGATTTATTACACAGAATTTCTTTATATGAATGAATAGCAGCTTGATTTCGGCAAAACACTTTAAAGTTGAGAGTTTGTTTTAGTTTTTCTAATTTATTTCAGATTTATTATAATTATTACTATTTATTTACTTTTTTCTGCTCTTTTACAGCTGAAATACTCGGTAATAATTTGTTCTTACTTTATCAGATTTAAAACCTAGAAAGTACGATTATTTATTACACTTGCGATTCAGATAACTCAAGGGAAAAAGTATTGTCTAACATTTTTAGGAGAAACATTTCCAAGCTTAAACTGTAAGCTTTCAAATGAAATCAAGGGATTTAACATTTACATTTTTTTCTTATTCTTAAAATAAGATGTAAATAAGTTCACATTTTTATTTTTGTTTTGATATTTAAAGTTCATAATAATTCCATTTTTCCTCGAAATTAAACTCAAATTCATATTTTATACCAATAATTTTATAAATGTCAATTGAACTGATCATTTTCTTTTTCTTTTAATATGATCAGTAATTTGAAATTTTTTTCGCGGCTCCTACTTAAATAAATATTCAACTAAAAGCTATGTTGTGTTAAAAAATGTCTATAAATATCAATTCATATCTTCCGTTGGGGTGAAAATGTTTTGAATTCATAAATTTGTATATTTTTACCGAAAATATACTGAAAGGTCTAAAACATAACGCGTGCGAAATGCCAAAAGGGCGTACTACAGCAGTTAGATAGGGTTTTGTGCCAAAAGGGCGTACAAAAAAATTTTTTTTTGCCATTCAACTCAAAATTGTTTAAAACGTCAAGATCAGTAGAAAAAAATTTTTTGAAATACTAATGCCAAAAGGGCGTATCTCAAGACATACGCCCTTTTGGCTTTAAGAAAATTATGTCTTAGAGCCAAAAGGGCGCATAAAAAAAATTTTGTTTTTTATTACAAAACATGAAAATAATGCTATATAAATGAAGCAATATCAAAATGAACATGAAAGGTTAAAAATTGAACTGTAGGAAGGGGCAAAGTGGGTTTTTTTCAGTTTTATTTGATTCTATATGAAATTTTTATATACCTGAAGATTGAAACGTTTTTCACATACTGAAAATAAAAAAAATTTGTGTAATTTGACTGTTTGAAGGTGACTCAACGAGTAATTGGGGGTGACTGCAATTTTCGACTGACATACTTGCACTTATGCAAAACATTTCATATATCTAGATCCAGCAGATTTTTTATTTTTCATTTTGTTTTTTTATTTTCCTTCTACGAAAAAAATTTCGATTATTATTCAAATAAAGAAAAAATGAACTTCTTGAAATGCATATAACATAAAAAAACTCAAAACGATTGAATGATCTGAAAAATGATTACGGTGCGATAAAATATACATTCAAGCCTTTTGGAATTTCACGCCTTAGTAGTGAATAGTATTTCATTGTTTCCTTAATTTCAATTAAAATTAGGATTCATTTGATGGTTAAGCATTAACATCAAACATTTATTCAATAAAATCTGACTAAATGAACAGTATGCTTTTTGGGCTTCGACATTTTTTTTTTTTTATTTTTCAGCTTAGAATATATTTAACAGGTGATTAGAAAATAAAAAAAATTTTACGCCTTTTTGGCTTTAGATCATAAAATTTTCAAGTTCCTACAGCTAAATGGGCGTATATTTTGAGACATACGCCCTTTTGCCTTTGGAAATTTTTTTTTCCATTTTTAAGCTTAGAATATGTTTGCAAAGTCATTGGCAAAAAAAAACAATTTATACGCCCTTTTGGCATTTTGCACGCGATATTATCTGTAACGTTGACTGATGAAATATGTTATTTTCATAAATTCATAAATTTCATTTTTACAAATAACTTTTAATGTTACAATTACAGATTAAATTATGTCAAAATTACATATTTTTTTCTGTAGATCATACATTAGTACTTTATGTAATATTTACTGATAGTCAAATCTACATAAGTATGATGTTATCGTTACAGAATTATTTTATTATTTCAAAAGTTTGGTTAAAAAAAAAAATTTTGAGTATTTCGGATCTTTTCTTTAACTTTTTGAGCAAACATTTAAAAAAAATTGCGCACACAGTGACAAGCGCATGCATACGCAGACGCACAGATACATACACATAGCGGCGAGGGGGCAAGAGGGGGTAGGGTAGGCAAAACGGGGTACCCCCAAAATTTAGTGAAAAAAAAATTTTTTTTTTTTTCGTCTAATTACTGTACTAATCCGATGTATTTGCGCATTTTAAGCCCTACACATGACACCTGGGGCAAAATGTGCCAGCCGAAAAATCGAAAAAATGATTCTTTCAAATTTTCCCGTCAAATTAAAAAAAATTTAATATATTTCCGCATTTTTAGCCCTACCCATAACACCTGGGGCAAAATGAACCAGCCGATAGTTCTGAAAAATGATTTTTTCATATTTTTATCGTCAAATTAAAAAAAAATTAATATGTTAATTCAGTTTTCGACTGATTTTCTATAGTTGGGGAAAGTTGGGCCACTAAAAATATTCGGAAATAATATTTTATTTTTTAATTGATAACAATTCAATTAAAAAAAAAAAATTATCATTTTTTGGAGGGGGGCCTCTGCCCCACAAAAAAATTTTTTTCTGCCTTCGTATCCACCAATGTTGTAAAATATAATTTTTCTTTATGTATTTTACATAAAAAAAAATTTAATTTAATGAAATTTGATCAATTTTCAGAATTTTTTTTTTCAACTTTTTTTAAGGGTACCCCATTTTGCCCGCCAAAAATAAAAATTTTATTTTATAACGGCAGCTAAAAATTTTGTCTATTTACCTTGAATGTCATTAAAAACAAAAAGATTCAGCGTATTTTAGTCATCGAAAACTTAGTATTTCCATAGGTACCCCCCTTTGCCCCCACCCCCCTCTTCTACACCCAAATACTTTTGTCATTTTTGCAACTACACTATGTACTTATCATGGCATCAAAAGAAAAAAAATACAGATTTAGATTTACAGAACTCACAATATAAAAATATTATTTTTTCTTCAGTAAATCCTTGATTAAGGAAAATGATTTAATCCATGTTAAGTGTATCTGTGGTGAATACAGTCCATGGTAAATTTTTTGTGTTGAATAAACACATTTCTCTGGGTTATTTAAAAATTTTAAATCGATCGACATTTAACATTTTTAAAGTGTTACTTAGTACAAAAATCTAAATAATTAAAACTCAATTGGTGTTAGTTTAAACTGAATCAATATTCGCGGATAGATTATAGTAAAAATTAAAATGAAATTGACGTTTTATGAAGATCAATATAATTAAACAATTTTATTATTAAAATCCTAAATTCACCATTTACCAAAATCTCCAATATTTATCATACTAATAAAGAAAATTTATCTATAATTTTGAATTATTGCATGTGATTCGAAAACATCAGTAAATAGCATTTTTATGGTAAGGGTCAGTGAAATACTTGACATCGTTCATTATCTTCCGATTTAGACTTATTTTAATATTAATCATAAGAATTTGTCCCGATAAGAAAAAGGACTATTCGGAGACATAATTATACCCGTTTGTCTGCTGCTTTCTCTAGGAAAAAGTACATTTTATTTAAGTACAGGTATAGAACATTTGAGGTAATGACATTTTGAAAGCATTAAATATTGGGTACATTGTTTTTATAATACTATCTATTGACCAAAATACATGTATACTTATACAAAGCACCCTTATAAATAACGTAAGTACTTTATCTGTCTGGCGTCTAAAGTGAACAATTGGTAACTAAGTTAGGAATGAAATGTTTATGAAAATCCATTCCGTGAAAGAATGATTTTACAATATTTTGTACAAACAAATGGGCTGATGAAATTCCATAAGTATTTATTGAATTTAAAAAAATTTTAGAGACAGTATTTATTGTTAAAATAAATTGTGAGATTAAAAAAAAAAGTCAATCGAATATTCCGAGTACATATCGTATGTGTTATAAGAGATGATGCATTTAATGCTTCGTCTAAATGTTGCTATTCACTGCGCTGACCCACGTACGTCTACGCATAATAATAAATAGCAGGGGTACCGAGGCAGGACGGACCACTTGGGGCACGTGAGACCACCCCCCTCCTTATGAAAAAATTCATTAAAAAAATATATGTTAAAATATAAAAAGTCTATATTTTGAGTATGAAAAAAAATATGTTTTTAATAGCTGACTTTTGGCCGATTTTCGTACTTATATCTTTCAAATATATTCACAATCTATCTTAGAATATAGTCAACATACATGTATAAAAATATAAAAAAAATATATTTAATAATGTATACATAAAATTATAAAAAAGATACCAGTATGATGATGTATAAAAATATATATATGTATATTTTATACTTTCATACTCCTGATTTAAAAAAATGATTTTATCCATGCCAGGTGTATATCTATATTTAAGTCCGCATTCAACTTATTTAAAAATCATTTCGAATTGTTTCGAATCCCATCAAATCATTTTTTCTTAATTAGAAACATGTATTTTCTATATATCCTATAAGATATATTTTGAATATTTTTATGTTTTTTTAATAGGGAGGGAATTTGTAAATTACAGCAAATTCATAAATTAAGACTTAATCTTAGACTTAACCATAGTAAAAAAATTTTCGTCTCTAAAATTTTGGTCTCTCACGTCTTGGATGAGCCATATTGCCCCGGTCTCCCCTACTATCTATTCTTATGCCACACCCATGTGGGCCCGCATGAAAAAACTTTATATATGAAAAAATATATTAATATTATAATGATATATATTGTACAATATATAAAATAATATTTATATTTTTGCCGTATTAATATATGATAATATATATTCAAAAAAATTTATTGCTGCAATATATTAATTACATGTTTATCAATATAACTTTTTTTGTGAATGTTTAACATATGGGGGTCCACGGCAAATCGACCTCTTTTGAACCCGATCCCTTTAAATTTGTTTTAGAATTTTTACAATTTCCCTACCCCATCAAAAATTTTTCTCATAATTTTTTCAAATTTTTTCTCCCAACCAAAAAAAAGTTATAAATTTTTTATAAAAATGGCTTTTGTTATATTTTAAATATCTATAACTTATTCAAAATTCGACTGATTCGAAAATTTTTTTTTTCAAAATTTTTGTTGTTAAATTTAATTTTCAAAAGAAAATACGAAAAAATTATTGCCACCTATCTTTGTTTGTTTTTTTAGGTTTTTGAAAAAAATCGAAATTTTTTCGATATTTACCATTTTCGATTTTTGATTTTTTTTTATTATATGAAACTTTGATATTTTCTGCAAATTCTCAAATTTTTTTAACGATGTTTTTTCGATTTATATTTTTTTTTTTTTTTTTTTTTCAACTGAAAAAAGAATTTTTTAATCTAGCCTTATTTCTCATACCACCATGCTCAAAATTTTTGAGTGCTCAGAGAACTTTTAAATTTAGAAAAAAATAAAATAAAAACAATAAACTTAAATGAGAATCATCGATAAAATTTGTTTTTTTTTTTTTTTCAAAAAATCTAGTTAAAAAATAGATGGACTTTCTGAATAATTTTTTCGTATTTTTTTTTTTTTGAATCTGCATTCAAAATTAAGGAAATAGAGAATGAAAAGTTTCCGTTCAGTCCATTTTTGGACAAATGCTGGGAATTCAAAAAAAAAAAATTCTTCTACACTCATTGTTTTATGGTTAAAATAATTTTTTGTTGAATTCCCAGTATTTGTCCAAAAATAGACCAAACGGGAACTTTTTGAAAAAAATTCAAATTTTTTTGATGATTACTATTTAGAGTTATTTGTTTTTATTTTTTCTTCTAAATATAAAAATTCTTTGAGCACTCTCAAAAATTGTCAGCATGGTGTTATTAGAAATAAAGCTAGTTGAAAAAAAATTTTTTTTTTACGTGGAAGAAAAAAAAATATAAATCGGAAAAACATCACTAAAAAAATTTGAGGGTTTACAGAAAAAGTCAAAGTTTTATATAATAGAGAAAAATCAAAAAGCAAAAATGGTAAACATCGAGAAATTTTTGATGTTTTCAAAAAATCTAAAAAAAAAAAGCAAATAAGATAGCTTGCAATATTTTTTCTGTATTTTTTTTTTCGAAAAGTACATTTAAAAACAAAAGTTTTGAAAAAAAAAACGTCCCAATCAGTCAAATTTTGAAATAGTTATAGCTATTTCAAATAAAAAAAGTCATTTTTATCAAAAATTTATAACTTTTTTTTTTGGTTGAGTGAAAAAATTTCAAAAAATTATGAGAAACGTTTGTGATGGGGTAGAAAAAAAGTCAAAATTTTCAGCCAAATCTAAAGGGATCGGGTTCAAAAGTGGTCGATTTGGCGTGGAATGCCCCATATGTTAAACCTACACAAAACAAGTTATTAACTGAAATTTTCTAGAATTCAATAAAAACTAATGGAATTTCATCAACGCATTTGTTGTACAAAATATTATAAAATCATTCTTTCAAGAAATAGATTTTCATAAACGTTTCAATCCTAACTTAGTCACCAATTGTTCACTATAGACGCCAGACAGATAAAATACTTACGTTATTTATAAGGGTGCTTTGTATAAGTATACACCTATTTTGGTCAATAGATAATATTATATAAGCAACGTACTCAATATTCAATGGTTTCAAAATGTCATTACCCCAAATGTTCTATACCTGTACCTAAACAAAATGTACTTTTGCCTAGAGAAGGCCGCAGACATACAGGTATAATTATGTCGCCAGATAATGCCTTTCCTTATCTGCACCAATTCTTAGTATTAATATTAAAATAAGTCTTAATGGGAAAGTAATGGATGAGGTATCCATTGACCATTACCATAAATAGCTAATTACTGATGTTTAGGTGCAAATGTCTCATTGGATCCAAAATCCCCTCTCTGAAGTATTGCAGTGTATTTAAACATTGGTCCCTAAAATTTTAACATCATTCAGTTTCAAACTCGAACCAAGTTGTCTCTGAGTATAACCGAAATCTTAAATTTGAAACCTTCTAATCACAACAACTTCAATTTTATTTTCAAATTATCATGGGTGATGTGAAGTGCGTTTTGTCGTCAAGTCCACAATCGGGATCCAAACGGTGCGCCGATATTTTTGATATTGAGCATGATGCTCAATACAAAAAACCAAAACGTGAAGAAGGAAACGAAGTGACTCCATCCGAGAATTTTTTGCCGACATGTGAACTGGACGGGAATTTAAACTTTCGTCCGGTGAACATTCAACGGGCAAGGGCGACCATTGCCGTCAATATAAAAACGAAAATGGTGCCCAGGAAGATTGTTCCAATTCCCAAGCCAGTCGTCGTCGAGAAGGAGGTAAAATTAATCACGGTTCCTAAGGAAGTCAAACAATCTCTTCAGCGGAGGCAGTTGCGGGTGATGCAGCCAGTTTGCAAAAGCCACGAGATGTCTGGGCTTTGTTCCATTCAGTAAAGACACGACGTGCACATATAGTGCCAATTTGTAAATATTTTTCTTTATATGTATTTTTTTTTTACTACTGTACTCATGTGCGTATGTAAGAAACTCCATTAATGTTTTTATTACATAATTTGTTTTTTTTTTTTTTCAATTTTGTATAGAATTTGTTTATGACAATGGTTTCTATTTTTTAATAAAAGTCTATTTTTTTGTGCCAAAAAAATTTTTTTAATATTTAAAAATTGTTCCGACATTTCCTGAATCCCATTCCTTGTAAATAATATTAATTAGTATTAATAAGAATGATAATTTTAGTTTATTTTATTATTTAATTTTAATTAATATTAATTTTTTTTCAAAATAATTTTAATTTATTACATTTAAGTCTGTATTTATAAATAGTTTTAAATATTTATTAAGTTCAACATCAAATACCGCTGAAAATTGGAATTGAAGGTAATTATGCAATATTCATATTTATTTAATTTTTAGTAGGGTAGGCAAAACGAAGTACCTGATAAATTTTATAAAAAAAAATTTTTATATTTTAAATGGTTTGTAAACATTCCAAAATAACTTTTGTAAATATAGTTGAGCGTTACTTAAAATTTTTTTTTTGTTAAACTTTTTCAAAAATCAATTGTGTCAGTTGAAAAAAATTAATGACTTTTCTTTTATGATAAAAACTATTAAAAATTTTTTTTTTCTTTTGTATCCAATAATCATACAAAATATAATTTTTCTTCATGTAAATTATTTGCAAAAAAGTTGAACTTAATTAAATTCATTTAAAATCCAGAATTTTTTTTTTTTATCTTTTCTAGGAGGTATTCCATTTTGCCCGAAAAATAAAAATTTTTTTTTTTTAACAGTAACCGAAAATTTTTTCTATTAACTTTAAATATCATTAAAAAAAAAGATTTAGTGGATTTGAGTCCTCGAAAACTTGGTATTTTCTTAAGTACCTCGTTTTGCCTCTTCCACCCCTATAAATATAGATATTGAAAACAAAAAAATTGAGAATCAACTCAATATTATTATTATTATTATTATTATTTTACTTTTTCGTGTTTTGCAATGCGCATGTAGTGAATAGTATTTCATTGTTTCTTTAATTTCAATTAAAATTAGGATTCATTTGGTTAAGCATTAACATCAAATATTTATTCAATAAAATCCGATTAAATGAACAGTATGCTTTTTGGGCTTCGACATTTTTTTTTTTTCATTTTTCAGCTTAGAATATGTTTGCAAAGTCATTGGCAAAAAAAAAAAAATTTATACGCCCTGTTGGCATTTTGCACGCGATAATTTGTAAGGCGACGGAATTTCCTACGTTGTTTCCAAAACATTAAGTTGATTAAGTCATTCTTTATTTTTTTTTCTTTCATTTTTAGATATTAATGAAATTTCAAATTTTTTACAAACAAAAAAAAAAGAAAATTAAATAGGTTACCAAAAAATTATTTATTTTTGCACACCTCGAACGCGAAGCGGAAAGGTTGTGCTTTATAATGGACTTGTCAAGGTCACGCGATTTTCTTCGCATTAAACTGTATATATTAATTTCATATCACACTCACACGTTATAAAAAGCTCAGTAATCTAAAGAGGAAGCAATAATTAATAAGACTGATACTTTCATTAAGTTGTCCGATACGTATTATAGTAAAAAAAAGTTTAATAAAAAATATGAATCGTGGACGTCAGTTAGTCTGTAGTCCAAAAAAAGTCTGTGGCACAGATATCGCGTGAACGGCTTGACAAAATGACTTTATTTTTTGTTCACTGTCTTCAGAATTATGCTAAGAAGGTCCTTTTCGAAAATCACTACTGTAGTCCTTCTCGTTTTTTTTTATAATAAATAATTTCTGTTAAAACCGGCACCATGTAAACAAACACACACTGCAGCCATATTTTTTTATTTTATCCGGAATGTTTTTTTTTTATCATCGAACTTTGCTGATATCGTAAGGTCCTACCTTACCACCTGATAATTTTTTTTTTATTGCTAACTGTCATAGAATTAACTAAATTACAAAAAAAAAAAAATACGACGAATTCCTTTCTAGATGTTCATTAAAAAATTTTGTAATCAAAAATGAAAATTAATAATTTATATATTTCATTTTAACATGAACGTTCGAGGTGTGCACTTTTAGATTTTCCAAACTTTTATCACAAATTTTGCACTTTCGTCGGGGGTGCAATTTCTAAAATAATAATATTTTTGTAATTATTTAATGAAAATTACTGTTTTTATGATCATTGAAATTGTTAAGTATACATTAAGGTTAGTAATAGTGTTGGTATAACAGTTCATAAGATATCTATTATTAGAGTAAAAAGGTTTTGTCTGTAATAGCTTCTAACTATATGAAAGAAATGATCGTACAGAGCTCTTAGCCAATCAATTTAAAGAGAAAAAGTCGATAGTGAAGTATTCCATCAAAACATAAATTAACTTGATTTCCCTCACGTCGTAGATCTTATTAGAAGTGTCAAAGACTTTTTACTAACTGGTTACTTATTGTATGAAAACAATTCTTAAAGTAACACGGAGAGAATTTAATTACATTATATCTACAATACAAAATTTTTAATTTTAACTATCTGAAGTACTCGTAAAATTGCTTCATTTTTTTTTTTTTCGCAGCCATTTTATTATTTTTGCATGTACATTTAAAATCCTAGTTCAGCCGGTTGCTAGTGATATATTGTATCTAAAAATTAAAAAATTTTCTGTTTCAGATTGTCCATTTTTGAAATTTTAACACCAAGCGCAGACCCACCTACTAATCGAGGCGTTGCATTCGAATGATGTTTTTGTATGTTAAAAGTGTATAAAGTATATAATAAAATTTTTTTAAATGTATTTCAATAGTGTCTTTATTAAGGGTAACAAACCCTACATGTATATCTTTATTCATGATCTCATTGAAAATTCATAAAAATTAGCCTTATTTCCAGTGTTCAATGTAGAATACTGCCTTGAGTCAAAAATGTCAAAATCAAGTTAATTTTTTTGACCCGGGTCGAAATGAAATCCAGATCACTCTGTTAAAAAAAAACAAGCTCCGTATTCGGAGTGATATTTAAAAAAACTCCAGAACTCCGAGTGACGGAGTGAATTCGGATTTGAATAAAATCCTTAATCACTCCGAATTTACTCCGATTTTTTCCAGTATTACCCTAAAAATAAAATTTTCCCCTTTTGTATCGTATTCAAAAAAATTTTTGAGTTGTTCATTTCTTTCCTTTTTAATTTTATTTGCCAATAATTTCTACGCCCCTCTCTCCTTCTCATAATTATACTTCATATTTAAAGAATTTTTTGATGCACTTAAAAAAAAATAAAAAAAAAAACGTATAAAAGTTTGGAAAATCCAAAAGTGCACACGTCGAACGTTCATGTTAAAATAAAATATATAAATTATTATTTTTCATTTTTGATTACAAAATTTTTTAATAAACATCTAGAAAGAAATTGTTGTTTTTTTTTTGTTTTTAATTTAGTTAATTTTATGACAGTTGGCAATAAAAATAAAATTATCAAATGGTAAAGTAGGACCTTATGATATCAGCAAAGTTCGATGATAAAAAAAACATCCCTGATAAAATAAAAAAATGGCTGCAGTGTGTGTTTGTTTACATGGTGCCGGTTTTAACAGAAATGATTTATTATAAAAAAAACGAGAAGGACTACAGTAGTGATCTTCGAAAAGGACCTTCTTTGCATAAATCTGAAGACAGTGAAAAAAAAATAAAGTCATTTTGTCAAGACGTTCACGAGATATCCGTGCCACAGACTTTTTTTGGACTACAGACTAACTGACGTTCACGATACATATTTTTTATTGAACTTTTTTTTATTATAATACGTATCGGACAACTTAATGAAAGTATCAGTCTTATTAATTAGTGCTTCCTCTTTAGATTAATCTGCTTTTTATAACGGGTAAGTGTGATATGAAAATAATATATACAGTTTAATGCGAAAAAATCGCGTGACCTTGACAAGTCCGTTATAAAGCACAACCTCTCCACTTCGCGTTCGAGGTGTGCAATACAGTTTTATTAGCCTTTTACTTCATCATATATATTTTACACTCGCGCATAGTCGTTTTAGCTTAGCGCTGAGTCCTGGGCTGGAACCCTAGACCTTCCGCTTACAACTAAAGCCTTCCAAAGATTTAGTCTACATGACTACGGCGGGCATTTTATAATTAGGTATTTAATTACCAAGAGAAGTCAATAAAAAGTAACCATGAATTGTTATAAAGAATATATTATTGTGAATATTTAAATTTAAAATATTTAATAAAAACTACTCAGCCAACTTGTTCAACATATCTTTAACTTTCGATAAGATATGGGTGTTCTCGTAATTACTATATGACCAATTATAATGATTACGTATGCGCATTAAGTGTATAGGGTCGGGGTGGGGGGGGCAAAAGGGGGTACCTAAGGAAATAGTAAGTTTTTGAGGACTAAAATACGCTAAATCTTCTAGTTTTTAATAATATTCAAGGTAAATAGACAAATTTTTTAGCTGCCGTTAAGAAATAAAATTTTTACTTTTGGTGGGCAAAATGGGGTACCCTTAAAAAAAGCTGAAAAAAAAATCTGAAATTTAATCAAATTGCACTAAATGAAATTTTTTAAATGTAACATACCTCAAGAAAAATTACATTTCACATCATTGGTGGATACGAAGGCAGAAAAAATTTTTTTTGTGGGGCAGAGAGGCTCCCCTCCAAAAAATGATAAATTTTTATTTTTTTTATTTTCAAATTGTTTTCATCATTAAGAATTTATATGTATCTCGACAACTATTTTTGGTTTTAAAATACTCAAAAAAAATTTTTTAGGTGTAATAAATCGTTCCCCCTCGATTAACTTAATTACTAATTATTGTTTAATAAAAAAAACAATTCTATCTTTCTTATTTGTCATTATGATGGACCCGAAAAACGTGTTTTTTGATTTTTTAGATTACAGATTATTTTGCATTATTTAAAAAATTTTATCAATTAAAAAAAAAAATATTATTTTTGAATATTTTTAGTAGCCAAATTTGCCTCAGATATAGAAAATCAAACGAAAAATAGATTAATATATTAATTTTTTTTTAATTTGACGATAAAAATATGAAAGAATCGTTTTTTATAATCTTTTGGGGGTACCCCGTTTTGCCTGCCATACCTCCTTTTGCCCCCCCCCCTTCCCCTATGTATATATATACACATATTTCCTTCTTCGAACAGAACTCCAGACGTTATTCGAATATTATTTACTCGTAAATAAATTGAGTATTTAACAATTCTGTATGTAAGTTATAACATTTTTTTTTTTTCTAAATTTAGAAATATATAATAACAATTCAGGTAAAGTGATATAAAACTCTGTTGGAAAAAAAAGTTAACGTTAAAAAAAAATTTAATATCTTATACCGATTTTGGATATAATTTTATCGTCAAATTTTAACTTAGTTTTCTTGTACACTGGGAGCAAAAAATCTATATATTCAAGAAAAATGGCTTGATTTAAGTATTTTAGTTACTTAATTAGTGCCAACGATTATTTTTTTCAATCAAGTAAAATAATTACTTTATTCAAGTATTTTATTTAGTTGCTTAATACTAAGAAAAAAATTTTATTTTGTCAAAAAAAATATTATTAGACGTCTTTTTAGTAGATTTTATAAAAATCTAACTGGTGTATTTGTCCTTATGACGCAACTTTACAAAAATTTTAACATTTTCTATATATTTTAGTCACGTAAGTTCCAAAAATACTATTGGTGAAAAAATGTATATATGTATTTATATATATATATTAGGGTGGCCCAAAAAAACCGACTTTTTTTTTCTTTTTTTTCGATCTCGCATGAAAATTTGTTAGCTTACGATGTTTTAAGAAGTCTATCCATAAATCAGCTCGATAGAAAATTTTCAAGAGGTCACTCACGAATTTTGAAAATATTAAAAATGATTGGATTTTTAATTTCAAAATTTTTTCTTTCTCGTGGCAGCAATAGTTTATATTTGTAAAATCATGACTATGCTGAAAATTTAAGCCCAAAATTTAAATATTTAAATGGCGCTCAAAAATTTTGAATGTTTTCGAGTGCTGTCTTTTGGACGTTTTTGAGCGACCCTTAAATATTAATAATAAAACTTCTCGATTTTTCCACCATCAATGTGCATGACAATGAAAATATAACCCGAGAAATAGAAATAATATTAGGGTTACAAATAAGTTTCCGCCATTTTTTAACACAAATTAAATATTTATTATAGAAGAACGGTAATATAAATTTATTTAAAATATTGCCCATCACTTGCAACCACTTTTTCCCATCTCTCAGGCAGCATTCGAATCCCACGTCTAAAGAACTCCTTGTCTTTTGAGGCTATCGACGAATCAACCCAATTTTTGGTATCCTCATAAGATGTGAACCGCTGCGCCGTCAGAGCATGTGCCATGGACCGGAGCAGGTGATAATCGGACGGTGCAATGTCTGGTGAATACGGCGGGTGGGGTAACACTTCCCAATCAAGTGTTTCCAAGTACTTTTTCACGGAAGCCGCAACATGTGGACGAGCATTGTCATGCAGAAGAATAATTTTTTCGTGTCTAGAATAGTATTGAGGGCGTTTTTCCTTCAGAGCTCGGCTCAATCTCATCAATTGTGTTCGATAGAGGGCTCCAGTATTTGTTTCGCTCGGATTAAGCAACTCATAATACACTACACCTAGCTGATCCCACCAAATACACAGCATAAGTTTTTTTCCGTGAATATTCGGTTTTGCTGTTGATGTTGACGCGTGGCCAGGTACCCTGATTAAACAACTGAATTCGATCGAATTAAACAGAATTAAATTTTTAATTCTATTTAATTCAGATAAATTCTGTTAATTCGGTACCTAACTTAAAAATGAATTCTGTCTAATTCGCCAGGAAAACCAGAATTTGTCCAAATTGAAACAAATTTAAATAATTCTATTCGGTTTAATTCTGATTAATTCGAAAATAATTCTCCAATTTCTGGTTCTGAATCCGAATTAAACTGAATTAAAACGAATTTGAAATTTTTAAATCGGTTTTATTCTGTTTAATCCCAATTCAAATTTTCTATTCAGTTTAATTCTGTATTGCAGAATTCGACAGAATATAACAGAATTAAAATTTTTAATTTGGTCGAATTCAGTTGTTTAATCAGGGTAATCCCCATGATTTTCTTCTTTTTGGATTGTCATAATGTATCCACTTCTCATCACCAGTTATGATACGATGTAAAAAACCCTTTTTTTTATGTCTAGCTAGCAGCATTTCACTTAAGCATAATCGGCGTTCAATATCTCTCGGCTTTAATTCGTACGGAACCCAATTTCCTTGTTTATGAATCATTCCTAATGATTTTAAACGATGTGAGACTGCTTGCTGAGTGACTTCTAATGTTAGAGCAAGTTCTTTTTGTGTTTGAGATGAATCTTCCTCCAATAATTCCTCCAATTCTGCATCCTCGTAAATTTTTGGCCTTCCACTGCGATCTTTGTCTTCTACGTCGAAATCACCGTTTTTAAACTTTTGAAACCACTCTCGACACGTTCTCTCACTCAAAGCACCCTCACCATATGCTTCTACGAGCAATTGATGCGCCTCAGCAGCAGATTTCTTTAAATTAAAGAAGTAAACTAATATTTTCCGCAAATGACGCTTACTTGGCTCAAATTTTGACATTTTCAACTTATAAAAATTATATTTTACCAATATAAAATCAATGATATTAATAGGTTATGTTGTTCTTGAATGTCCAAACTATTTTTTAAGCCGGTTATCATCTGCGAAAGCTAACCGAAACTCCTTGCCGCGCCATCTACAATAAAACGGCGGAAACTTATTTGTACTCCTAATAAGTTTTTTACATACTTTTTTATTTTTTAATTCAATTTGTAGATTTTTTCGCTTATTCAAAACTTACCAAATTTTATTGTTAAAGACTGTCCTGTATATTTTTGGTTATGCAAAAGTTATATTTTACTGAAATGACAATAATTGAGTTATAAAAAAATATAAAAACTAATTCAAACCATTAGTTACATATTATCAGTTAATATTCAAAATTCCTGAGCGCCGTTTAAATATTTAAATTTTGGGCTGAAATTTTCAGCATAGTCATGATTTTACAAATGGAAACTATTACTGCTACAAGAAAGAAAAAATTTCGAAACAAAAAATCCGAATTTCAATCATTTTTGATATTTTCAAAATTCGTGAATGACCTCTTGAAAATTTTTTATCGAGCTGATTTATGGAGAGACTTCTTAAAACATCGTAAGCCAACAAAAATTCATGCGAGATCGAAAAAAAAAAATAGTCGGTTTTTTTCGGCCACCCTAATATATAAATACGATATAACGTGCGGTTCTCCCACGATAGCGTCTACAATTCCACACCGATCTTGATGAAATTTTTTATATATATTATTTAGCTTAAGAGCTCGGTTCAGTTCGGAGATGAGCTAAATCGGCCAGAAAGTTTAGAAGTTATAGTCGTTTAAAAATTTTTTAATTTTTGAAAAAATTCAACTTTTCTTGACTCATCTTCAAATAACTTTTGATCCTAAAGAGATAATCTATTTTTGGTGATTGATTCTATAAGTTCATTCGATTAGCTTTAATTTGAGCTATGTTGCTTACTCTTTGGATAATTTTTTCTAATACTTTGATGAATTTCAAAATTTTCAGAAACATAGAAAAAAAATTTTTTTTTCGCTTTCTCATTTAATAACTATTAAGTAATACATAATTAATGAATCTCGTTAACAGTTTTATGTAGCTTATCAAATTAGCTTCAATTTTCAGTACTATAATTTTATATTCAACAAAAGTTACCTATTTATTTATTGGAATTTATTAGTAGATTTTATAAAAACATATATTTATATTGTGTATGGAAAAAAAAAACTTTCTTATTCGTATGACCAACTCCAATTAAAAAAGATCTAAGTTTTAATATACTCTTTAAATTGCAGTTGAAATTTTCAAAATTAGTTAATTTGATGCGAATATATATACCCATATACATATACATACACCGAATAAAATATATGCATAAATATAACAAAGAAAATATATGGTGCTATATATAAAATAAATTATATGCTACCATATATTTCATTTCATATAAAAATTTTATATTTTTTAAATATAAAAGGAAATATATCAATACAATATATTATAAGGTAAATGTAAATGTATATATAGCTTCATATAAAAAACATATAAGTTACATATATGGAATACATATATTTACTACTGTATATAATTTTATATTAAATCGGCGAAAATTTCTATATGACTTTTTATGATATACAATATAATATATTATATATTGCTTTGTTGCAAACATATATGATTTTATATATCTTAACCATATATTGTTTTTTTATACGGGTATCTTCATTTGAAAGGTTTAAATAACCAAATAATGAGAAATCCACTTCCATTTCGGCTGCCGAATGGCCTTTTTTTATCTAATGTTGTGCAGATTAGTTTTGTATCTTAACAATTTTTTTTTTTTTAAATAAATAATTTTACCCTATCTAAGATTCGAACCCAGACCGATCGAGACTTATGACCTACGCGTTAGCGCGCTCAGCCACGGCGGCTTATCGGAAATCATGTTTTTAATAAACTCTTAAGTTATTCATCGATGTCTGTCATATTAAATATTAATTTACACAACTAATTAATAAAATTTAAATCTTTAGTAGTTTATAGAAGTAGCTCGCGAAAAAATTAGTATATTTTATATTTTCATCAATACCAATAAGAAATTTCATTTTGTTATAAAAACAAATTTTTTTCTTAGTGCATTAATTTTTTTCTAATTTTTAGTTGCATCTTTCTTCAATTACTTTTTTTCTTAACCAAATAATTGCTCTGAAGTTTTTAATTGTAATAAATTTGAGAACGTATAAACTAAATTGAATAAATATTTGCTTGCCTTAATTCATGCTTCTAGAAATTTATTACTGAAGTGCAGCAATGGTTTTCTTGAAATAAAAATTATCAATTTCATTTTAGAAAAAAGTGAATTATTTTAAGTATTGATGTCAACAATAAAAATAATTTCTTAAATTACATTTTTTTATAACTTCAATTACAGTTTTAATTTTTTACACAAGTAATAGAAAAAAAATTATTTTAAAAATTTGAATTATCTTTCATTGCAGTTTGACTTTTAAAAAAATGTCTAATAGAAAAATCATGCTGTCATTTTTATTGTTAATTGGACTACTGGCTTTCGCAATTGACGTCGCATACGGACAATGTCAGGGACAATGGGTTAGTGAAAAAATGATAATTCATTTAAAATTGTACTAATCATTAAATATTTATATTTTCAGTGTCATTATACTAGTATGCACTTTTGTTGCCGCGGTTACAAATGTGATTCCTGGGGGAACGGTCACTGTAAACTTGAGGGCACTTAAAAATTTAAGTTTACTAAAGTCAATTATTCCATTCATTTTAAATTTTTTATCAACTATTATTATTATTATTATTTTAATAATGTAATTTATTGTTGTAAAGGATATAAAAATGCACCAATAAAAAATATTAAAAAATTATTTTTCTCATTAAATTATTTTAAAACTCACATATAGAAAATTACCTGTTTATTTCTCGCAATTATTTGTTAATCGGTATATGACGTATACCGATAAGATACTGAAGTTTACGTAAATAATTATTATAATCACATGTGCATAATATAGACACATATATCAATTATTAGTGTATGTTTTATTCTTTGAACATAATTCTTGACGATATCTAAATATTATATACACGTAAACAATTATTCCAAAATTCTATACACATATAGATTGAAAAAATGTTTGAAAATTCAAAAGTGCAAACCTCAATCGCTCATTTTATTTTTAATCATTACTTATATTTTATAATATTAATTTATTTTTTTTTATTATGAATTTTTATTCAAATTATAAATCATCAATTTGATTTTTTCATTTCTTATTTTCAGGTTAATATTTTTTTTAAATATCCCGCCTTTTTGTCTTAGATGTCGCTCTTTTTTTCAAACCTCTACTGGTACGCTAGTGCTGCTGCCAGAAGTTGGTGGAGAGAAAAAATGAAAAAAATAATAACAGTAAAAACAAAAATGGCGGCTAAATTTTTCGTGAATAATCAGTTTTACGTTTTTAATTAATTACAATTAAACTAAAAGAATTTAGATTGTGATTTTCCATAGGGTTCTTGTGATGAAAAATACAAAGATAATAAAAAAAAAGTTAGGCCGATTAATTGTGTCTATCGAGAGTTATCGTGTTTACGAAGTTTCATACGTAACAATTGACAGCACGCGTTTCTTGAGTTAAAATAATTTATTTTAAACTAATAAAATGACGAATTGACTTAATATTGAGTCTAAATTGTTCCTTAATGAAATCTCTATATGCTAGTATACAATTTCACTAATTTTGGTGTAATTAAAAGAGTGTAAAAATATTTTTGTGTGAGTAAAATAATCGGAAATAAAACCGATTGTACAACGGATTGTATTCAAATCTGAACTCAATTCGTGATGTATATTTCTTTTTTCAATCCACATCTACTCTGATTCCAGTTTTAATATTAACTCCCCCCCACCCCAGGTGTAAATTTAACTCCGACGGGATTAAATAAGTAAATAATAATCCGGTCCACTCACTCCAGATTAATCCACGTTTGCTCCGAAAATTTTTTACAATATTAATTGTAACTATTTTTTTTTCATATTTATATAAATTTATTGTCAAGCCGTAACTTAATTTTTTTGTATTTTATTAAGAATATTTTTTTATAATTTCAATAAGGTGAAAGCCCTCATTATTGACAATATAAGAATGTCTGTGATTGTTTGAATTTTTTTATCGTATTTAAAATTAATATTATCAACATTTTTTTGCATTGGACGTTTTAGTTGATGTCTCTATTTGTATATTTAAATTAATTTACTTAAATAGCAATAAATCATATATAATATATATATTAATTTAAAAGCAACAAGTGAAGTGCAGGTATTATTGACAGGGTAAAATAGTTTCAGAGCAAACTATTGACATACCATGGACCTCATTATTGAAAGGTCTAATGCGCATGCGCAGCAGTTTATAAAAAATGATTAAAGACCGTCGTCTATTAGGTTCAAATTAATTATAAATATTTTAATTAAAAACGACAAAATACGATAATTACAATTAAAAATTCATCTAGGACACAGTTTTATTTTTTTATAAATTCGACGACACTATTTTTGCTTCGACAATTTTTTATTCAATGTTTTATTTATTATGAAATTACTAGGCAGCGTGTTAACATAAATATATTGATATGTATGTTAAGGAGGTTAAGTTCTTTAGTTTGTGGCCTGTCGCTAGTTGACACACGTGGATTTTTATATACCGACTATTGACACCCGCTATTTTTAAATGATTATTAAGATTTATCAGCCTAAATCAATGATTCCTGGGTTTTTTAGACTATAAATAACCTGAAACAGTTTTTAATGATACACTTACATTAGAACTGTATAGGAAAATCCGTTTCTTAAAATACGATCTCTCTAAGCGAAATTGTTAAGAAATTTCAAACATTCTAGCGATGGTGGTCAACTCCGGAAAATAAATTTTTTTTTACAACGAATAGTTTATACCCAGAAATAAAATTAAACTATTTTTCCAATTAAAAATATCAAAGAATTGATAAGAAGTATTAAGCAATGTGATTATTCATACCTGGGAAAAAAAATTTAGATCTATTCAGATCAAATTAGATCTGATGTTTCAGAACTGAACAGATCTGCATTTTGGCCAGATCTGTTTAAATCAAATTAGATCTACTCTGATCAGAATAGATCTGGTTGGATCTAAACAGATCAAGGTAAATAAAACCACACTTAGATCTGCTCAGATCAAATTAGATCTGATGTTTCAGATCTGAACAGATCTGCATTTTGGCCAGATCTGTTTAGATCAAATTAGATCTACTCTGATCAGAATAGATCTGCTTGGATCTAAACAGATCAAGGTAAATAAAAAATACACTTAGATCTGCTCAGATCAAATTTGTCAAAATTCAGCTAGTTATAATTATAATATAATGTGAAGAAATATTTCTTTATGATCTGTACAGATCTAATCTGATCAGAGCAGATCTGAACTTTTTTTCCCGAGAAAAAGTTATATCAGCTCAGATCTGGTTTGATCCGTACAGATCCAATTAGATCTATTTATATTTACTTCATAAATTGATCGTTTAATCAATGGTGATCTATTTTGATCTGACTAGATCTAGGTTGATTTAACTTGATCTAGGTTGATCTGACTTGATTAGATTTGATCAGGGTAGATCTGGACTATTTTTCCCCAAAGAGAAATGTCATATCTGATCAGATCTAGTTTGATCTGAACAGATCAAATCAGATCTACTCTGATCTGGGTTCAGTATCAATTATGATCAAATTTGATCTGAGCTGATCTAATTTGATCTAATTTGATCAGAACAGATCTAAATTTTTTTTCACGGGTACAGTTAATTAAAAAATTAATAAATTAAAACAATATGTCAATAGTAGGGGACCCTGTCAATAACGAGGGCTTTTACCTTAACAGTTTTGATTTTTTCCGGAAGTAATAGAAAAAAATTTTGATATTCGTTTGTTGCAGATCGATTTAAAGAAAAATCTCTATAATATAAAAATTCTTCTATCACTTATATTGTTAATCGGATTACTAGAATTCACTACTTCTGATGGCATAAATGGATGCCTTGGAAAATAGGCAACTAAAAAAATAATAATTAATAAATATTAAGTCGGTATTTGAAATGTATATCAAAATTTGCCTTTTAAAAAAAAAAAGTAGTGTCTGACTATATCTGGACTATTCACTTGATTTTACTCACAACATATAGTTAATAACTGATGAGTTAATTTAACAGTTTTTTCAGTTTACAAAATAAATATGAAAATATGATTGGGTAGAAAATATATAAAATGTATAAATAAAATTTTATAAATGCCATACGGAAAAAATTGTTTTCCTCAGTTCTATTGATTCAGTGAATAGAAAAAACTCAAAAAAAAAAAAAAAAAAGAAAAAATTGGAATTTATATATTTGTGACTAAATTTTGTTCTTTTTATGTTCAGATCTTTGTTTCACAAGTGCAACAATAACGGATGACAAACTTCCAGTACTATTTTAACGCCAACCCCGTCAAGCGTTTTTTTTTCTTATTTGATGGTTAGTAAACGTGCAGGATAGTTTTTTTTTTCAAGTACGAAAACGTGTACACAAATAAAAATGTAGTGAGAGAAAGGGAAGCCCAAAAGTAAATAAAAAAATTAATGAAATAGAGATATTATACTGTCGAATTAAATTTTTAAATTGATAACAAGTGGATTGAATGTATATATGCACTGATAAAATGTTTTATGAATAATCAATTAAAATAATTGGATGACAGGCAAGTGAAATTCGAGCTGTGATGGACAAATTTTGATGATAAAAATTAATCAAGCTTAATGAGATTGGATTCATCGTTAAATTTTTTATTTTATAATTGATCTGTCATAAAATATATATATGGAAAATAAAAACCGTTTATGACATTCAATTAGATTAATGACTTGTTAAACTAATTAAACTCAATTGGACAATAAACACCAATTATTTTGGTATTAAATTTATGTAAAATATTTGTGGAGTTTCTGAACAAAAAAAATGTATATATACAATTTTTGAATACTTTTTTTTTTGCTCTACAGAAAAAAAGAATTTCTTAGCGCAAGAAAAATTTTGCACTATGAATTGGAAACGAAACTTTTTATGGGACGGAAAAAATTTTTTTTTGGAGCAAGAAATTTGTTATCGTCCAAAAAAATGTTTTTTGTCCCAAGAAAAGTTTTTTGACTTCAAGAAATTTTATGTTTTCAATTCATAATGCAAAAAATTCTTTGGGCCTAGTGAAGTTTTTTTTTGCGCCAAGGAATCTTTTTTTTGCTGTGTAGTGGGTATACACGGAAAAAAACAGAATATTAAAAATTAATGAATAATAGTAAAAAGTGGAATCTGTTATCAATAATTAGTACTATTATGTGCTTAATGCAAAGTAGTTTACTAATTTTTGTAGATTCCTAGAAACTACTATCAATTATTCCAAAAAGTAAGCAAATATTATTACTTTTAGGTACAATACGTGACTTATTAGTAGGGCCAAGATTTTTGCTGTGATTTAAAAATAACAATTAATATTTAATGCTGTCAAATTTTTGATATTAAGGCGGAAATATTGGTCGTATAAAAAATTTTTTTAAATAAAAGTTGTAGGAAATTTAATTTCATGAAAAAAAAGTCTCTTATAATTTTTTCATAGGACTAATAGGAAAGCCGTAATTTCAAAATTGAGATTTTCATAATTAACACAAATTTGAATCATTCATTATGAACCTTAATTTTGGAATTCCGGTAAAAAAATTGGTCGTATAAAAAAACTTTTCGAACAAAAGTTGTAGGAAATTTGATTTTCTAGAAAAACCGTCTCTTATGATTTTATTATACGACTAACATTTTCACCGTAATTTTAAAATTAAGATTTTCATAATTATCAAAAATTTGAATCATTCATTATGAACCTTAATTTTGGAATTCCGGTAAAAAAATTGGTCGTATAAAAAAACTTTTCGAACAAAAGTTGTAGGAAATTTGATTTTCTAGAAAAACCGTCTCTTATAATTTTATTATACGACTAACATTTTCACCGTAATTTTAAAATTAAGATTTTCATAATTATCAAAAATTTGAATCGTTCATTATTAATCTTAATTTTAGAATTTCGGTAAAACTATTGATCGTATAAAAAAATTATAAGAGACATTTTTTTTCGAAAATTAAATTTTCTACAACTTTTATTTAAAAACTTTTTTCATAAGACCAATATTTTCACCGTAATACCAAACATTCTAACCATTTATTCGAAAGTGAGGCAAAAATCTTGTCCCTACTTATTAGTGAAAGTTAATTAATTTATGGCATAATCTATTAAAAAGTAATGATGTGTCAAATTAAGAATTGCTATCTTAGATACTGATTTTTCCAGCCGAAAATTGCAAAAGTTACAAACTTTTATTTTATAAATTCGATCTCACTGATTAATTATTAGCTTAAAATATCATTTATTCATCATTATAAATTAACTTACAATATACATAAATCGAATAAGTGGTAAATGATAAAATGAAAAATTAGTATACTAGATACTGATTTTTTGCTCATAAAAATACCGAAAATTTTTAACTTTTATTTTATAAATTTTATCCCATTGACTAATAATTAATATAAAATGTTATTTATTCGTTATTATAAATTAATTTATTATATACATATATCGAACAAGTGGTAAATAATAAAATGAAAAATTAGTATACTAGATCTTTATATATTAATATGTACGTTTACTAATTTTTCGGTTCCTCATTTTGTAATTTTTGTATGTTTATTTGAATAGTAATAACTGTAGATACGAATTTATCGATTCTTTTTCATATTAATTTTAATATACAAAATTACAAATTTAGCTCTTGTATGTGTATCAAATTTGAATATAAATAATAGCCATTTTGTAATATATATAATGATCCTGGTTTGATATTAGTATCGAATATACTAATTTTAAGTCGAAAATGAACTACAAACTATTTAAATTTTGAGCATCATTTTTTTCCGTATACATATACGTCATATAGTATAAAAATGAAATTCTATTCGTTGTTTATATTTATTTTATGTATTCAAAAGTAATTCTATAAATGTGTTGTACAAATATTTAAATTAGATAGTCTGACATATTTATGGTACTAAAAAAATTACAATAAACTTTACTGTCGCTGGTAAAACCTCCCGACGAAATCATTTTGAATGGAAAAACGAAAAAATTAACTATAGTATACATGTTCTAGCAATAGTCTTGCCTAATTCATAAAGTGTCAATTTAATTTTTGGCGCTACGATTTTTTTTTTGTAATGAAGTTAATAATTTATGAAAGAAAAAATAAATAAATATTTAAAAAATTTTTGATACTTTTCATAGTTAGCGCCGGCAAAAAAAGTCATTTTTAAAATTGAAAAAAAAATTGCTACTGAAAAATAAAATTGAATTTAAAAAATATGTTAAAACCATCTTCGAAATACAATTAATCTTATGTATATAGTATGCATTTTTTATATCTGATGGTTTTTGCAGTTATTGCGAAAATAAAATATGTCTTCTCTCATTTATTAATGTAGATGAATATTCGTACATCACGCTATGAAATTTAAATGCAGAATAAAATTTTAGCGATTTTTTTATAAGTATGCAAATCAAGTTAAATAAAAAAAGGAGTTAGAAGTTGCATAAATTATAAACAGTACGATAGCGAGACTAATAAAAAGGTAATCAATGAAAGAGTATTAGAAATCGATGTATTGAATTTTCAACTTCCTGGGATAAAAATTTAAAATTTTTTATAAAACGGCTAGCGATTGATTTCAGTTCTATTGAAAATCGAGTTTTTAACGGATGTCGTTTCATCTCTTTGAAAGCTTCTTTGACCATTTTCAGGATGACCACTGAGTGTGTGTGAGTGTGTGTAAGAATAAAAACTGATATACCGAATGGTATAAAAATCTAATATCATATCAGCTACAAAACTTACTAAGCCTCGTCTTTTACCGTATGATTGATCTAAATTAGTTCGATTGATCCAAAAGTTACGTCAGACATTCTTCATAAGTTTTTTCGAGTGCCTTAAGAATTATATCAGCCAGGCGATTAGTTACACGGAGAGAAAAAAATAGTTCTGATTACTATGTAGAATGGTAACTATTACTATGTTACAAAGAAACGAGGATTTTTTAGCGTCGAGAGTCACCGGGCAGAGTAATCCCCCCCATTCTACATAGTAACGGAGGCTATGCTACAATAGGACTGATTACCATTCTACATTGACGAGAGAACTATGTAAATGGACATCACTACAATGTTACCTAGTAACGTTTACGATCTTTTATTTATTTCATTTTTAGTAAATAAGGTTATGACAAAACAAATAACTCAGGTTACTATAAATAGATATATGTAGAAATTGAATTAATCTATTGAAATAATTAAGATATTGCTCAAAAAGAAATATCATTTTTTGATAACAGATAAATAATAATTAAATAAATTAAAATATTTAATAATATACATCGCACATATACATGCATACACATACACACAGGTGACTGCGCAAACGTCCGCGCATGTTAACTTCCTTGTCTCACTTATTAAACTGTAACGACAGCTATTCCAGCATGGGACTGAGTACCATTCAACATAGCCCTGATTCCCATGCTAGATAGCGATTTTTACCATTTTAGTTGTTTCAATGTAACATAGTAATCATTACCAGAAAAATGGTAATGAGTCCTATTCTACATAGCATTATTTACCATTTTACAAAAAATGAATCTGGTTACTACGTAGCATAGTAATCATTACTATTCTTTTCTCTCCGTGTATGACAATATTGTCAACGAAAATTGGGAACGAATTTCTGAATGAATTTTTTGGTATTCATTAAATAATACGTAAACTTACTGATTCAAAAAGTTTTTAAATCTCATGAGATCTAAGTTTTAATAAGCCCTGAAAATTGCCGTCTTATTAATTTGAATCAGTTAATTATTTTTGAGGGTAACTTACAAAAAAGTATAAAAAATTCAAGCTCATTTAAGCTTAGGTTCTCATTTTGATTCTTGGATCCCGTACAATTTTAACATATATACGCAATAATTAATTAATGTAACAAGACCGAAGTTCACCTCCGTTTTACGAGAGGCCGTTTTCTCACCTACTTCATGTATACAAAGGCTCCAGAGCCCCTAACCTCCTTTCCAGACGACACCCTTAAACGAAAAATACAATCGAGTGACTAAGAGTGGACATTAACTGGAAGTATGATCAAAAATCCTCAATGCGCGTGTTATCTAACCTCACCACCACGAATCCATACCTCTATGGGTCACACACTCCTGCCATCTCAGGAAATAAAGAGACCGAAGTCTGCCTCCTTTTTACAGGAGACTCTTCACCGTTTTGAGTATGCACGCACTTCGTACATCCCTATTTTCTCCCATAATATAATTATAGCGAAACATTGAGCGTCAGCTCCTTATTGACCTTCCCTGGGATCAATGATCAGATCAAGGATCTTTTTGCATGTAAAACTGAACCAACGATCCTAGATCCATAGAATCCTAGCAATCGGCTTCTTTCATGCCTTTTTGGATGGATTCGTCCATAGCACCACTTCCGTGTATTGGTCAACAAACCACTTGGCCAAGAGGGGACGCGGTTCTTTTCTCCGCCTTTCTGAGAAGACCTCCACTTATATGCACGCAATTATTTTTTTGAGCTTATTGAGATCGTAGACAGTGAAAATTTTTGAGCTTAGACGGAGAAATGATGCTCAAAATTTTAATAGTTTGTAGTTTATTTTCGACTTAAAATTAGTATATTCGATACTGATATCAAACCAGGATCATTATATATATCACAAAATGGCTATTATTTATATTTAAATTTGATACATAGAAGAGCTAAATTTGTAATTTCGTATATTAAAATTAATATGAAAAAGAATCGATAAATTGATATCTACAGTTATTACTATTCAAATAAACATACAAAAATTTTAAAAATGAGGAACCGAAAAATTAGTAAACGTACATATTAATATATAAAGATCCAGTATACGAATTTTTCATTTTATTATTTACCACTTATTCGATATATGTATATAATAAATTTATTTATGATAATGAATAAATAACATTTTATATTAATTATTAGTCAATGGGATAGAATTTATAAAATAAGAGTTAAAAATTTTCGGTATTTTTATGAGCAAAAAATCAATATCTAGTATACTAATTTTTCATTTTATTATTTACCACTTATTCGATTTATGTATATTGTAAGTTAATTTATAATGATGAATAAATGATATTTTAAGCTAATAATTGATCAGTGAGATCGAATTTATAAAATAAAAGTTAGTAACTTTTGCAACTTTCGGCTGGAAAAGTCAGTATCTAAGATAGCAATTGTTAATTTGACCAATCATTACTTTTTAATAGATTATGCCATAAATTAACTAACTTTCACTAATAAGTCACGTATTATACCTAAAAGTAATAATATTTACTTACTTTTTGAAATAATTGATAGTAGTTTTTAGGAATCTACAAAAATTAGTAACCTACTTTGCATTAAGTACATAATAGTACTAATTATTGATAACAGATTCCACTTTTTACTATTAGTTATTAATTTTTAATATTCTGTTTTTTCCATGTAGGTAGCAGGGTCAATTAACTCCTAGATTTTTTACCGCCAAGTAAAAAAATTTTTTTTGACAATTATGATACTATTTTATGGTCTTGTATCCGCGCATGAGATAACAATGTCATTAAATATATCCACGAATAAAATTATGTAAATTTGTTAATATTACAATAATTTCAAAATACGTCGGACTTTCTTCTATAAACACAATTTTAATGGTTGTAACAATATTGTTTTATTGATGTTTCAATTACTTCAACGATATTTAAATTAAATAATTATTTTAATTGGATTAGTCAGCCATAAAATTGATGTCATCCGTGAAAACTGATTGCTATTTTAAAATCTATATACAATAATTATTTTTCATATTTATATAATATCAAGTTAATTATTTTATTTTAATTAAATAAAATGATTGAAATAATAATTTAAATGTTTTCGAGGGCATTGACTTTTATATTTATGCAGATTCATATTAAATTCAATTTGTATTTTGTAGAATAATTAAAAATTAATGTATACAAAATATGTAGTTGAGTTTTTTAAATGATAATTAATAATTAGTAAGTTTAAATCCGTTCTATTTCAACATTGAACTCATTCACAAAAATCAAATTTAAATAAAAAAAAGTTTGGAAAATTCATAAGTGCACACCTCGAACGTTCATGTTACAATAAAATATATAAATTATTAATTTTCATTTTTGATTACAAAATTTTTTAATCAACATCTAGAAAAAAATTCGTCGTTTTTTTTTTTTTAATTTAGTTAATTCTATGACAGTTGGCAATAAAAAAAAATTATCAGATGGTAAAGTAGGACCTTATGATATCAGCAAAGTTCGATGATAAAAAAAAACATTCCCGATAAAATAAAAAAATGGCTGCAGTGTGTGTTTGGGCACATGGTGCCGGTTTTAACAGAAATTATTTATTATAAAAAAAACGAGAAGGACTACAGTAGTGATCTTCGAAAAGGACCTTCTTTGCATAATTCTGAAGACAGTGAAACAAAAATAAAGTCATTTTGTCAAGCCGTTCACGAGATATCTGTGCCACAGACTTTTTTTGGACTACAGACTAACTGACGTCCACGATACATATTTCTTATTGAACTTTTTTTTATTATAATACGTATCGGACAACTTAATGAAAGTATCAGTCTTATTAATTAGTGTTTCCTTTTTAGAATAATGTGCTTTTTATAACGGGTGAGTGTGAAATGAAAATAATATATACAGTTTAATGCGAAAAAATGGCGTGACCTTGACAAGTCCGTTATAAAGCACAACCTCTCCGCTTCGCGTTCGAGGTGTGCAAAAATGACATCTGGCAGCTAGAATGGAAGGTTGATTTTCCGAAAATTTTTGATAAAAATAATTTTCATTAAATTATTGCGTCAATTTATATAATTTATCACTTTTTTCAAAATAAATTATTTTAATGTAGAATATTATTCTTACTCTAATATGTATAGTTCTCTAAAGTAAAATCGATTATTTTATCTAGAAAAATCGATTATTACCATTTATGCGTTTCGAGCTATCGATTCTGAAACTTCATTTAGTTTTTTTGTAATCAAATTCACGTATCCTAATTATAATGCGAGTGTAAAGCTACAGCTCTAACCACATCTGACTTTAATGATTTCCATAGACATTAGACCATAAAACAAGATTCTCAGATTAGGAGTCATCGAGTAAATGCACCTAGATTCAGGCTGCTTAGGAAGTATAAATATCTATTATGACAGATGATTTTATTTTAAAAGAGTCGTAACGAATAATGTTTGGAATTATTCAATAGTGGAAAAATTAGAAGCGAAGTATTAAAATTCCAGATTCATGTATTTAATAAAAGTATAAAAAAGAAACTAAGCGGTGTCCACTTAAAAATGTCAACTATTGAATCAGGTCTACTTAAAGTTATTAAATACCTACACGGAAAAAACAGAATATTAAAAATTAATAACTAATAGTAAGAAGTGGAATCTGTTATCAATAATTAGTACTATTATGTACTTAATGCAAAGTAGTTTACTAATTTTTGTAGATTCCTAAAAACTGCTATCAATTATTTCAAAAAGTAAGCAAATATTATTATTTTTAGGTATAATATGTAACTTATTAGTGAAAGTTAATTAATTTATGGCATAATCTATTAAAAAGTAATGATTGGTCAAATTAACAATTGCTATCTTAGATACTGATTTTTCCAGCCGAAAATTGCAAAAGTTACTAACTTTTATTTTATAAATTCGATCTCACTGATCAATTATTAGCTTAAAATATCATTTATTCATCATTATAAATTAACTTACAATATACATAAATCGAATAAGTGGTAAATAATAAAATGAAAAATTAGTATACCAGATACTGATTTTTTGCTCATAAAAATACCGAAAATTTTTAACTCTTATTTTATAAATTCTATCCCATTGACTAATAATTAATATAAAATGTTATTCATTTGTTATTATAAATTAATTTATTATATACATATATCGAATAAGTGGTAAATAATAAAATGAAAAATTCGTATACTGGATCTTTATATATTAATATGTACGTTTACTAATTTTTCGGCTCCTCATTTTTAAAATTTTTGTATGTTTATTTGAATAGTAATAACTGTAGATACAAATTTATCGATTCTTTTTCATATTAATTTTAATATACGAAATTACAAATTTAGCTCTTCTATGTGTATCAAATTTTAATATAAATAATAGCCATTTTGTAATATATATAATGATCCTAGTTTGATATTAGTATCGAATATACTAATTTTAAGTCGAAAATAAACTACAAACTATTAAAATTTTGAGCATCATTTTTTTCCATGTAAGCAAAGTTAAATTTCCCTTCGGTAAAGGTATTAAATATTTGTAAATTTTAGTCTTAGATAAATTTAAATATTTCGTTAATTTTACTGCGAAGCCAAGTGCATTTAGTTCATTGTATGTATATTACGCAATTCGTTCGTTCGATTGTTTTCTTTAAATATAATTACTTTGTTGTTGCAAATAATATTATCAATAGTGTGTGTAAAAATTATCTAACCATTTACTTGGACGATAAGAAAAGGAAGTGCAACAGCCATACTTCAAGATAAAAGTTAGAGTTTTGACAGCCATAATTGCCTTAAAAGTGAACTTTTTCGCCAAATCCTTATGCAACACAGATAATACGAAGGAAACAATTATATTCACCATTGAGGGAATTCACGCAATCAATTTTGCAAATACAATAAATACCCGCTTTTCACCTATCGAAATATCAAAACTTCTGAAGGCACAACGAGACGCTATTGGTAAGAAATTGTAACTATTGCTTTTACATCTTAATTTAAAGTAATTCAAGGAACAGATATACGGTAACGTTAGTTCGTAGATTTTTTTAAAAAATATGTTATTATATGAAACAGTAAAGAATTTTACCAAACTAATTCATATCTACATGCAAATATATAATTAATTTTTTAGTATTTGGGTAATTTCAAAATGCACACCTCAAACGGTCATGTAATATTTTGAATAATTGATTTATTGTTTGAATTATCGAACCCCGTATTTAATCCATAAATAGAAAGCTTCATAAAATTTCAAAAGAATCAATTTTATGTTATAAAATTTTCGGAAATCTTATAAAACCCTTAAAATTGTGAAATTTTGTAAAATTTATCTATTATATGTTGTATGCTTTATTTAAAGAATTATCAGATTTTTCAAAATTACATAACTTCTTATAAAATTTATTATAGAAGTTTAGAACTTCATATCTCGAAAAATTTATTGCTAATTCATACGCGGCTACGTACGTGGCTCGGTGCAGTGGATCGTAGTAAGGAATTAAAATCGGGAGGATTTACGTTCAAGTTCAGCAGTCAACGGGATTTTTCCTAGAAAATTTCTACCTTGTGATTTTCGGTATAAAGTTTTTGAAAATTACATTGAGGCAATCGGAGTGAAAACATTAATTTTCCTTTTTTTGGAAAATTTCAAATTTTCATATCGAGGTTAGAAAAAAAAATCTTGGCAACGGTTGGTCCTGCGAGCCAGCCCCAAAACTTCTCGCTGTTTTCGATCTCCTTGAGTTCGACATTATAGTGAATACATTTTTGAGTTCTTTGAGCATTAATATATAAAATATCCGAGAAAAATGTTGAAACGCTGTTTTTTCAATTTTTTGTTGATAATATCATTTAAATTAAAAAAACAAGTTGCATTTCATTGTCTGAGTTAGTATGATTTTGAACACATTTTAGTACATTATATTATGATTTATCCGGAAAAAGTAACATAAAATGTTATTTTTGAAACTTTTGTTGTCGATATCTTTTGAACTAATCAACTGATTTTGATGCTCAATATCGTAATCGGCTCGTTTTATTGAGTTATAGAGGTGATTTGGGAATGATTGGTTCAGTCGTTTTAAAGATATAGACAGAAAAAAAAGTTTTCTTGGCGCAAAAAATTTTTACTAACTCCAAGAAAATTTTTACTTGCTCTAAGAAATTTTTTGCATTATGAATTGAAAACGAAAATTTTCTTGAGCCAAAAAAAAATTTTCTTAGAGCGACTAAAAATTTCTTACCCCAAGCGATTTTTTCTAGTCCTAAGAAAATTATTGTTTTCATTTCACAATGAAAAATTTTTCCTGCGCCAAGAAATCCTTTTTTTCTGTGTATGTAAAAAACCGTTTTTTACTATTTCTTTCGACAACGATATTTTTCTAACGAGTTAACCTATTGAAATAACTTAGGCGGCAATCGACGCAGTACATTAACTTTCAAAGCTGATTAAAATTTGAAATCGATCGATCGAGTCGTTTCTGATAAATTTAAAAAAAAACTATAAAAATTGAAGTAAATCATTATTTTAAAAATTTTTAATTACCAATATCTTTTGAAATAATTATCCGATTTTGACATTAATGGTAACATTTGGCACAGTTTCTCAACCACTGACGTTCAAAGAAAAACTTTCATCAATAAGCTCAACAATTTGAATTTTATTTGAAAAAAAACACTTTTTCGCAATTCTTTCGACAATGGTTTTTGATGTTTGAGGAAGCATTCGATGCGGCTTATAAAGTTTCAGAGCTGATTCGATTTTGGAATCGATCCGTCGAGTAGATGACGAGTTATCGGAAAAGAACATTTTTGAAAAAAATTCATTTTTGAAATATCTCCGAACGTACCGTACCGATTATGCCCAATTTTTTGAAAATTGTTAGAATTAATGAGTCGCTTCAAACGCTAATTCAAAAAGCCAAATCAGTTTATCCGTTCAAAAGTTACCGAATATTTACATACACTCGACATCATCTTGAAATTAGTCAGAATAGTTTCCTAGAACCTCAAATCGTCAAGATCCATTAGAAATTCGATTTTCGAAAATCGGACCGAAACCAATAACTTCCCTTCTTTTAAATTTTAAATTTTCTTAACGGGAAGAATAATAAAGCGATTGTGTTATGCACTTTTTTTGATTATACAATACTTTTTATTCCAGGAAACGAAATGATAATGATGAAAATGATTATATTAATAACTATTTTCTTATTGATTGGTCTCAATGCTAGAGTAGACGCTGCTGATTGTCCAGGCGCCGAAACTTGTTGGGTAAGTAATCACCATAACATATTGGAAAAAGTTAAACGTAAAAAAATAAAATTTCTTCAAAACCATACTTATATCACAGAATTTTAACTTAAATTAGATCAGAATAATTATGGACTTTTTCAGTGTCTATAAAAGTACTTTGATTTTTCTTTATAGTGCCATCCCTCGCAGGGTTACCCGTGCAATGATGGCTTAGAATGTGATCTTGGGCCTTTATTCCAAGGAAACTGCATAGTTAAACAGCCAGATGATATTCTGGCAATTGCAACATATGGAGGATAATTATGATCCGCCAATGAACAGATTTTATCTGTTAAAAAGTGCGCCAAGTATACATGCACCGTAATGGAAATTTTTGAATTAAATATAATTACCATGTACCTAAGCTGCACATTAAAATAAACTTTCGTTCAATTTAAGCCAACAGTTGATATTATTATTAATTAATTATTCTATTCTTATTCTATACATGCTGAAAAAAAAGTGGTAATACTTACCATCTTAACGAAGTAACTATTCACGTCTTTACATTTTAATGATTCTCATTCTTTTATGTTAACTTTTCCTATCGGAGATGGTAAGCATTCTTAACTAGATAGTAACCATCCTTATCCGTGATGATAATCATTACTATCTTAGAAGGCAAAATTAAAAATTTTTCAAGCATAAGAAATATTACTAACTAGATGGTAACTATTACTATCGGTAATAGTAATTATTACTATACGAGAAACGAATAGTTAACATAAACGCATGATAATGATTATCACATACAAATAGTCATCATTCCCTATTGCAATATGGTGACAGTTAAGATTTTTTTTTCAGCGTGTAAGATACTTTTTACGAAAATTGTCTATGAGTATTAGTTTTAAAGTTATATAAGCTTTAACAGTAAATAAAAACTGATTTTTTTGAAAAATCGTGAGGATTTCAAACAGCCAACTTCTAAACTAATCCAACCGATTTAGCCCATCTTTGAACTTAACCATGATAATTACCCATAGAATAAGTGTGACAAATTTCATTAGGATTCGATTGGCTATATTATATATATATATTAGGGTGGCCCAAAAAAATATAAAAGTATGTTAAAAATTATTATTTTTATTACCCAGGTTATATTTTCATTCATTGTCATGCCCATTGATGGTGGAAAAATCGAGAAGTTTTATTATTAATATTCAAGGGTCGCTCGAAAACGTCCAAAAGACAGTACTCAGAAACATTCAAAATTCTTGAGCGAGGGTTAAATATTTAAATTTTGGGCTTAAATTTTCAGCATAGTTATGATTTCACAAATATAAACTATTGCTGCCACGAGAAAGAAAAAATTTGAAATAAAAAATTCAAATTTCGATCATTTTTGATATTTTCAAAATTCGTGAGCGACCTCTTGAAAATTTTTTATCGAGCTGATTTTCGGAGAGGCTTCTTAAAACATCGTAAACCAACAAATTTTCATAAGAGACTCGAAAAAAAAAAATAGTCGGTTTTTTTGGGCCACCCTAATATATATACATATATAAATTTTTCAACGAGTGGTATTTTGAACCCTACTTAACCAATTTTTATAGGTTATGAGTTATGACAAAATTTCTTGAAAAATCGACCATGAAGACAAATACAATAGCTAGATTTTAGAAAAATTCACCTAATAAAATAGAATAGACTTATTAAAGTATTAATTTTCAAAAATACCTTTGGAAAATGGTGCAAGAAGAACAAGATTAACAAGAGCTGCTCCGGTGTCATGACCCATTAACGTCACACGTGTTGGATCACCTCCAAATGCTCCAATGTTCTCTCTCACCCATTGAAGACCTCTGACAATGTCCTTCAACGCTAAATTGCCGTTCAATTTACCATTTGCATCGGGTGTTACTCGGGTCCTCAGAAAACCTTAACAATAATTTTTTTTTTTAAATTTTTAATTGCATTCATTTCATCTTTAATTCTAAACTATATATTACAAAATCAATGAAAATCATAATTATTTTAATGAATAGTAAAAAAAAATTTCATAAAAATTTTTCAGGCAATATGAGCATAAATCGATGCGTTTATTTCCGGTACAATTTTCTCTTTAACTAAAGTCAATAGAGACTCGTTCTTGGGTTGAAAATTTCTGTTTTTTTTTACGCCTGCTTTCTAAATGCAGAAGTAGGAATTTTTTTTTCAAATTTTTTTTACTAGGCTAAATTTTCGATTGAAAAATTTTAGATATTTCGTTTTTTGCAATATTTCGAAAATTGACAAAAAACAAAAATTTTTCAAATAATCAAAAAGCGTAAAAATCAACTTCTAGGTTTCATGTTCCGTGGCTGAGCGCGTTAAGGCATAGGTCATAAGTCTCGATCGGTCTAGGTTCGAATCTTGGGTAGGGTAAAATTATTTTTTATAAAAAAAGTGCTCGAAAATTGAACTTTCTGGGCAAGTATGACAAAAATTATTTTTCTTATTATTATGCAAATAACTAAAATACTTGAATGAAGCATTTGATCTTGATAATATACATTTTTTTTCTTAGTGTAGCGGCATTTTGAAACTTAATTTAATACGGATTATGTGTAAATAAAGCTTACCTAAAATTCCAAGCCGATAATTGAGTGTAACGACTATAACATGACCTGCACTTGCAAGCACTGAACCGTCGTACATTTTACCCGAACCCCATTCAAAACTTTCACCGTGAATGTAAACAATAACGGCATACGGTGCTTCCAATCCTCTTGATCCTAAACAAATATTGGATATGAATTTATTATTTTATTTAGACAAAATATAAATGTCTTACGAAAACTATAAATCATATCAATAAATCATATTGTAAAAAAAAATTATGCAAATATTAAAAAAAAAAAAAGACACGATGCATGTTTAATTTAAGAAAAAAAAAGGTTATGGCTGCTTGATTTAGATTTTTTTTATTCTTTAAACTTCACGTAAGTGGATGAGGTTAGAGTCTTACATAGAAGCAATTTTATACCGCTTCGGAACTTTCCTCGTTATTTATAGAGATTCTCCCGAGAGAGTTCCGGAACAAGTCAACTCGACGACCGGCTTCGGTTAATTAATCGTGGCCCTGTGACTTCTAGGCGCTAGAATTTGCTACTAGCTTCTTTAATATTTAACAGTTCCTTTACCGTACGTAATTATGTTTGATAACTATATTCATAATTAATAAACTTGTTTAAAAAAATATATATAAATCTTCTTTTTTTTTTTTTATTATTTACTTGAATAAGCATGGGAACAATTAACATTTTATTTTAAGTAATTCAAATATATTTTATGTAATTTATGATTTTAAATCGTATCTGTATTATTTATGTTTGTAAAACGTCCTGTTTTTGATCTGAAGGCGATTAAAAGTAGACTAAAAATTACAGTAGAGAAAAGTCTGTTTTTCATCTAAAAACGATTAAAAACAGCCTAAATATAATTCGGAAACAAGTCTGCTATTGACCAGAATAGTACGAACAAAAACTGATTAAATTTCCATTCCGATGAAAAAAGATTTAATATAACTGTATACAGTTATATATGGATTATATACAATCGGATGCAGGTGATGCATAGTTATATAAAATTTCTATATAATTATATAGAACTGTATATAATTATATATAATCTACACGAATACAGTATGTAATTATATATAAATTTATATATTTGTGTATAATCAGATACTGTATTAGTATAGATTATATATAATTATGTAAAAATATATACATCTGTATATAATTACATACTGTATTCGTATAGATTATATATAATTATATAGAAATTTTATATAATTATGCATATATTTGTATACAATTATATAGAATTGTATATAATTGTATATAATCTATACCAACACAGTATGTGATTATATACAAATGTATATATTTGTATATAATTATATCGAATTGTGTATAATTATATATAATCTATACAAATATAGTATGTGATTATATACAAATGAATATATTTGTATACAATTATATAGAATTGTGTATAATTATATATAATCTATACGAATACAGTGTGTAATTATATACAAATGTATATATTTCTATACAATTATATAGAATTGTAAATAATTATATATAATCTATAAGAATACAGTATGTAATTATATACAAATGTATATATTTGTATACAATTATATAGAATTGTATATAATTATATATAATCTATACCAACACAGTATGTGATTATATACAAATGTATATATTTGTATATAATTATATCGAATTGTGTATAATTATATATAATCTATACAAATACAGTATGTGATTATATACAAATGAATATATTTGTATACAATTATATAGAATTGTGTATAATTATATATAATCTATACGAATACAGTGTGTAACTATATACAAATGTATATATTTCTATACAATTATATAGAATTGTAAATAATTATATATAATCTATAAGAATACAGTATGTAATTATATACAAATGTATATATTTGTATACAATTATATAGAATTGTATATGATTATATGAAATCTATACGGATACAGTATGTGATGATGTACAAATTATATACAAATAAGATCTAATTATGTACGATTGTATACAAATGGATCTGGTCATTGTTTCTATCCAATTTATATATAATTTTATACAATTGTATAAAATCTTTTTTCATCTGGATCTAGAGTAAATATGATTTAAAAATCTAATTTGAATAAAAAATATTTTAATTTATCATTTATTTTGAAACAGATCTAATTTTTCGAACCAGGTATCCTTGAGAACAATTAAAATTTTACTTATGCATTTATTTGTCTAAATTTTTTTTTGTTGCATTATTTTAAAACAGTAATTTTTTTCCGTTTCGTTGAATGTAATAATTATTATAATTACGAGTTCTCATTACAATAATCAGGAAATTTACTGAGGCAAGTCGATGGCGGGTGATATAAATTATGAAGGATTAAAAGTACTGGGATTTTAAATTTCACGCCTCTGCAACAGTTACATTGTAGTGATTTATCACTTTTTCACTGAAATTACCATCATAAAATTTATAAATTTATTTCAGCAAATAATTAGTTAACGCCGCGATGAAGTTGACTCTTATTAAAGTCCCCGATGACAATAATTACCATTAAATTCTCAGCGTGATATTTAAAAAAAAACTTCCTGACTTTTTTTTTATAAATATATAATTAGTAAAAAATTCAGTCGAGGATAAAAAGACCCCGGAGTCTCTTTAACTAAAAAATCTTATTCTTCATTTTTGGACTTTTTTCCGTGAATTTTACCATCGCACTCATTATAATTTAAAAGAGTTTCTTGTTAATAGAGTGAAAGATGAATATTTCTTTACTTTTTTTTGGGAGATCATAAGATAGGGTATAAAGCACTCAGCTGAATAATTCGTGTCTAAGAGCAGAATCAAGTGGAAAATTTATTATTTAATCGAGCTTTGTGAAGCTTGAGCTCACTAGCTTTATCCGGTTATAGCATTTCTCGTACCACTGAGGTGGCAACGGAGATTGTCTTTATAGCGGGAGGATGAGAATCAGACTAGCTGCTGAGACAATCTCACTTCTACAGTGAAAGACAATATCCCTTCTCTCGATTGCTGTTGAGAATTCCGGGTGAATATTTGCAGTCGATTACGTTTTGATACTTCACATATACTCAAGCTATGAATATATATGTATATTACATTGTGTCAAAAAAATCGGCTATTCTTTTTTTCAAAAGTTATACGGAAATTATTGTTCGAAATGACCAAAAACAATAACGTACCCGTGGGTAATAAGGCCTGTCGGGTAATAAGGCCCAAGTGACAGAAATGATATTTAAAATAACCGCCTCCGCTAAAGGCTACTCTAGTAGAAAGGTCTTGCATAGAGATGTTACGACAAGTTTATAGAGTCCCGATACCACGTTCCCTGTCTTCTGTATTTCATCATCCGTCATATCATGTCGTAGTGCAGAAGAAATTATGAAAAACAATCTAGTCTTCTGACTCTTAAAAAGGATACTGATAGTTTTAAGTGCTGTTGAACAAAACAATCTAGTCTTCTGTCTTTAAAAAAGTATTGTTGCTAGATTTAAGTGATGATTCATCTCTAATACCAATTTTATTAAGTATAATTAAACTATTCCAGTTTGTTTAACCCGTAGGCCTTATTACCCTACCGTAGTAAAATAAGGCCTATTCGTATGGTTTTTGTAAAAGTTTAATTTTTTGTTTGTTTGTAGTATAAATTACCATGACTTCATTATATTTTATGGCTAATGTATTGAAATAAAGATTTATGATACATTTCGATAATTAAATGCAATATTTTCGATTCTATTCAAAATTTCTCTTAGTTAGGCCTTATTACCCGCCTGTACCTTAGTTTTCTTTAAAAAAATTCCCAAAAATCATCGTTTTTTCAGGCGCACTAGTGGTCCCTTTTAGATGGGGAATGGAAAATTATTTACAGTAAATTATTAAATGAATCCTTACCACTTCCGGGAATATATAAATTTAGAGTCAGACAATCTTCGCTCTGATTTCCAAGATGAGATACCATTTTTCTCAGCGGTTCGTAGCGTCCCCCTGGCATCATGCTGAGAGCAATCGTGTAATTGGCAACATTTGGCGGTTTCTGCGGACAAACTGGTCCGAATGTGTCGGCAAGTTTTACGCCAGACCAAGGAATTGGCGGGGATGGAGCTCGCAGTCGTAAGTCTCCAATCGGCGGAGCAGCGTAAGGAATACCTCGAAATACTTCCACTGGATCCAATCGCCCGTTTAATTCCTTAAATGGAAAATTGATTCATCTATTTATATATTTATTCAACCAATCAATTTGTATATATAATCAAATGGCCGTATTTCGGTGAGTTTAGAGCTTACGGTAAATAATTTTTTTTTTCGCAATCTTGAGATTGGAGATTAATAGCAAATAAATTATTTATAAATAGAAAATTTATCGTTAAGATGCTAAAGTACCAAATCAATTAATTGAAAAAATAAATTTAAAAAAAAACTCGGTCGTAAGCTTCAGTTATTGAACGTCCTCGAGTTTCGGGTTTATCTCAGTGTATAAAATTAATTAATATGAATTCCGGGCATATAACAGCTTGTCTATATTATGAAATTGTAATTAATTCTATTTCTATAAAAAAAAAAAAAGACTTCCTACTTTAACAATAGTCTAGTTATAAAGCTCCCGCCTGAATATTAAAAAATCAGTCATTCAATTCCCTCTCTGAATTTTTTCTCTGTAATTCAATTGCACACCTCGAACGCGAAGCGGAGAGGTTGTGCTTTATAACGGATTTGTCAAGGTCACGCGATTTTTTTCGCATTAAACTGTATATATTATTTTCATATCACACTCACACGTTATAAAAAGCACATTAATCTAAAGAGGAAACACTAATTAATAAGACTGATACTTTCATTAAGTTGTCCGATACGTATTATAATAAAAAATAGTTCAATAAAAAATATGTATCGTGAACGTGAGTTAGTCTGTAGTCCAAAAAAAGTCTGTGGCACGGATATCTCGTGAACGGCTTGACAAAATGACTTTATTTTTTTTTCACTGTCTTCAGAATTATGCAAAGAAGATCATTTTCGAAAATCACTACTATAGTCCTTCTCGTTTTTTTTATAATAAATCATTTCTGTTAAAACCGGCACCATGTAAGCAAACACACACTGCAGCCATTTTTTTTTTTTATCAGAAATGTTTTATTTTATCATCGAACTTTGTTGATATCATAAGGTCCTACTTTACCATCTGATGATTTTATTTTTATTGCCAACTGTCATAGAATTAACTAAATTACAAAAAAAAAAAACGACGAATTTCTTTCTAGATATTTATTAAAAAATTTTGTAATCAAACATGAAAATTAATAATTCATATATTTTATTGTAACATGAACGTTCGAGGTGTGCACTTTCGGATTTTCCAAACTTTTTTTAGCTTTTACTCATTTTTTCGCTTAAAATTTTAAAGCTTTCGTCATTGTAATAAAATCTATCATTTAATTTAGCTTGAAAGCAATCATTTGGGTGTCAATAAATTTCATGAGAATAGCATTATACAAAAAAAAGATGTTTTTATATACATTGTTAGCTCAAAGTTTAATTTCGTAATTAACTTGCAGCTTCAATGCCTGTTTTTCCAGTCGAAACAAGCCAATTTCCAGACCAGTGCAATTTAGCGGACAGAGTCCGAGGGAAGAAACTCATTAGTTTCTGCCCGTTAAATTAATATCCAATTCCATTTTATATCTGTAAAAATCGCATTTATTTATAGTAAACATCTAAAAATTAATGACATTCTAATAGATAACAGCTGTGTTTGAAAAATTGAAAGAATATTATGAGTTACAATAAAAAAAATCCGAAGCTCAGAGAGCTCAAAAAAGCTATTATTGGTAAATTTTTTCGCAGTTGCGCCAAAATAAAGTACATTTCGATGCAAAAAAGAAAATTTTGTTCGATGATATCTTCGGAACAATTCAACCAAATTGAACTTGCCTTGCGGCAATCAAAAGAACCTGTTGCGACTTAGATTTGATCAAACTTAGAAACAAATTGGTCGAGTGGTTTACGAGTTATGTGATAGAAATTTTGAAAAACAATTGTTTCGAATTTTTGTTTTTCGTATTACTTGTAAACTACTCGACCGATCGACTCCAAAATTTGAATGTACATGAAGATCGGAACTTTTTTCGCACAACAAATTAAGTGTGTTTTGAGGAGTAGTTGGAGGTGGCCTGCAATTTTCGGCTGATATATTAGCACCTATGCAAAGCATTTCAGAAATCTAGATTCAGCAGAGTTTGTACTTTTTATTTTCGTTCCGCAAAAAACGTACCGATCTTCAGGTACATAAATCTAATCAGTTCTAAGTATTCGTGAGCCCTTTCTATTGGTTTTAAGTAAGTTCGAATCGATTGACTCGTTTCTAAGATATCGTCGAACAAAAAGAGTTTTCACACATACAGACATATGGACGTATATTTGAAAATGGTCAGAATAGCTTTCCCGGACCTTAAAACGTCGAAATCTGATGAAAACTCGATTTTCGAAAATCAGACCGAAATCAACAATTTCCCTGTTTTTGAAAATTTTCAATTTTTATTGCGGGAAGTTGAAAATTTTTAAATCACTATAAAGCCATTGTTTTTCTTGATAGATTACTTAAACTTATCTGTTTAGACCACATGATTTTTGCCCCACTATCGGTCCGAAAATAGCCTCTCTGAATCAGAAAGATTATTTGAAATGATTCAAAACAATTTGAAATAATTAAAAACAATTTGAATCGACTAATATATCGCGTGCCAAATGCCAAAAGTGCGTATAAAAGTTATACGCCCTTTTGGCTTTGCAAGGCTAATAATTTTTTTTTTTGGTGCCAATCGTTTTGTAAACATGTTCTAAGCCTAAAAATGAAAAAAAAAATTTCCAAAGCCAAAAGGGCGTATATCTTTACGCCCTTTTGGCGTTAGTGCGTCAAAAATTATTTTCTGAAGATCTTACGTTTCGAGCGATTCTAAAAAGAATGGCAACAAACATTTTTTTATTAGCCCTTTTGGCATGGAACCCTATCTAACTGCTGTAATACGCCCTTTTGGTATTTGGCACGCGATACAGATATACACTTAGCATGGATTAAATCATTTTTCTTAATCAGGGCTGTTTCGACTGGCTTCAGACATTGAAAATCCCAGGAACAATCCACGTAATATAAAAACATAAAGTGCGTGGCCCGGGATAAAACACGATTTCAAACTTCGAGTGATTTCAATCAATTTCACTCTTATCTAAAATCGTTTTGTTTCATCCCTTGTAACGCAACATAGAAATATATTTACAATTGATAAATAATACCTTTGAAACATGAAATTGATATTCATTGTTCTATCGTAGTGAATACTATTGTATGAAATACAGAAAACGAAATATGTTATTTTGACAAATAATATATAGATATACAGACAATATATCGTATTCTTGTTGGTTTAAAAAAATTTTTTTTTTGGATTCATTCGATTTTCTTTGCAATGTATATATTATATATATATACATATGGTTAAGTGTCACGTATTTATTCATGTATATCCCAGCTATTGTGCACTTTTATGGATTGATATATTTTCACAATAAATTTAAATGTTAATATTATTTTATATTTTTAATAATTAAAAACAATTATGTAAATAATCGATGTCTCGTTAAATAAATATTTGTTTGAAAAAACAAACTTTTAATTAACGATATTTAATTTATCATATGTATACTGTTGATAGAATATAACGAATTTTATTATGTATTTATTTGCAATTAAAAATTTCTAGATATTTGCACACTGATTATGCGTGTTGATAAATGATTTAAAATAAAAATTTATGAATGAAAATTGTTTTGTGTACTTTGTGCACAGTGACCAAACGTGGGTTGACTGTAAAATAGGTAATAATAATTCGTTCGCAGCAATCTCTAGGGACGCCGAAGGCGATGTGAATTTATTCAAAAATCAGACAACCGTAAACGTGACTATAATTTTTTATATTTCACTGTGGCAAGTGTACTCTGAGTGAAGGAAAATTGTAAAAATAAATTTATAAGAGATTGTAGATTTATATGAAAATGAATATAAAAAATTCAAAAGTTGCATTGTTTCACTTCATTGAAAATATGAAAATTTTAATATTCAATTTGTGAAATAATTTATTCATTCTAATAACGGAAATAAATTTATCATTATGCGTAAGTGAAATTAAAAAAATTATTTACTTATACTTGATCAGATTTAGATTCAATTTTGATTAGTTCATTTACTATTTAATTAAATTTTTATGTTAAGGGAGAGCCAGCCAAAGTAGAGTGGCATTGATTAATTGTGATGAAAGATTTTTAACTTTCCGCTAAGAAAATCGAAGATTTTCAAAAATTTCGGGAAGTTATTGTTTTCACTCCGATTTGCGAAAATCGAAATTCCAACAGATGTCGACGTTTTGAGGTTCTAGGAAACTATTTTGACTAAATTCAAGATGATGTCCGAGTGTATGTACGTATGTAAATATTTTGTAACTTTTGAACGGATGAACCGATTTTGATCGTCAAGGTGTCATTCGACGCGGCTTGTTAATTACTATGAGCACTAAAAATTTGAGCTTAATCGGTACGGTACGTTCGGAGATATTTCAAAAATAAAATTTTTTCAAAAATGGTTTTTTTGAATAACTTTTAATTCGCTCGATGGATTGATTCCAAAATCCAATCAGCTCTAAAATTTTATAAGCCGCGTCGATTGCCACCTCAACCGTTGCAATCGGTGAATTCGTTCGAGAGATATTGTTGGAGAAAAAATGGTAAAAAACGTTATTTTTCAAAAACAAAGGCACTCAAAAGTATTTTCGAGCTCGAAGAGTTCGAAAATGTATTCCCGACAATGTTTTTGAGCTCAAGGAGCTCGAAAACTGCGGGAAGTTTTGTGGCTGCCCCGCAGGATCAACTGACAGACCGATTTTTTTTTCAAAAATTCTTTGAATTAACTTTTTTTTGATAAACCCCGTTTTGTTTATTCAACTCTATATATTTATCACATTCGACTATATTGATCTTTAACTCGATATTCCCTGATAACTTTTGATCTTGTGATATTTAAAATCTAGTAATACGTAACTTGAATAAATTTTCCATTGTAACTTTAGTCTTCAAAGAAGTACATGTATTCTTTTGGAAGATGTTTTATCAGAAAAAAACATTTATCATCGGAAATGTCGGAGGACACAACAGTCACTATATAAAAGTCAGTAATCCGCAGATCAGTCACATAGAAGCTTGTAGAAAACAACAATCGGTAAGAAATAATAATTGCTTATACACAGAGAAATTATTCTTGTTTGGAATGCTGTGGTGTCATGGTAGTGCCAGACCATCATGACCACATGTTGGAAATCGTAACAAATACATGGAAAAATTACTATGGTCATAGTAAAATCGAACACGATTATATCACAAATTGCTCTAACCATTGAATATGTAACTACTATGACACCATAGCATTCCAAGCAAGAATAATTTCCCCATGCATGTTTTTAATCATACACTGTAAAAAATTATCGGGGTAAGTCCAAGCGGTGTAATTTTATTTTAAGACCGCGCGGAGTTAAAGTAAGTCCATTTTTAAAACCGCTCTTTTTACATGACAATAAGTTAGCAAACATTTAAAAATTTTTACATTTTTTTTAACAAAAAAATGAATATTAAAAAAATATTTTGAAAAATTGCATCTATAGTTTATGGAATTTTCGATATGTGCATTTTTTTAGAAATTTGTTTTTTTCATTATTTATTTGTTAAAAAAGATTTTTTTTCAATTTCAAATGTTTGCTAACTCTACTATCATTCTTTTTACAGTGTAACTTTTATACTATTGAATTTACAAATAAAAAAGTAAAATATCTTTTACAGAAAATTTTATACTCTCTAAATTAATTATGGAATTTTTTTTTATCGTACTTTAATAGTTTGGCTGTAATATTTAAATTAAATAATTATTTTATTTTTATTTTTCAAGATAAAAAATAAGAAAATGTCGAAAATAATTTTATTGTTATCAATTTTCGTATTGGTGGTTATCTATCCTGGTGCATATGCAGCATGTCCTGGCGGTTGGGTAAGTAATTATCATAACGCAGTAAGACTGCGAAATTTGAATATTTCATACGTTTCTAAAGTCCTATAAATTTTACAATTCCAAATTTAACGATTCGCAGCTAAGGATTTATTTTTTTTCCTTTAAATTTAAATTTTCTATAAGTTGGTTCCTTGAAGGTTGATAAATAAGAGTTTATTGTTTATACTTCTCGATAAACTACATCAATTTCTACTAAAAAGTGAAAAATCGATAAAATATAATTTTTCTTTAGTGCCATCCATCACAAGGATATGGCTGTTGTGAAGGACATGAATGCAATTCGTATTACATGCAAGGTACATGCATACCCAATTGGCTAAAAGAATTACATGACATGAGGTATTAGCATTGAGAAAATAATTATAACAATACAGTGAAGATTTATTAATGTATTGTATAAATTAATAAAAATCTCTTATTCATAAATAAAAATTTAAAGGACTTGTTTTCATTTATAAGAGATGTTTCTGGTATATTTTGAATAACTATTGTTACGTTCTCGTGAAATTTTATCGTGTGAATTAAATTAATTATTTTAAGTAAATTAATCTTATTCGATGCGTAACGGAAATCAGTTACGATAAGAGAGTCGCCGTGGGTCGCGGGTAGTCAAAACAGATGACGATGCATCAGACCCGGGCCACGAAACCATAAAAATCGGTTTATTTGTTCAAGAGAAACCGTTGTCGATAAAATTAGAGAAAAATTATTTTTTTAAATATCTCAAAAATGACTAGATAAATCAATTCCAAAATCTGACCTTTAGAACTCAATAAAACGCGTCGATTGCTACCCCAACTGTCTCAATCGGTCAATTCGTTTGAGAGACATCGTTGAAGGAAAAATGGTAAAAAACGTTTTTTTTCGAAAACAACGGTTCCCGAAAACTTGAGATTTCCTTGAGTACCCCGTTTTGTCTCCCCTACCCTAGCCCCTACTGATGTTTTTTTTAACTTCCCGTTAAGAAAATTGCAAATTTTCAAAAATTCGGGAAGTTATTGGTTTCAGTCCGATTTTCAAAAATCGAATTTCTAATAGATATTGACGTTTTGAGGTTCTAGGAAACTATTCTGACTAATTTCACGATGATGTCCGAGTGTATGTATGTATGTATGTATGTACGTACGTACGTACGTACGTATGTATGTAAATATCTATAACTTCTGAACGGATGAACCGATTTTGATCGTCAAGGTGTCATTCGACGCGGTTTGTCAATATCTCGAAGCTGAAAAAAAATTGAGCTTGAACGTTAGGGCTCGTTCGGAGATTTTCCAAAAATAAACTTTTTTCAAAAATGTTTTTTTCGGATAACTTTTTACGGGCTCGATGCATTGATTCCAAAATCAACTGGGCTCTGAAGCTTTATAAGACGCGTCGAATGCCACCTCAACCATCAAAATCGGTTGATTCTTTCAAGAGAAACCGTGAACGAAAGAATTAAAAAAAAAATTTTTTTTAGTATTTTTAAAATTTCTTGAAAACGACTGGATAAATCAATTTCAAAATCTGATCAGTTGTAGAACTCAATAAAACGCGTCGATTGCCACCTTAACCGTCTCAATTGGTTTATTCGTTCGAGAGATATCGTTGGAGAAAAAATGGTAAAAAACGTTATTTTTCGAAAACAAAGGCATACAAAAGTGTTTTCGAGCACGAAGAGCTCGAAAATGTATTCTCAACAATGTTTTCGAGCTCAGAGAGCTCGAAAACTGCGGGAAGTTATGGAGCTGGCCCGCAGGGTCAACTGACAGACCGATTTTTTTTCAAAAATTTTATTCAAAATTTCTCAATTTTCCACGTTTTTATGCTTAAGTAGTACAATCATTTATATGTCGAACTAACATAATAATTTTAATTTTTTTGAAGTTACTCTATTTTGCCTGAAAATACAAATGAAAATTTTTCAGTCAACTAAGATTTTTTCTTATTTTATTTATTTTTTCAAGTATAAGTAAAAAATGAAAGATTTAGCGGTCAGAAAAAAGTGTCATTATTTTTCAGTGAGCGAATTTTACTCGGTCTACTTGACATGTGATTCATTTAAGAAACTTTATATTTTTACTGCTGTGTAATTGTTAATTATTTATAAAACAAATGTTTAATTTAGTTCTGCGAAATTATATTTTAAGAATGATAATAATTAACTATAACTATTAAAGTTTAAATTAAGTAACTGAAAACTTAGATGGAGGGTAAAATTATACGAACATGGAACTTTAAATTAAGCTAATATATTTCTTCTGTTTCTTTTACATTTTAAGAGAATAGTAGACGTTTAAAAAAAAAGTCATTCTTCACAAATGTAATACTTTGAAAAATTAAAAAAATTTATATTTTTGATACTAAAAAAACTTCTCAGTATATGATAATAGAATTGATTACAAATTTGTAATATTACTTGACGTCATTATTTAACATATTTATTTGTCTTAATAAACTAAAATATAATTGCACACTGAGAGACAAATTTATTCGCCAGGAATAAAAATGGGTATTAGAATTTTTTCCAAAACACCACTACATATTAATAAATATATATTAATTATATGTAAGTATGAATTTTATTTTATAACAATAAATTCGATTGCAGAGAAATAAATGAAAGTATTATCAAAAAAGTTTGGAAAATCCAAAAGTGCACACCTCGAACGTTCATGTTACAATAAAATATATGAATTATTAATTTTCATTTTTGATTACAAAATTTTTTAATAAACATCTAGAAAGAAATTCGTCGTTTTTTTTTTTTTAATTTAGTTAATTCTATGACAGTTGGCAATAAAAAAAAATTATCAGATGGTTAAGTAGAACTTTATGATATCAGCAAAGTTCGATGATAAAAAAAAACGTTCCCGATAAAATAAAAAAATGGCTGCAGTGTGTGTTTGCTTACATGGTGCCGGTTTTAACAGAAATGGTTTATTATAAAAGAAACGAGAAGGACTACAGTAGTGATTTTCGAAAAGGACCTTCTTTGCATAATTCTGAAGACAGTGAAAAAAAAATAAAGTCATTTTGTCAAGCCGTTCACGAGATATCTGTGCCACAGACTTTTTTTGGACTACAGACTAACTGACGTCCACGATACATATTTTTTATTGAACTTTTTTTTACTATAATACGTATCGGACAACTTAATGAAAGTATCAGTCTTATTAATTAGTGTTTCCTCTTTAGATTAATGTGCTTTTTATAACGTGTAAGTGTGATATGAAAATAATATATACAGTTTAATGCGAAAAAAAATCGCGTGACCTTGACAAGTCCGTTATAAAGCACAACGTCTCCGCTTCGCGTTCGAGGTGTGCAAAATAAAGTTTCATTAGTATATAATAAAATTATATTAGTATTTAATAAAATTTTATTCGTATTTAATAAAATTTCATTAAATGCAAATATGCGTTTACCAAAATCACCGCAAGCACCGCTTTAGGCTTTATGACGGCCATCTTTAATTAATTCGTTAGAAAGTGTCAAATGTGACTGCCTTTAATTGAAAAAAAGAAAACTTTTGTGAAATATTTACTTGAGACGTTTGATAAAAGAAAATTTTTAATAAAAGTTATGTCCCTATCCAAAAATGCCCATAGAATCCACTCAACTGCGACAAAAACCGCATAGAAACTAATATAGTCTATAGGATTCTATGCGGTTTTTGTCGCAGTTGAGTGGATTCTATGGGAATTTTTGGATAGGGGTGTTTTTCGATATGATTTGTAATTTTTATTATTTTTTCATGAATCTAACCTATCTTCAAGAATTAAAAATGGGTTTTTAACTATACTGGAATTAATCATCTGTAAATTTATGAAAAATAAAATTGTTATTAAAAATTTCAATTCTTTAATAATTTATGTGAAATAAAAAAAAAAATCCACGTTTCTGAAATCGCCCAAAGCCTAAACTTTAAGATTCTAACCTAGTTAACACTTTTTACTTCAAATTTAAGGATAACTTTTAATATTTTGGTATTATTTACTGCTCATAAATAAATTAATCTGTAACAAAATTTTTAAATTTCAATTTATCGATGGAATACGACTTTTTAGATTGGGCATATCTATTTATTAGTTATTTACAAATTAATTCATTTAGTATATGAATAAACACGTAGTCGATACTACTAAACACGTATTAAATACTAATAAAATTTGAAACGGGATTTTAATAAAATTTTTATTTGTATTTAGTAAACTTTTTATTTGCACATGGAAAAATTCGAATTGAATAGTTTGATTTGATTTGATAAAATTATTTGTAAGTTCGAACTATTCGCACACCCCTATATTGTAGTCGATATTAAATTTTCGCATAATTTTTATCATAAAAATATTTGCGTATAAAACTTTAAATCCCCAACTTTAAGTATCCTAACTTCGATTTTTGATTTCACAAAAAGCTACATTTTAAATATATTCAACAATATAAAAAATTTATAAATTAATAAAAGGTATAAAATGTAAAAGCGTTAAAAAATAAATAAAAAGTGTATACCTGCAGTATGCCTCTTATCTGGCCACTTCTGGTCTCGACGATGCGCGAAGCATACCTCGGGCCAGCGTGAGTGCCACAAATGGTAAACACGAGTATCACAACCAACCAGCTTGTTGTCGTTGTCGTTGTAATATGTACGAGGTCGAGTGTCCTTAGCATTGGTTCCAGCGGCCACGTCCAGGTCGCCGGCTGGCATCGTCCAAGCATGGCAGCATTTGTTGGCAACCACCACCGTCACCACCATACCGCGCGTACCACCCTATATGTATGACGTACCACCACTGCGTCTTTAACTTTTTAAACTCTTCTTCTACTCTTTTCCTCACACTATATTATCCCTTTATTTTTATTCTTTCCCCTCGTTCTCTTACGCTTATACTCTTTTGAACTTTAAATCCTCAACCTCGGAGTTTGTTGTCAGATCTATAGACTTTGTTTATAGGGTGATTTTGCGTAAACTTCCTGCCGTTAAAACCGCACTCCTATTGGATGTACGACAAATCATTCGAGAAGTTTGTTATACGTGATATGCAAACGACTGGGGTATTTTATTTGTTTTATCATATACATTGCAGTATTTATGCCTGCCATTTCCTTTAAACGCATCAATGCATTTATTCAGGAAGTCGTCGTACTTTACTCTACAAATATATTACTCCAATATTGTGTCCTGGGGTCACCATTCATTGCTGGAACAAATAATGCGTTTTATTATTATTTATTTCATTTAATTCATTTTTTTTTCTAATAATGTTAACCCTAGGATATTGCGTCGCTAATTCTAAAAGGGCATATTTTTATACACCGACGGCTTTAGGAAACTCTCTAAAACCAAAAGGGCGTATAATTTTTTTTTTATTGCTAATCATATTGTAGACTTATTCTAAAGCTGAAAATTTGCGGCTGTAAAATAAGTCTACAAAAAGTTGTCAATAAAAAAGGCCATTCGGCAGCCGAAATGGAAGGTAGATTTTTCAATTAATTGATATAAAAAAATAGTTTTATACATACATATCTTGTTAGTGTATAGTCATGATATGAAATTAGACTAGTTTTCTAGGAGTGAGGGTGAAAAAAGGCAACGATTATTATTGATAGAGAACTTCAGATAGTTGATTTGACATAACATTATATAGGTAATGTACCAAACTAACGATCACATAAATAAAGTATTGAAAATTTAATTAGTATGAGATCATAATTGTAATCGCTGTTACCATGACAAGCCCAGTTAAAATAACAGTAATACTTTTATTTAAAATATAAAATAGCTGTGAAATTTACAGGTTATTTTGTTCACAATAAAATACACGTCACAAAATTGTATTACAATGGGAAATGCATAAGTTATGTGGTATGAAAACCATATTTTCAACATTTTTTGATTCCATTAAAATTTTCAAGGCTATCAAATTATTGGAAGAAAAGGTCTAAACATGGAGCTTAAGGTCATAAATTAAAGATCATTAGACAAGCTTTCAGATACTTTTTACGGAAATTGTCTATGAATGTTAGTTTTTAAGTTATATAAGCTTTAACAGTGATTAAAAACTGATTTTTACGAAAAATCATGAAAATTTTAAACAGCCATAATTTTAAAACTATTCGAACGATTCAGCCCATCTTTGAACTTGATCGATGTAATCGCCTGTAGAATGAGTGTAAAAAATTTCATTAAGATCCGATAAAAACTGTGGACGCTATCGTAATGACAAGACCAGTGATAATCATCAGGATTTGAGGAACATTTGATACATCATAAATAATAAAAGAAATACTTTTAAAATATAAAATAGCTGTGAAATTTACAGGTTATTTTGTTCACAATAAAATACACGTCACAAAATTGTATTATAATGGGACAAGCATAAGTTATGTAGAATGAAAACCATATTTTCAACATTTTTTGATTTCATTAAAATTTTCAAGGCTATCAAATTATTGGAAGAAATGGCCTAAATATAAAGTTTAAGGTCATAAATTAAAGCTTATTAGTCAAGCTTTAAAATACTTTTTACAGAAATTATCTATGAGTTTTAGTTTTAAAGTTATATAGACTTTAAAAGTGATTAAAAACTGATTTTTTAGAAAAATCGTTAAAATTTCGAACAGCCATAACTTCTAAACTAATCAACCGATTCAGCCCATCTTCGAACTTAACCGTGGTAATTACACATAAAATTAGTGTCGAAAGTTTCATTAAGATCGGATAAGAATTGTAGACGCAATCGTGTCCTCAAAAGTCGGTTCTATTACATAAATAAATATATATATATATATATATATATATATATACATACATACATATATAAATTTTTCAACGAGTGGTATTTTTGAACTCTACTCAACTAATTATGATAGTTTATGACGAAATCCCTTGTAAAATCGACCATGAGGACAAATACAATAGTTAGATTTTTAAAAAAAATCTACCTAAAAAAAATAATAGGCCTTTTTGGTTTTAGAGAGTTTCCTAAAGCCAAAACGGTGTATAAAAATGTCTTTTTGGAATTAGTAACGTGATATCTTACTATCTGTATTAGGGTGGCCCAAAAAAACCGACTATTTTTTTTTTTTTGATCTCGCATGAAAATTTGTTGGCTTACGATGTTTTAAGAAGTCTCTCCATAAATCAGCTCGATAAAAAATTTTTAAGAGGTTCGCGAATTTTTAAAATATCAAAAAAGATTGAAATTCGGATTTTTTATTTCTAAATTTTTTCTTTCTCGTGGCAGCAATAGTTTCTATTTGTTAAATCATGACTATGCTGAAAATTTCAGCCCAAAATTTAAATATTTAAACGGCGCTCAAGAATTTTGTATATTAACTGATAATATGTAACTAATAGTTTGAATTAGTTTTTGTATTTTTTTATAACATAATTATTATCATTTTAGTAAAATATAACTTTTGCATAACCAAAAATATACAAGACAGTCTTAAATAATAAAATTTGGTAAGTTTTGAATAAGCGAAAAAATCTACAAATTGAATTAAAAAATAAAAAAGTATGTAAAAAACTTATTATTTCTATTTCTCGGGTTATATTTTCATTCATTATCATGCAAATTGATGGTGAAAAAATCGAGAAGCTTTATTATTAATATTTAAGGGTCGCTCAAAAACGTCCAAAAGACAGCACTCGAAAACATTCAAAATTTTTGAGCGCCGTTTAAATATTTAAATTTTGGGCTTAAATTTTCAGCGTAGTTATGATTTCACAAATATAAACTATTGCTGCCACGAGAAAGAAAAAATTTGAAATAAAAAATTCAAATTTTGATCATTTTTTATATTTTAAAAATTCGTGAGCGACCTCTTGAAAATTTTTTATCGAGCTGATTTTTGGAGAGGCTTCTTAAAACATCGTAAACCAACAAATTTTCATAAGACTCGAAAAAAAAAAATAGTCGGTTTTTTTTTGTGCCACTCCAATCTATATATAACAAAAACCTGGCTCTGGGTTTCAGTAGACCCCATTACTTTAAACCAGCATAATTTCTTTAATTTTTGTTACACAAATTACATTTTGTTTACTTATTAATTAAAAAAATTTGGAAAAGCGTTAGTGCGACTCGTTTTATTCAAACAATAAAAAATAAAATATTTTATTTTTGCCCTTGTGTAACACACCTGTTGAGAATGGGACGTTATGAAAGAGATTGTACACAGAAAAAAAGGATTTCTTGACCCCAGTGAAAGGTTTTATAAATGTTAAATTAAACTGTGGATTTATTTAGTAGAAGAGAGGGTATAATTTAGTAATTTGAAATAAGTTAGATTATTCATATTAAAGCTGTCATTATTTTTTCAGTTCTAATGGAAGCATAGGACACGAGATTCGTTTTTGTAACTTTTGACATGGGGTAAGTTTCGTAACAGAGTACGTATACGTGCTTGAATTATTCTATACATGTGCACTATATATATGTACATTATTTAGCTGAATAATCTTCAGTTCCTAGGAACTGATGCAAAAAGTAAAACCGGCAAACGGGCGTTACTTTATTAATCGCGTAAAACCACGGTGCCGAGTTTACTGGCGCCTCTGCAGTTCTTGAGGACATCTATTGAATTGATAAACTCAAGAGATAAGAGAACGACACAAACCGGAGACTATTCATCGCTTTTGCCAAGAATACAACCAAAAAAAAAAACAAATATATAGATTGATGATAAATTTAAAGAATAAAATGAATAAAAGATTTGTATTGCTTTTAATGTTTACATTTTCATTTTGCAAAACTTTTTAGTGAATATAAATGATTAAGCAAACTAGACTAATTATACAATTTAATTGAAAAAAAATATTCGTTTATTGTTTTTTTAGAATTGACAAGATTTATAGTGCGCGCGCAAATAAAAATAATGGATCAAAAAATTTTACAACAGTATCTTATACACCATGTGGAGTCGGTATTATACTCGATGTCACTACGTATACAAAGAAAAAGAATCGGCCCATTTTACTGGGTCGGAAATGGCTGCCAATTTTCAAGCATGGACCGAAGATCGCCTAAATATCGGATGGTAATGGTATGCCAAGTATGGCAGTCGCAAGTATTGGCCAATCGTGGCAATCAATCATCGGCCAAAGTTTGGTATCAAGAGCACTCGATTAAACCGTCGGCCAACGAACGGCGGTTAATTGTGCGCCGTTTTTATAAGCAAAAAGACGGCTGCCAATGATTCACCATGCACGGGCCAGTAGAGCATTTATTGGCCAATCATTGAAAACCAGGCATCGGCCTATCTATGAGAAAATTTCAAAGCTCGTCGACTTTGTATGGGTAGATATATACAATAGTTTATGTAGTGAATGCACGAAGAAAAACCCCCATCGTTAAGGCGGCAATCGAAAAAGCTTGTTGGCCATTGACTTTCCTGAAAATTTCAGATCATTTGATCAAGTAGACTCGAAAATATTTGCGAATTATGAAAAAAAAATTTTCTCGGATATTTCATATATTATTACACTGACCTAAGTCAAAACTCATTCAAATCTTGAATCCTGATCACTGAGATTGATTTCTACCTAAATACATTTATTTCATAGAACATAATCGGGAATAAAAATTTAAAAACCGCTTCTTCATTAATGATTTTCGATTCTTAAATTTTCAAACTTTACCATAAAACGTAACTTGTTAGAGCATGAAGAGCTCGAAAATATATTAACAGTAATGTTTTTGAGCTCCTTGATCTCGAAACAGCGGGAAGTTTTGGGCAGGGCCAACCGACGCCCAGATTTTTAACTTCCCGTTAAGAAAATTATTAATTTTCAAAAATTCGGGAAGTTATTGTTTTCACCCCGATTTGCGAAAATCGAAATTCCAACAGATATAGACGTTTTGAGGTTGTAGGAAGCTATTTTGACTAAATTCAAGATGATTTTCGAGTGTATGTACGTATGTAAATATTCTGTAACTTTTGAACGGATGAACCGATTTTGATTGTCAAGGTGTCATTCGACGCGGCTTGTTGATTTCTATAAGCTGTGAAAATTTGAGCATGATCAGTAGGGTGCATTCGGATATATTCCAAAAATAAAATTTTTTCAAAATCGTTTTTTTTGAATGACTTTTAATTCACTCGATGGATTGATTCCAAAATCTAATCAGCTCTAAAACTTTATAAGCCGCGTCGAATGCCACCTTAACCATCAAAATCGGTTCTTTCGTTCAAGAGAAACCGTGAACGAAAGAATTCAAAAAAAATTTTTTTTTAGTTTTTTGGAAATTTCTCAAAAACGACTCAATAAATCAATTTTAAAATTTGATCAGCTCTAGAACTCAATAAAACGCGTCGATTGCTACCTCAACCGTTGCAATCGGTGAATTCGTTCGAGAGATATCGTTGGAGAAAAAATGGTAAAAAACGTTATTTTTCAAAAACAAAGGCACTCAAAAGTATTTTCGAGCTCGAAAATGTATTCTCGACAATGTTTTCGAGCTCAACCCTTATAGGAAGAAACAATAGGCCCAAGCTTGGCCAAGGCTTGGCGCAAGACTTATTTACTCTGGGGAAAGCTTGAAATCCAAGCTTGGCCCAAGTCTGTCTAAGCATCGAAATGATAACACCCAGCCAAGCTTGAGTGACAGCGCTGTGCCAAGACTGCATCTTAGTATTGGTCCAATATCGAGAGCCAGTATTGTGCCATGACTGTTGCTAAATAAGCACCTATGCTTATTAAAAATAAATTTAAAAAAAAAAATATTAGTAGACATGTGCGTGATGGTAACATATGGAAATAAATTTGTACTCAGAGAAATCAGGTGGATCGATGAAACTAATTTTTTTTTTGCATTTGCTGGGTCTCAAACCTGGTCCTTCAAGGCTGGTAGGCAAGCGTCTTATCCACTAGGCTGCTAAGCTATTCACAGAAGCTAGAGGTTTTTAGGTACCATTTGTTATTTCGACTGGCAAACCAAGGCTCGTCACTTGAGTAATGGCTGAATCTTGGCCCCAGGCTGGCAAACCAAGGCTTGTCACTTGAGTAATGGCTGAATCTTGGCCCCAGGCTGGCAAACCAAGGCTTGTCACTTGAGTAATGGCTGAATCTTGGCCCCAGGCTGGCAAACCAAGGCTTGTCACTTGAGTAATGGCTGAATCTTGGCCCAAGGCTGGCAAACCAAGGCTTGTCACTTGAACGTTGGTCGGATCTCGGACCAACCTTGGGAGGCCGAGCCTCGGTAGCCCAGTATTGTGCCGAGACCGGTCCCGTTGTCAATATTTTTTTTCCTACAAGGGAAGGAGCTCGAAAACTGCGGGAAGTTTTGGGGCTGGCCCGCAGGGTCAACTGACAGACCGATTTTTTTATTGCGATTATAGAAATGTTTTTTTTTTTCGTTTTTATAAATTTACTGCTATTTTTCAGAAAACTAAAATACTTTTTCGCAAATTCATTTTGAAGTTCATTATAGTTCAAAAATAATTATAATGATTCAAAAAACTTATAATTTTTCTTAAAAATTGAATTCTCCATTTTTTGTCTTTATTTCATAATTGAACCTCATAGATATAGAATAATAATGTTAATAGATGTACTGTTAAGATTAGTACGGAGTGGATTTACTTTCAATTATTTAGACTAAAGCTGTGCTAGCATGATTTAAAAATTGCTTTAATTTCATGTACGCTGGATAAAGCAAATCGATATTGTTAGTATTATATAATTAAATTAACCAGCTACACATCTACTGCTTCCATATAATTGATTGAATTAGTAATCTGTTATGTTTGAATGGAAATTACTGTTAATTATTTCTTGCACTTTAGCTGCTATGCTATGAAATTAAGAATAAATTTGTAGTTAATAAAATTTGCATTGAAAAAAAAAAAAATCCACCTCATAAAATGTAAATGAAAAATTCTTGTGAAGTTATTTTCATATAAAATATATACCTATAACGTAAATTTATAAATATGTTAAGGAATTTTATTATTGTAATACACAACTTAATAGATAAATGAAATAAGAAAAAATGAGAAGTCTAAAAATATTTAAATATGAAGGCAAAAATTTATTTTATAAAAATTTATAAATATTTTGTACTTGAATAAATTATTTGGGTTTGAAATGTTATGGTGTCATGGTAAAGCCGGACAATGTTGGCCACCCTACAGAAATTTAAATAAAATTACAATGGTAATAGTAATTTGTGATATAGTCAGTGTCAATTTTACTATAGCCATTGTAATTATTAGATTTCATAGAAATCTATCTATCACATTTGTCCTCATGGTGGAGTTTTCAAAGAATTTCGCCATAGTCTAGACTAATATAAATTTATAATGACAGTATTTACTGATCAATAAAGCCAGGATTTTTGCTTGAATTTTAAAAAATAATTGATAATTAATGGTATGAAATTTTTGATTTTACGGCAAAAATATTGGTCTTATCAAAAAATTTTTCGAATAAAAGTTGTTCAAAATTTGATTTTATAAAAAAAATATCTCTTATATTTTTTTCGTAGGACTACTAAGAAAGCCGTAATTTCAAAATTAAGATTTTCGTAACTGTCAAAAATTTGAATCATTCATTATGAATCTTAATTTTAGAATTACAGTGAAAATATTGGTCGTATCAAAAAATTTTTGAGATAAAAGTTTTTCAAAATTTAATTTTATAAAAAAAATGTCCCTTATAATTTTTTCGTAGGACTAATAAGAAAGCCGTAATTTCAAAATTAACATTTTGATAATTGTCTAAAATTTGAATCATTCATTATGAATCTTCATTTTAGAATTACAGTGAAAATGTTGGTCGTTTAAAAAAATTATAAGAGAATTTTTTTTAGAAAATTGAATTTCCTACAATTTTTGTTTGAAAACTTTTCTGATAAAACCAATATTTTCACCGTAGTATCAAACATTTGAACCATTCATTTAAAAATTAACACGAAAATCTTGTCCCTACTGATCAGTGATCACTTTATCATTATATTACTTGTCGTTTCTCGATTTATATAGATCATTTTTTTCCGTATAGTTTTCTTTTTTAATTTTTTATTTTACGATAATTGTTCGAGTTTTAATAAAGGTCCAAAGTTACATAATTGACTTTTGTGTTTTGGTAAGAACGTCATTGTCATTAATAAATATCTTCGAAAATTTTTGACGGATGATTATGAAATTTTATATACTTATTCTTTAGACAATTATCTTGATCAAATTCAAAAATTTTAAAAATTGGTCGAGTAACTACAAAAAGGTGGTAATTTAAATTTTCAAATTATTTTACTTTTGGCGGTTTTTGAGCTCGGAATTTATTCAAAATGTCAAAAGGAATTAGTTTTTAATTTAATTTTATTTTTAAACTTTAAAATAACGAAATAGTGAGAAATCTACTTTTATTTCGGATGCTAAATGGCTTTTTATTGTACGTGTTTATTTAAATTTCAGCAGGTGGTAAAAATGGTCCGGCATTCCTTTGAGCATTTCAGACAAGAATGATGTCTCGGTGGACGAATATTTAGAATATTATGTATAATGTAATGTAAGAAAGTCAATTATTGTCTAAAAGAATTTCGAAAAAAAGAGAATTTATTGTGCGATTTTGTATATTTTATCTCAAAAGGGTCGTTATTATATATATTAAATATGAATAAAGAGACTGTTCAATTGAAATTTGAGCTTGAAAAATGTAAATTATAAAAAAGAATTTATAATATAAGAAAAAGCTTTGATGTCATGAAAAATGTTCTTGTACTTATATGAGCTCTTAAAGACTCTGTCATACTTGAGATTTTCAACGGTACTCATGTTCTCTTAAGATGAAAAAAGATATAAGACGTTTTTTATTATTTTTTATTTCCGTCAAGATGTATTCATCCTTGAAATATCTAGATGTCATTTGACACATTTAATTTGGCTTTGTCAATTTTTTTTCTGTTTCACTGCAACTTTTTAATGATGTCTACTATATTTGTTATATAAGATATCGATCGTATTTATACATAACAATAATGGTATCTTATATACTTTGTAAGTAACTGGATATCTTTTTTTTTTTAAATGACACCGATGGCTGTCAATTTGATCGGTTTCAAAATTGAATCAGGTCTAGCTCTTAAACTCATCGGCATGGGCCAAAAGTCTCCTGTTGATGGACTTGATGAAAATAACGTCACTATAAGAGTCAATGCTGAATTTTTTTTAATTTGTAGAAGAGGGGGGGGGGGTATTATATTCAGACTTGAACGATTAAATAAAGGATTCAAATTTGTATAAATTTATACTATTTTTCGTTTCAGAATTTTTCCAACCTTAAATGGTAACTGTTACCATCTTCGATTGCAAAAATCATAATCTTTAATAGTTACAATTAGCATCTTCGATAGTAATCGTCACCGTCATCAATCGTTACTGTTATTACTCTTACAGAGAAAAATAATTTCCCGACGCAAGAAAAATTTTGCATTACGAAATGGAAAAAAAAATTTCTTAGTAGAAAAAAATTCTGGGCTCAAGAAATTTTTTTCTCGCCCCCAAAAATTTTTCTTGTCTCGAGACAATTTTTTGTCATCCCTAGAAAATTTTCGTTTTCAATTCATAATGAAAAAATTTCTTAGGGCAAATAAAAATTTTTTTGGGGCAAAAAAAAAAATAAAAGAAGAAATAAACATCAAGGAATTAAATTAATCTTTTTCTGAATTAAAAATAATAATTAACTAGTAACTGAAAAAAATTTTCATTAAAAATAAATCATCGATGGCTAATGGAAATATTTACCATCAGGAATAAATTATAGATGGCTGTAATGCAAATATTTTCTATTAAAAACCGAATATTAAATGATTAATAAAAATTTCTGGATTAATAACAGCAATTTGATGGCTAATGGAAATGAAAACGTTGCTGCATACAAAGTAGTGATGTATTATTTACAATCCTGATCAAGATTATAAATAAATGGATGCTTCAATAACTTTAAAATAAAATCTTTATAATAAATTGCAAAAATAAATTGTATTCATAAATATGGCAATATCAAAAAAAATTTGAATAAATATCTCATATTAAGTAATTACAAAATAAATCAAACATCAGATTTTATCATTCATTCCTTTCTCCCTTCGACCTTTGTCGTTTTAAATAAATTGTTCTGACAATTTTTTTTCCTCGTATGTATATCAAGATAACGAGGAAAATTCGAAAGATTTTTATTTTCTTTTTTTTTTTTGCTTATTATTCATGCCCAGTCTTAACAGTTGTTAGTTTGTAAAAAGTAGGGGAGGATGGGGTCAATTGAACCAAAAATACTTTAACATTTTTTTTTTTGATGAATAAAAGCAAAATGATAACTTTCTTTTTTTTACGAAATTATTTGTGTTAATTCAACACATTGCGTTTGTGTTGATCTTTAACACAAATTTTGTGTTAAATAAAATTGAACAAATATAATCTGTTCTTTTGACAGAAAATTTGTGTACATTTAACAGAACATTTGTCGTTATCGTGTTAAAATCAACTAATAAACATAAGCACATAACCTAAAAGTATACTGATCTTCCCTTAGTAGAATTTATGTCAATTTAGCGAACAATTAAACAGGTTCAAAAAGATATGAAAGTTATCTAAAGTCCTCCCAAAGAGTAAAGTCCTCCCAGAGAGTAAATCGCCGTCGGGAATTATCGGAAATTTTCGGTTTAGTGTTAATGTGTAGTAACGGCGTGAAATTAGACTTGTTTTTCCATAGTGGGGGTAAAAACCGATGGCGACTTACTCTCTGGGAGGACTTTAAGTCACCGTCGGTTTTTACCCCCATTATGGAAAAACAAGTCTAATCTCACGCCGTTACTATACATTAACACTACAAACCGAAAATTTCCGACAATTCCCGACGGCGTTTTACTCTCTGGGAGGACTTTAAATTTAATTCTAAAATGTATATATTTGATTGTAAATAAATTATAATCCAAATTTCCTTGCGGACAATGCTGCTACAATGCTTTGCTTGGTTATAGTAATGAAGAATTGCGCGGGAACGTTTAGTCAAACAACCCAAATTTTGTGTCAATTTTCGAATAACACAAGAAATGTGTTACATTCTAGATTTTATAATCACTTAACATAAAAAATCTGTTAAAGTAAAACAACACAAACGGTTTGTGTCGAATTACCACATTTCTGTGTTAAAAATCAACACAAAAAATTTAACCAAATAATTTTTTAACACAAATACACAAAATTTCTAACTGTGTACTTTATTATATAGACTATCATTTCTCATAAACACACAACTTAACAAATGATGAAAATTTTTAATAAATACGAAATTGTAAAGTCCTTCCAGAGAGTAAGTCGCCGTCGGTTTTTACCCCCACTATGGAAAAACAAGTCTAATCTCACGCCGTTACTACACATTAACACTACAAACCGAAAATTTCCGACAATTCCCGACGGCGATTTACTCTCTGGGAGGACTTTACAACTGCATCAAATGGTTCAAGCGTCCCCTTTGCGAGGGCATTTGAACCACTAATCGGGGACAATTGAACCAAGAGTATTAGAACCACAAAAAAATGACTTTAATGAATAATTTACAAATCATTACAGCTTAAAACTGAAATTACAACACTTCTAATAAAATTGATTATTTTATATAACATTATATGTTATAACAATCACTTTTACAACTTCTGTCAATATAATTATTTTTTTCTTGGTTAGTTTAGCTTTTTTTGACATTCAGTCAAGATGCGCGCGCATGTCAAATGTTCACAATATGGTTCAACCGTCCCTAAGAGTACTGGTTCAATTGACCCCATGTGATTTTATTAAAATAATTAGTTTAAATAAAAATATTCAAGAACTATTTTACTAGAAGTAAAGCTAGGAATTTTTGACTAATATATGTAAGAAGGTATAACAAAAAAAATTTTAAGATAACATTTGGAAATTAAAAAATTATTAAACAATGTCAAGAGCTGAAAAAAAGTTTAGATGCCTAAAAACACAAAAAATTGGATTGTTTAAAATTAAACCATCATATTGGTTCCAAATTTTGGGCAGACTAAGATTTAGTGTATGAAAATATAATTCCAGGGGACGACTCATTTTTCTATTTTTTTCGATTTTTTAAGCTTACTGGCTCAATTGCCCCTTGGTTCAATTGACCCCACCCTCCTCTAATTAAAAATAACTAACAATAAAAAAAAAAAAAGCTCCAGTATTCAAATAGCTGAATTTTATGATTCATAAATTTGTAGAATATTTTAAATATTTTTTTTTGTTCTCTAATTTGTTTTAATTATAGTTTGTACAAAATTTTTATACAACAACGAACATGTTTTCAAAGTATTACGATCTATTGTCAGTGAATAACAATGCGAAATCCAATTCAATGTGAATACTTTTTAAATAAAAAAATATATGTGCATATATATATATATATATATTTCGTAATAAACTATTATTATTATTATTATTATTATTATTATTATTATTATTATTATTATTATTATTATTATTATTATTATTATTATTATTATTATTATTATTATTATTATTATTATTATTATTATTATTATTATTATTATTATTATTATTATTATTTGTTCACAATAGGTCCGGGCAAAATTGAGGACTCAAAAATTTTGAGAATTTTTTTTTTCTTTCACAAAATAGTTTAAAATCTTTTTCATTAAAAATTCTCTCATTTTTTGACAATTACCTATTATCCAAGCGCGAAATATATTATATTTAAAATACTTACTTTAATATATTTAAATAATTAAAATTTTTTTTATGAGGCATTTAGTATTTGTCATTAAATCCTTTCTTTACATATTTTATTTAAACTGCCACAAACTTATTAAATAGAAATTTTGTTAGATGAGACATCTAATAATGTAGAATATTTTTACATATTAAATCTCTTAAATTTTTTTTTATCAAATTTATTTGTTTGCCTTATCAAAGTAAAAGTATTGAAAAAAAAAAAAAAATTAAGTATATTGGTATTTGTATTTGTATATAAATGTTATCTTAAAGTATTTCTAAGAATTTTATAAATATATTAAATACACACACGAAAAAAACAGAATATTAAAAATGAATAAATAATGGTAAAAAGTGGAATCTGTTATCAATAATTAGTACTATTATGTACTTAATGCAAAGTAGTTTACTAATTTTTGTAGATTCATAAAAACTACTATCAATTATTTCAAAAAGTAACTAAATATTATTACTTTTAGGTATCATACGTGACTTATTAGTGAAAGTTAATTAATTTATGGCATAATTTATTAAAAAGTAATGCTTGGTCAAATTAAGAATTGCTATCTTAGATACTGATTTTTCCAGCCAAAAATTGCAAAAGTTACTAACTTTTATTTTATAAATTCGATCTCACTGATCAATTATTAGCTTAAAATATCATTTATTCTTCATTATAAATTAACTTACAATATACATAAATCGAATAAGTGGTAAATAATAAAATGAAAAATTAGGATACTAGATACTGATTTTTTGCTCATAAAAATACCGAAAATTTTTAACTCTTATTTTATAAATTCTATCCCATTGACTAATAATTAATATAAAATGTTATTTAATCGTTATTATAAATTAATTTATTATATACATATATCGAATAAGTGGTAAAGAATAAAATGAAAAATTAGTATACTAGATCTTTATATATTAATATGTACGTTTACTAATTTTTCGGTTCCTCATTTTTAAAATTTTTGTATGTTTATTTGAATAGTAATAACTGTAGAATCGAAATTATCGATTCTTTTTAATATTAATTTTAATATACGAAATTACAAATTTAGCTCTTCTATGTGTATCAAATTTAAATACAAATAATAGCCATTTTGTAATATATATAATGATCCTGGTTTGATATCAGTATCGAATATACTAATTTTAAGTCGAAAATAAACTACAAACTATTAAAATTTTGAGCATCATTTTTTTCCGCAGAAAAAATTGTTGTTTGTCAAGGGTTAAACGTATTCGCTTTTATTTAATGAGTCTATTAATTTAATCCGCCATTTTTACTGTTGATTAATAAAATTGATCGACTACATATAAAACTTTTGATTCAATCACTTAAGAGCATGACAAAATAACACTATAGGATTCCGTTTCTCAAACTGCTACATATTTCAAATATAATATTTAAATTTTTACAATTTCCGAACGCATTCAAAAAAGTTAAATAAATATTCAAATAAAATAAAGTTTCAATGACTAAAGTCGTTTCTGCTTCAAGTACTTTAAATAAAAAATTTTGATAAATTTATTTTACTTTCCCAATTACTCCAAATATATTCTGAATACATTTAGAGTATTTGTAATTCAATTAAAATACTTTTTACAAGTAATCAGATTCAAACTTTATTCCCAATTTACGATCCTGAACTTAACAGGCAATGAAAAATTTTTTGATTTTTTTTTTTCACCAAATAAATGACAAAAAAAAAAAAACTAAAAATATGCACAGGTAGAAAATTTAAAAAACTACAAGTGCAATTTTTCAAAATATTATTTTATTTATAATTTATCAATTTGAGGAAAAAACAAAGTTTTAAACGTCGGCTACAGTATAATTCCTATTTGACATTTTTTTAAATATTTCATTTGAATTTGAATTTAAATACTTTTTAATTGTATTTCCTACAAGTACTACAATAAAATAAAAGTACGAATATGTCAAGAGTAAAAAGTCAAAAAATAAAGACATGCGCAGTTATTATCATGCGCACAGATGTCAGACTCAGACGCATGCGCAGTCAGAGCCCTAGTTTTTTAATCGACATCCAGAAGCAGCAGCACCAGACGGTCGCGTTCGTGCCAGTCCACGGTGGCAGTTTATCTCTTAAAAACCATATACACATAATACATTTTTTTTCAATCAATTGTCGGATATATTTATAAATATCAGGTATATTATAAAAGTAATAAATAATTTATCTGTAAAAATAAAAAGTTAATAAAAAAAGTGACATTTTTTAACACTAGGAATAATTTATCTAGAGTAATTTATTTAAAAAAAAAAATTTACTGTTTATCTGTCAAAGTGACATAACCTATCAAAGTCTTATCGTAATTTAATTTATTTATTTAAGATTTAAGTAATAAATGATGATAATAAGTGACTTAATTGTTAATTAAATAAATGTATTGTAGTAAAATTCAAACCTAAGAAAAATCGATAGTGTATAGGAGATATAATTTAAATTTAAAAAAAAACTTGATTTTTAAATAAGTTTTAGTTAAATTGACAGTAATTATTTTAAAGTCAAACTTTTGCAATAATTAAATTGTTGGATTATGACAATAATTTAAATATGTAAGGTCTTTTTCTATAGTTACTGTGTGTTAGACAATTGAATTATAAAAATAAGTTGCTGAGAAAGTCATAAATAAATGACGAAACGTTCAATTTATTTAAATTTAATGATGTAGAAGTTGATATTTAAAAATTTTCGGATTTTTTTTTTCACTGAATGAATTACAAAAATAAAAAAAGAAAAAATATGCACATGTAGAAAATTTAAAAAACTGTAAGTGCAATTTTTTCAAATATTTTTTTTTTATGATTTACTGTTTTGAAAAAAAATTCAAAAATTATCAAATGTCGGCTAACTTTAATATCATTTAAATATTAGACCAATTTAAAATTATAAATGAATAGAGTAAATAATTAATAAAATAAAATTTTTAAAAAATGCACTTATTAATTTTTTTAATTTTTACATGCGCATTTTTTTAAAATTTTATTTTTTTAATTATTTACTCTATTTATTAATAATTTTGAATACTGAAGTTAGATGACGTCTAATAATTTTTGGATTTTTTAAAAAATGATGTAAAAAAAATTATTTTAAAAAATTGCACCTGTAGTTTTTAAAATTTTCTACATGTGCATTTTTTTAATTTTTTTGTGATTGATTCGTTGAAAAAAAATCTAAAATTTTTTATTCTTTTCCAACTTCAGGATCATTTTTAAATGAAACTCAAGTTAGCCTTCTAATAATTTTTTGATTTTTTTTTTAAAATGATCAATTGTAAAAAAAAATTGCACTTATAGTTTTTTTAATTTTCTACTTGTGCATTTTTTCAGTTTTTTTTTTTTGTAATTGATTTGGTCTAAAAAAATTTTTTTATTGTCTACTAACTTTACACGTGTCAAAAAAATTCGTTTCAAAAACTTTCATAACTGAGACAATTCTGAACTTTAAATTGAACATTTTTGGAACTTTTAAAAAGTGAAAAATTTTCAACTGGTGAAGTTTTTCCTTGATTTAATTTGCCATTTTTTTAGGGTTTAAAAAAAAAATTAATTAGAAATTATGATCATTTTCAATTCTTACCAGAATTATTCAAATATGAGACAAAAAAAAAATAAATTACTTGAAAATATTTTTAAACATTTTTTGACTATCAGAATTTTTTTCTTTTTCACTTTTTGACATTCAAAAATAGTTTAAAAAAGCGATTGAAACTTTTTATGAACTCATAAAATTGTCAATTCAAATAATTTTTGCTTCAGAAATTTGAAAAAAAAAACCCTCAATAACAGTCCACACTAATTAAAAATTTTTCACACTTAATTACTTTAAATTTCCAAAAATGTTTAGCTCAAAATTTAAAATTTTCTCAATTTTCAAGTTCACTGTCAGTAACATTTGTAGACCGCATTTTTTTTTACCCGGGATTATTTAAATTAACTCGTTTATTTTCTTCCGTTACTATTTCCTATGAATTACACAAGAAAAAAAATTTCACTCACCCAAGAAAATTTTTACTCGTCCAGAGAAATTTTTTTCAGTACGAATTGAAAACAAAAATTTTCTCGAGCCAAGAAATTATTTTTTTTCTGTATAATTATCATTAATTAATTAATTTAAAAAATTTCATAATTAATATAATATGTCATTGATTTATAATAAAATCTATTTTTTGTTTCAGATAATCATCCAAAATGTCAACCTCGTCGATATACATTTTGGATGTAAAAGGCAAAGTCTTGATATCCCGAAATTATCGCGGCGATATCGAGACGAGCGTAATCGAAAAATTTATGCCATTGGTCATGGAACGGGAAGAGGAGGGAAATCTGACACCTTTACTACAAACAGCCGAGTGTACATTTGCGTACATTAAATATAACAATTTATATATCGTATCGTCTACTAAAAAGAATGCGAATATATCCCTAGTATTCGTATTTTTACACAAAGTCGTACAAGTAATGCAGGAATATTTCAAAGAACTCGAGGAAGAAAGTATACGGGATAACTTTGTTGTTATTTATGAATTACTTGATGAATTGCTCGACTTTGGTTACCCGCAAACTACCGACAGTAAAATATTGCAAGAATATATCACACAGGAAGGACACAAACTCGAGATCCAGCCTCGTATCCCAATGGCTGTTACGAACGCGGTGTCATGGCGGTCAGAAGGTATCAAGTATCGTAAAAATGAAGTATTCCTTGATGTGATCGAATCAGTAAATTTGCTAGCGAACGCTAATGGAAATGTACTGAGTTCTGAAATAGTAGGCGCAATTAAAATGAGAGTTTATTTATCGGGAATGCCCGAGTTGCGTCTCGGTTTAAATGACAAAGTATTATTTGAATCAACCGGTCGCGGGAAATCAAAAAGCGTCGAATTAGAAGATGTCAAATTTCATCAGTGCGTCAGATTATCACGTTTTGAAAACGACCGGACGATTTCATTTATTCCTCCGGATGGGGAATTCGAACTGATGTCGTATCGTTTGAACACTCATGTAAAACCACTAATATGGATCGAGTCGGTTATTGAAAGACATGCTCACAGTCGGGTTGAATATATGATTAAAGCTCGATCTCAATTTAAACGCAGGTCGACTGCTAATAATGTGGAAATAGTTATACCGGTACCCAATGACGCTGATTCGCCGAAATTTAAAACAACTATTGGTAGTGTTAAATATTCACCGGAACAAAACGCTATTACATGGTCTATTAAATCATTTCCGGGTGGTAAAGAATATTTAATGAGAGCACATTTCGGTCTACCATCGGTTGTTGGTGAAGATGTTGAGGGAAAACCGCCAATTCAAGTTAAATTTGAAATCCCGTATTTTACAACATCTGGTATTCAAGTGCGTTACTTGAAAATAATTGAAAAAAGTGGGTACCAGGCACTACCCTGGGTAAGATACATTACGCAAAATGGTGATTATCAATTGAGAACAAATTAATTTCATTTATTATTAATCACTTTTTATTTACGCGTAATTATTAATAAGACTAGAACTCGAAAAAAAATTTTACTGTTTAAATTTCCTGGTAATAAAAAAAAAAATTAAATCTCTGATACCAAAAAAAAAAAATGATACTGAGGTTAGCAGACGTTCAAAAATTTTTTGATTATTTTTTGAACAATTAAATTTGAAGAAAAAAAAAAACTAAAAATATGCACATGTAGAAAATTTAAATTACTACAAGTGCATTTTTTTTAAATATTTTTTTTTTTATAATTTATAGTTTTTTGTTAAATCCAAAAATTATTAGACGTTGGCTAATTTCAGTATAATAAAAAAAAGATACTGGAATCAGCAGACTAATAATTTTTTGATTTTTTTTAAAATGATAAATTATGACAAAAAAAAATTTTGAAAAATTGCACATGTAGTTTTTTTAATTTTCGACATGTGCATTTTTTAGTTTTTTTTTTAAATTAAATTGTTGGTAAAAAAATTGGAAATTTTTGTCTGCTCACAGGATCATGAAAAAAATTTTATTTAATAAATCGTCGAGTAAAAAAAATAATTTATTATTTTATTATCAGTAATTTTTTTTTAAATATTTTTGCAAGGGTTCTATTGCAATGTGACCATAATAGGCAGCCAGATAAAATTTTGTATGATATTTTAAAAATATTTTTAAATATTAGTACATTATTTAAATAAAAAAAAAAAAAAAAAATTTATTTTGTTGAAATATTTTTTGAATTGTAATCATGTTAATTTTTTTTTTTTTTTTTTCTAGTGTTAATAGTATTAATTTTAAAGAGTAAAAAAAAATTTTTATGATTATTAAATTGTAATGTATTTATCAATAGTATTTGCTGGTAAATAATTAACATTAACCGGTACTTAATTGAAGATGTGATTTTTTAAAAAACACATGAGTGTTCTGTAATTTTATTTTGTATCATCACTGTCAATAATGCATATATTTTTTTTTTAAATTAAATTTCATATGTAATTGTGTACTTTATAATGTAGAATATATAAATATATATATATAATAATAAATTTTTAAATGAATAATAATTATTTGATGTTTCGATTTATTGAATTTAAATATTTTAAGAATTAGTCTGCTAAGAAATGATTTTTTTTATGATATTTTGAAATCTTTTTAAAATAAGGGCGCGAAAATTTTCCACAAAGTTGGTAAATTTAAAAAAGTTAATGATAAAGATGCGTTGGGTCTGAGTATTGTTTTACTGAGGTAATTATTTTACTTGTTTCCATAAATACTCAAAATAAATATGATACTAAAGTTAGCCGACGTTTGATAATTTTTGAATTTTTTTTCAAAACAGTAAATCATAAAAAAAAAATATTTGAAAAAATTGCACTTACAGTTTTTTAAATTTTCTACATGTGCATAATTTTACTTTTTTTTATTTTTGTAATTCATTTGGTGAAAAAAAAATCCGAAAATTTTTAAATGTGTTAATTTCTACATCATAAAATAAACAATTTTTTGAAAAATGAAATTGATAGTTATTATTTTAAGAAAACTATTGCTGCACTTTGTTAATAAATTTTCAGAAGATTGAATTAAGGAAAGCAAATATTTATTCAATTTAATTGATACGTTCTCAAGTTTAGTAAAATTAAAAACATGAGTATGAATGCAGCAGACAGACAAATTTAAATCTATAAAAAAATAGAGTAAATAATTAATGAAATAAAATTTTTAAAAAATGCGCATTTAAAAAATTTGAAAATTAATAAGTGCATTTTTTATAAATATTTTTTTTTTAATTATTTACTCTATTTATTAATAATTTAAAATTTATCTGATGTCTGCTACATTCACACTCATTAAAAAACTTTAATAAAGAAATTATTTAAATTAAAAAGAAGGAATTGAGAAAAGATATAATTAAAAATTAGAAAAAAATTATTGGACTGAGAAAAAAATTTTTTTTTATAACAAAATGAAACTTCTCATTAATAAGAAATGAAAATCTAAAAGTGCATACCTTCGCTCATTTTATTTTTAATCATTACTTTTATTTTTTTTTTATTATGAATTTTTATTCAACTTATAAATTATCAATTTGATTTTTTCATTTCTTATTTTCAGTTTAATATTTTTTTTAAATATCCCGCCTTTTTGTCTTAGATGTCGCTCTTTTTTTTCAAACCGACTGGTACGCTAGTGCTGCTGCCAGTAGTTGGTGGAGAGAAAAAATGAAAATAATAATAACAGTAAAAATAAAAATGGCGGCTAAATTTTTCGTGAATAATCAGTTTTACGTTTTTAATTAATTACAATTAAACTAAAAGGATTTAGATTGTGATTTTCCATAGGGTTCTTGTGATAAAAAATACAAAGATAATAAAAAAAAAGTTGGGCCGATTAATTGCGTCTATCGAGAGTTATCGTGTTTACGAAGTTTCATACGTAACAATTGACAGCACTGGTTTCTTGAGTTAAAATAATTTATTTTAAACCAATAAAATAACGAATCGACTTAATATTAGGTTCAAATTGTTCCTTAATAAATTCTCTAAACACTAGTATACAATTTGACCAATTTTGGTGTAATTAAAAGAGTGTAGAAATATTTTTGTGTGAGTAAAATAGTCGGAAAAAAAACCGTTCATAAAGCACCCTCAGCGCTTTCGTCAGGTACAGAAGTAATCTGAACAACAATAGAAAAAAAAGGTATGTAAAATGATATTTTTTTGATAAAATAAAATTTTTTTCTTAGTATTAAGCAAATAAATGAAATACTTGAATAAAGTAATTATTTAACTTTACTGAAGAAGCATTTTTTCTTGAGAATATAAATTTTTTTCTGTCAGTGTAACTATCGAGGTTGAATTTAAATTTATTTTTTTGTAATTCAACTAGAAAAATTTTGATGCAGAACATTTTTTTCAAGAGGATGCTGTTTTTTCGTCTTTAATTATTCTAGTTCATGACATAAACACAAGTGCTTTGGACATGAATATATTACTGTCAACATACAGCAACACTTTTTTGTCCTCTGTTAAAAATAATTTAGTGTCTCTAAAATTAAATTTCCCTTCCATGACATTTTCAATTAGAATTTTTGAATTTCAATCAGAAATTTATCGTTTGACATGACAATAGAGCAGACTATGATTTTATTTCATTTATTATTACTTTTTTAAATCTAGCAGAATATTCATTTTACTGACCATGGATGCGATTTATAGTCTTATAGAGCATCGATTTTTAATTAAAAAAAAAATATTTAAATTATTATTATATTTTTGAACTCCTAAAATTAAAAAAAAACTTTAATCTAAATTGAATTTTTACATGAACTAAAAAAAAAAAAAAGAAAACAAATCGATATATCGATTTGTTTTTTTCGTAGTTCATGTAATTTCTTGTAAAAGTTGGACACGAATAGTGATCGGAGATGATTTTGTCTATAATAATAATTATTTATGTCATCGGTTTGAGTGTTGGTCTCTAAATTTTATTTTTAAAATTTACTTGCTTTGACCGAGATTCGAACCCTGATCTCTCGCGTGTGAATCCTTCCTTAAGTCTGTCTGTCCAATGCCTCCTTTGAGCGAAGGTCCCTGAACTAATATAAACTTCTCTACGTTATTTCTACCAAATTTTATTTTTTTCGATCTGTTTTCGAGAATTTACAAGTTTAGTAATTTTTAGTTACTGCATAATATTTAATACTGCGATATTCATCAAATTTACTGACATTACTGACGGATTGTAACTTTTGCATTCTGTAGAGTTTTTAATAGAAATAGTAATAAAAGTAAAAATATTTTTTTTTTTTATTTATTGAATTTATATGTCAAGGCTTGAAGCCAGATAGCAAAAATATAAAATTTATATACATTGTCACATAGAGTACTATATAAACTGAACATATAATTTGATATTAATGAGATTTGACAAGCTAGTAGGTACTATCAATTTCTAGATTTAAGAAGAATTCAAATGCTTTATTTTTAAAACTTTCAAGAGAATAGGTGTTTATTACATCTGATGGTAGCTCCTGCCATAACCGAATCGCAGACACAACAAACGAGTGCTCAAAGGTTGTAGTACTAAAATTTGGTATTTTACAGGCAACATTGTTGTTTTTAGCTGCTAGACTGTCAGACCGTCTGATGTCAGAATCCTCATCTTTAAACATGTCTCGTAGAATTTTCGGTTTACCAGTTTCTAGTATTTTAAACAAATAACATGCCAGAAGATAGTATCTGTGCGATTTTAAATTAAGCCAATTTAATTTGCGACGATAAGGAGTGATGTGATCGTTCCGTTTAATGTTGAAGATAAATCTGATAGCATGATTAACTGTTCTCTGCAACTTCCTCTCAAGCCTTTTAGATCTACGTAGGTCTACAAAGACGATAGAACAATAGTTAATGATTGGCAGGAAAGTGGCAGTAACCAATAATTTACGACATGAGGAGAGAAGATATTTCTTCTAAATTTCAAGCTATTCAACGTAGCATAGATTTTACGGGAGATCTGTGTGATATAGGAATCCCAAGTAAGATCATTTAACAGTTGTATTCCAAGATGCTTTGTATTATTTACATAGGGAATTATATTTATATAGCAATTTTTCAGATGAACACCCGATGAAAAAAGATTTCATACAATTGTATAAAATTATATATAAATTGGATAGAAAAAATGGCCCGATCCATTTGTATACAATCGTACATAATTATATCTTATTTGTATATAATTTCTATATAATCACATAATGTTTTCGTATGGATTATATATAGTTATATACAATTCTATATAACTGTATACAAATATATACATTTGTATATAATCATATACTGTATTCGTATAGATTATATATAATTATCTACATTTCTATATAATTGTATACAAATATGTACATTTGTATATAATCACCTACTGTATTCATAGAGATTATATATAATTATATACAGTTCTATACAATTGTATACAAATATATACATTTGTATATAATTACATACTGTATTCGTATAGATTATATATAATTATATACAGTTCTATACAATTGTATACAAATATATACATTTGTATATAATCACCTACTGCATTCATATAGATTATATATAATTATATACAGTTCTATACAATTGTATACAAATATATACATTTGTATATAATTACATACTATATTCGTATAGATTATATATAATTATATACAGTTCTATACAATTATATACAAATATATACATTTGTATATAATCACCTACTGCATTTATATAGATTATATATAATTATATACAGTTCTATACAATTGTATACAAATATATACATTTGTATATAATTACATACTGCATTCGTATAGATTATATATAATTATATACAATTCTATAGAATTGTATATAAATATATGCATTTGTATATAATTACATACTGTATTCGTATAGATTATATATAATTATATACAAATGTATATATTGTATACAAATATATACATTTGTATATAATTTTATTATTCTTTTTTGCATTTTTATATAGAATTGTATACGATTGTAGATAATTATATAAAAATTTTATATAATTCTGCATCACTTCTATCCAATTGTATATAATTCATATATAACTGTATACAGTTATATAAAATCTTTTTTCATCGGACATATACTGTTTATTACTATTTTGTGATTTTTATTATACATTTAGCAATAAATAGTAAAAAGAATAAAAAGTAATGCGTTTATTGATTTGCATCAGTATTTCTTACGAAAATATATTAAATATTGCAATATTTTCACGACTCGTTTTCTCCGTGTATGATATAAATATTATATGCGGTTTAAGGTCACTAACATGACTTGACAGCGCTTGAGATCGCTTCAAAGGCTTTAAAAATAATTTATATTATACAGGCCATTTTTTTATCTCGGTACATTTAATTTTTTATTCAAGATAAATTTTTTAAATCTCAACGGTGCATTGATAATTTATAAGGCTACTTTATTTCTTCTAACGTTCAAGAAATTAATTTTTAATAATAGATAATTATTTTATTAGAGATAAAAGAGTTTTTCTTAAGATAAATTTACTAAATATTGTTTATTATTTAAATCATAAATAATCGTCACTTATAATAAAAATCAAATAAAGTAAGAAATTTTGAATAATATAAAAAATTATCAATGAAAAGTAATTCTGTAAATATGATTTATAAACAATAATAGTAAGCTTTTTAATTTTGCACAAACCAGACTATAGTAAACCACAAATTACTTTTTAATGCATATCGATGTTTTTTTTTCTTTTTTTCATTATTGAACTTGTCAACGCTAAAATATGAGGGCTTCTATTTCAGATATTGTGAATAATCGATAGTTGAAGGGTAAGAATTGAAATGAGTAGTTGACTGGTAATTAATGTTGCCACAAAACTTTGCAATTTGAATGACTCCAAAAATGGATTTGTAATTTGGTTGTTAATTTCATATTAAATAATAATTATTAGAATCAGTTGAAGTCTGGTTATTAATTTCATAACGTTTGTTTAAATATTTTGATAGTATTAGCTTACAGCCAATTAGTGGAATTATTGCGAGTTGTAATGAAGATAATTCCATCAAAGGATGGATTAATTTATGAATAAAATTTATTCTGTAATGAATACCAATAAAAATAATTACAATAATAATAATTATTATTATTATTACTAGTATTAAATGTTGGGTAAAGTCTTCTTAAAGTCATTTAAAAGATATTGAGTGGACTCTATAGAGTGGAATGAAGTTAACTTTTAATTAGTAACTCAACGAGAATTTGTAAAAATATTTGAACTGAATAAAACTTCCCGTGTGAAGAAAACTTTATTTTGAATTTTTTGATTCATTTGACTTTGCTTCGGACTTCATTATAACTTTATTTTAACGACTCCAATTTTTTTGACTTAGTTGACTTCATTTTGGCGTCACTTGTTAAGTCTTCGAGTTTGACGGGATTTTGATTTGCTGAGCAACTTGAAATCACCTAATGCTTATTTATTTTTTGACTCAAAAAAGCCCGCCAAAAGTAAGTCAAAACTGAGTTTTACTTTTTAGAGTATAATTACTTGTCCTAAAATTATTTCAATTATATTTTACAATTTTAATAAATAATTATTCAAAGGTGTTTTTTATAAATTTCATTATTTAATTAAATAATTATAAGTTATTAACTTAATTACTATGAGTACGACATCTATTTTGTATTCCATCAATAACTGATTCTGCATTACTTTTTTGATCTTCAATATGACTTTTTTAACTTGAAAATTTAAGCCGACTAAGTCAAATTAAACTCAAGTTGACTTGGATTTGACTTAAATTTAAGTCAACTAAATCGAAACCAAGACAACATTGACTTTAATTTGACTTAGTTGGCGTAAATCAGGTTACCTGCGTTAATATCCCCGGACAAAATATCCCCGACAAAATATCCCCCGACATAATATCCCCTCGACAAAATATCCCCGCGACAAAATATCTCCAGACACAATAACACAGGATGAAATATCTTCATGACAAAATATATGTAGACAATATATCCACGAATATTTACGTTGACTATGTATTATGTATTATGTATTAACACACATACGTGAAATAGTACGTGTCCTTTTTTTCAGGCATTTGGTGTGTGTGTAGATACAAAAATATCTGAATGCATCCGCTTGCAATAAAATTGTGCCCTTTTTTCAGAGGTTTTGGGTGTGTGTAATCACAAAACTATATGAACACACATGCGTGCAATAGTACGTATCCTTTTTCTCAGGCATTTTGTGTGTGTGTAAATACAAAAATATCTGAATGCATCCGCTTGCAATAAAATTGTGCCCTTTTTTCAGAGGTTTTGGGTGTGTGTAATCACAAAACTATATGAATACACATGCGTGCAATAGTACGTATCCTTTTTTTCAGGCATTTTGTGTGTGTGTAAATACAAAAATATCTGAATGCATTCGCTTGCAATAAAATTGTGCCCTTTTTTCACAAATTTCTTCATCGATTATTCAATGATAAGGATATTTTGTCAACATATATTTTGTCATGAAGATATTTTATCCTGAGATATTTTGTCTGGAGATATTTTGTCGCGGGGATATTTTGTCGTGGATATTTTGTCGGGGATATTTTGTCCGGAGATATTAACGCGTGTCACCGTAAATCAGTACTAAGTTAGACAACTTAGTCAACAGCAAGCCAAAACCAAATATGTTTTCTTATCTAAAAATATGTTTTTCATTTATTGAAAAAAGTACTTAAACTTGACTCGTTTTTGTCTCGATAGACTTGCTTTATTTTGAATTTTCAAAATTACGTCAAAATCAAGTTATTTTTTTGACTCGGGTTAGTTATAACAGGAGATAAAAAATGATGAATTTATTTTTAATCCTATCAAATGGAAATGTTGCCATGTAACAGAAAAGTGAATCCTATAGAACATAATATTCCTGGGTCGAAAAATTTGATCTGATTTTAGTCTAACTGTACTGCATTTGGACTAATTGGTCTATATTTGGTGATCTGTTTTTATCTTTTAGAAAAATTTTGAGAAAATAAAGTAATAAATCTTATTGAAGTTGTATACTAATATTGTTTTACTGTAATAAGTACATAGATGCCATTTCTATAAACTTTCTGACGTCGATGTCGAAAAAAAATACACTTATGTGTTTATGATTGATTCAGAACCATTAGAAAAAAAAAGTCATTTTGTATCCGAAATGTAAGTGGATTTCTTAGTTATTATTTATTTATTTGTTTTCAAGTTTTATAAGATTGAAGTGAAAACAAATTTTTTTTGACATTTATATAGATACAGGTCAAAAACTTTTAAAGATATAAAAAATGAAACGAAATTAGTTACAACTTCTTGAATTTAAATGTTAGATTTAAAAAGTGATACATAGCAATAAACTTAACCCTTTCCTGGTAATCCGTCTCGAGGAGTATCAGTGTAAAGTTTTTAGGGATGAAACCAATCACAGTTCGTAGTAAGGCTGTGTGAGTAACGAGTCAATCGTAGTAGCGCATGCATGCGCACCCTTATACTATTTTTTCTGCCCCTTCTCTACTAAATAGGCTAGTGCTTTCTCACTTTAAGACGAAAACGTACGATTCAAATCAAGAGCAGGGACTCGAGGTCAACCGAGAAAGGGTTAATTAAAGCAGTCCTACAAATTTAGGAAAAATAAGGATAACAAATGCAACAGCTTATTTCAATAGATTAATACACGAAAGAAACAGAATATTAAAAATTAATAAATAATAGTAAAAAGTGGAATCTGTTATCAATAATTAGTACTATTATGTACTTAATGCAAAGTAGTTTACTAATTTTTGTAGATTCCTAAAAACTACTATCAATTATTTCAAAAAGTAAGCAAATATTATTACTTTTAGGTATAATACGTGACTTATTAGTGAAAGTTAATTAATTTATGGCATAATCTATTAAAAAGTAATGATTGGTCAAATTAACAATTGCTATCTTAGATACTGATTTTTCCAGCCGAAAATTGCAAAAGTTACTAACTTTTATTTTATAAATTTGATATCACTGATCAATTATTAGCTTAAAATATCATTTATTCATCATTATAAATTAACTTACAATATACATAAATCGAATAAGTGGTAAATGATAAAATGAAAAATTAGGATACTAGATACTGATTTTTTGCTCATAAAAATACCGAAAATTTTTAACTCTTATTTTATAAATTCTATCCCATTAACTAATAATTAATATAAAATGTTATTTATTCGTTATTATAAATTAATTTATTATGTGCATGTATCGAATAAGTGGTAAATAATAAAATGAAAAATTAGTATACTAGATCTTTATATATTAATATGTACGTTTACTAATTTTTCGGTTCCTCATTTTTAAAATTTTTGTATGTTTATTTGAATAGTAATAACTGTAGAATCGAAATTATCGATTCTTTTTAATATTAATTTTAATATACGAAATTACAAATTTAGCTCTTCTATGTGTATCAAATTTAAATACAAATAATAGCCATTTTGTAATATATATAATGATCCTGGTTTGATATTAGTATCGAATATACTAATTTTAAGTCGAAAATAAACTACAAACTATTTAAATTTTGAGCATCATGTTTTCCTATAGGAAATTGTCGTATAAGAAGAGGCTATTATAAAAGTCGAGTAGTGAAAATACACAATCGTTTGCCAAGCAAGAACATACAATTACTAAGATTTAACTATTATGTATTACTCTAAAGTTATGAAACGCCAAAGCGAAAAAAAAATTTTTCTATCTTTTGAAAAATTTTGAAATTCATCGAAATGTTAGAAAATATCATCAATAGAATACGTTGTACAGCACAAATGAAAGCAAATCGAATATACTTTAAAATGCAATCATCCAAAATCGATTACCTGTTTAGGCTCAAAAGTTATTTGACGACAAATCAACAAAATTCGAATTTTCCGAAAAATCAAAAGATTTCAAACAACCAGAACTTCTAAACTTTTTGACCGATTTAGCTCATCTTTGATCGAAACCGAGCCTTTTAACTAAAGAATAAGTATATGATGTTTCGTTAAGATCGGTGAAGAATTGTGGTCGCTATCGTAGGAAAACGGAGCATTATTGTATATACAAATTCAATTATAAACTTTTGAAGGAATGGTATTTTCGGAATCTAATCGAGACAGAAAATGGTAAAATTTTTGGAAAGTAGCGTCACGAGGACAAATACAGTAGTTAGATTTTTATGAGTCTACTAAAAAAATATGTAATAATTACTAATAAGGTGAAAAATGGTTTGTAATCTGTCAGATTAAATGTATGTTTCATAAGTCTAGTTTGAATGTTCTCATAGATTCTTATATTATTTCGAACTACATTTCTATTTAGGATCCCAGTGGATTTCTTACTGAAATTGCTAGCATGGGAAATTATTTTCATGGATTCTCGAAGGATCTCATGTTTTGCGGGTTACAATATGATCTCAAAATATTTCCATTGTTTATTATAAATTCTTATGATAATTTCAGTTATTACAGAGTATTTGGTCTAGTAAACGAACGCTTATACAGTAAACAGTAAATTAACGTTAAAATGTTTTAGAAATTTTTTCATATTGATGGATTCAAAAAAATAATTATTTATTTTGGGAGTACCCCATTTTACCCTTCTTCCCCAACCCCTACTGAATATTTTTCTAATATTAAAAAAATTTTATAAATTTTTATTGATTTAAAAGTTAAAATATTATGAATCATCTTAAAATTTGATTAGAAATTTATTTAGTTATAAGATTAATCTCAATTACATGTTTTAATTCAGAGTAGATAATCTTTTTTATCTCAATACTGTGAAAAAAGACGTCTCAGCTTTATATTTTACCAAAACCACACACTCAACAAAGAGCTAGTTTTTTTTTTTATTTACTTTGGTTTTGTCTCAGTTTGGCAGCTGTCCAATTAAAACAGATCTCACCCACGAGCTTTTGTTATTCGCAAATGGAATGTTTTGCCAGTTTTTTTTTTCTATTTTCTAATTACTCAAGAGAACGTATGTTAATATTCACACATTGTAATTTCCAAGTTTCCGTTTGGATTATTTTTTTTTTCACCATACAAATAATTTTAAAGAAACGTAAAAAATCGTGTATTAATTACTACGTTTTTTTCTGTATGTAATTAAAATTTTTACTTTATCCAAATATTTCTTGTTACAATTGTTCGTAAATTATACGAAAGTGGAATCAAATATAAATTTTTTTGGTTTACAAAATAATTTTTTCTGTTAGTACTAGTACTAATAGTACCTGCAGGTCTTATCATGACTCATTAAATATAATCATGCATGAACAGACATGTTCATATATATATATATATATATATATATAACCGTTTATACATAAGGGGATCCGAAAATTGATCAAGTCTAATTATACTTCATTATATATAGACCTATATATTATCAGATCTGATCATTTGTAGACTTATATATGGTTATAAATGGAGTTATAACAGCCAAGTATGATCATGTCTAATTATATATAGAGTCATATATGATTAGATCTGATCATATATAGACTTATATATGGTTATATATGGAGTTATAACAGCCAAGTATGATCATGTCTAATTATATATAGAGTCATATATGATTAGATCTGATCATATATAGACTTATATATGGTTATAAATGGAGTTATAACAGCCAAGTATGATCATGTCTAATTATATATAGTCATATATGATTAGATCTGATCACATATAGACTTATATATGGAGTTATAACAGCCAAGTATAATCATGTCTAATTATATATAGTCATATATGATTAGATCTGATCATATGTGGACTTATATATGATTATATATGGGGTTATAACAGCCAGGTATGATCAGACCTAATTATGTATAGGCTTATATATAATTATATATAATCCCATGTATAATTATGTATAATTTCATGTATGATTATATATAATTATATATGATTATATATATCATCATATATAATAGACAAAAACTGTTTTCATCGGGCTCTTATTGTAAATACTAATTGTTTTTTTTTGTTTTCATGTTTTAAATACACATTGAAAAGATTTTAATCCGTTTTAACGGTAGAATTAAAAAAAGGGATAAAAGATATGATTACCTATGAATATTTATTGACTTCAATATACACCAGTTTTATAATCTCTGTTTAAATTAAAAATAAAGAAAAATAATAAAAACCAAATAAAACAGTATTTTCTGGATTAGCGATGTTGCATTCATTTAAAACGTAAAATTGAACTGCAAATTATATACTTATGAGTATAATATTTACAAATACTCAACAATTTTTTTTTATTTTCACAAAAAAAATTATAAACTCGTTATTTGTAATAATAAAAAATGTGAGTATGCTTATTATAATGTAGCAAAAGCTGTAGATGAAATAACGTGATGCAAACGCCCTTGGGCTGACTGAGCTGTTCTTTTTTTGCAAAAATTATCGATCAAGCTTAAACACATTGAAAATTTTATATTTATGTGTTCCAGCGTTCTCGTTTAATAAAAAATAATTTCAAAATATGTAGATAGTAGTAATGTCGATTTTAGAATAACCGTTAAGAATGTTAGCGAATTTGCCATATTAGTAGATAATGATAAGAAAAAGATCCAATTTAATTCTTGAAAAGCTGCAGAGAAATAGTAAAATTTGGATTTTGATACATTTAACATTGAGTTACATGAGAAATCAAAGGTTTGATCTAGTTTGAATTTTCTCTCTGATATATGGAATATTTGATTGGATCTTAGTCTTATCATTACCCGGGTCAAAAATAAAACTTGGTTTAGGCTCGCTTCACCTTATATTCTTTTCAAGTTATAGATTTACCGACGATTTTATGATAAGATCTCGACTTTTTCGACAAAATTTTTGCCCGTGTAAAAAAAATTCGTTCCAAAAAGATTCCAAAAAAGTTGCGCAGGTGGAACTTCTAAATATGAGACAGATTAGAACCTCGAATGGAACTTTTTTGGAACGTTAATAATATTGATGGTAAAAAAAAAGTTTTCATGAGCAAATTTGGAGTCGAAAAAAGACGTTATTGGAAATTTTTTGGAGTTTTTTATAGACTTTTTTTTAGTTTTATAAAAAATTCAAAAGAGGTGATTTTTGAGCTATTTTTGCATGTTTCTAGAATGTCTTTATTCTACAAAAGATGCAAAAGTAGTGATTTTGGAATGTTTTTGGAACGTCTTTTTTAGTCCATAAAAAAGTCAAAAGTGGTGATTCTAGAACTTTTTTGACTCTAAATTTGCTCATAAAAACTTTTTTTTTACCATCAATATTACTAGTATATTCACAATGACAGATTATGAATATTACTAGTGTTCCAAAAAAGTTCCATTTGAAGTTCTAATTTGTCTCATGTTTAGAAGTTCCACATGCGGAACTTTTTTGGAATATTTTTGGAACGAATTTTTTTTACATGGGAAAAAGTGCACTTTTAGATCTTTTTTCATCTTAGTTTAAACTTATTCGTCTCCGCCTTATAATTTAAGTCAAATAAGTCTAAGCTAAGTCAATCTCGACTTGATTATGACTTTTTCGTTTTGAATCGTGACTAAATAAGCCAGTTCGGTCGAAACCAGTTCGACCACTTTTAAATCAAGTGTTATTTTTGACCAGGGTAGTCTAACGTAAGTTAAACAAATAACTTTTTTTTCAACTTGGTTCAGCAAGTCAAAAGTGATGTAAGTGACTGTCGTGCTGAAAGCGAAGCCGAATAAGTCCAAACTGCGATAAAAAAATCTCTAAAAGTTGCCAAAAATTTAATTTAAGTCGAAAAAGTCGAGTTCTTATCGGAAAATCGTCGGCAAATCGATAACTTCAAAGGAAATTAGGTGAAATGAGCCTGAATTATGTTCTATTTTTGACTCGGGTAATTTTACATTTTATTTTTATTTAAAAAATATGGTAATAATGAGAAAAAAGTGATAGAAAACGTAGAAGATTTAAAAATTAACTTAGTATTTTGAAAAATGTCTTGTTAAGAAATAAATATATTCTGTAGAAGTTGGTTATTTCTCATTAAAATTAAAAGCCTATTTATTCTTTAATTTAAATCCAGTTTTATTTTTAACAAATGTCATTTCTTCGTTAAAGTCAATATAGTAGAGTAGAATAAAGTAAAGTTGAGTAGAGGACAATAGATTTGAGTGAAATTGTCCTACTTTTATTTGAATAAATAAACCATTGTATTGTGTGTTGGATATACCTTACATCAATTTACTTACTGGCATTATTTATTATAATATATGACTCAGTTTATTTAGCTAGTTTGCATTAAAAAATAAAAATTGTATTATAAATTAGTTAATAAAATTAATTGCAAAGTGTAAAGAGTTCGAATAACCTGAAAGTGCATATATTGAACGCTTATGTGCACAGTAAAAAATATTGTGTTAGAATCAACAAAATCGGTGTTGGAAATGGTCCACACAATATTTGTATTATTTTTGAATACAGGCTAGAAATTTCAAAATATAGAAGACCTAAACCCACTGTATTAATAACTTTTTTTAAATTATTAATATTTTTCAAAACTCTTCTTCGGAATGAAATTAAATCCGAGGGAATTAATTAAATAAAAAATCATCCACTCTGCGTCCAGTCCAAAAATTTTTCGATCAAATGAATAAATTTTTAGGCTCGAAACTTTTCTAAGTTTTGATAATGCATACAATCAGTATCAGAACGTTCGAAAGTTGCTTGGAGTCCATATAACCCCATGTAGGGAATGTGCAACTTTTTAGAAGTGTGAGTGGCTAAGGTTAGAATAGATTAGTTTTATGTCACTAAAGCCCGATGAAAAAAGATTTTATATAACTGTATACAGTTATATATGATTTATATACAACTGGATAGAGGTGATGTATAATTATATAAAATTTTTATATAATTATATACAATTATATACAATCGTATATAATTCTATCTAAAAATGCAAAAAAGAATAATCAAATTATATACAAATGTATTTATTTGTATACAATTATATAGAATTGTATATAATTATATATAATCTATACGAATACAGTATGTAATTATATTCAAATATATATATTTGTATACAATTATACAGAATTGTATATAATTATATATAATCTATACGAATATAGTATGTAATTATATTCAAATGTATATATTTGTATACAATTATATAGAATTGTATATAATTATATATAATCTATACGAATACAGTATGTGATTATATACAAATGTATATATTTGTATACAATTATATAGAATTGTGTATAATTATATATAATCTATACGAATACAGTATGTAATTATATTCAAATGTATATATTTGTATACAATTATATAAAATTGTATATAATTATATATAATCTATACAAATATAGTATGTAATTATATTCAAATGTATATATTTGTATACAATTATATAGAATTGTATATAATTATATATAATCTATACGAATATAGTATGTAATTATATTCTAATGTATATATTTGTATACAATTATATAGAATTGTATATAATTATATATAATCTATACGAATACAGTATGTAATTATATTCAAATGTATATATTTGTATACAATTATACATAATTGTATATAATTATATATAATCTATACGAATATAGTATGTAATTATATTTAAATGTATATATTTGTATACAATTATATAGAATTGTATATAATTATATATAATCTATACGAATACAGTATGTGATTATATACAAATGTATATATTTGTATACAATTATATAGAATTGTGTATAATTATATATAATCTATACGAATACAGTATGTAATTATATTCAAATGTATATATTTGTATACAATTATATAGAACTGTATAAAATTATATATAATCTATACAAATATAGTATGTAATTATATTCAAATGTATATATTTGTATACAATTATATAGAATTGTATATAATTATATATAATCTATACGAATATAGTATGTAATTATATTCTAATGTATATATTTGTATACAATTATATAGAATTGTATATAATTATATATAATCTATACGAATATAGTATGTAATTATATTCAAATGTATATATTTGTATACAATTATATATAATTGTATATAATCTATACAAATACAGTATTTGATTATATACAAATGTATATATTTGTATACAATTATATAGAATTGTATATAATTATGTATAATCTATACGAAAACATTATGTGATTATAAGCAAATTATATACAAATAAGATGTAATCATGTACGATTGTATAAAAATGGATCGGGCCATTTTTTCTATCCAACTGTGTAAAATCTTTTTTCATCGGAAGTGTTTGACATAAATTATAGGTGTGATTTTATGTGAAGGAATCGGTCAGAAATGACAAATTGTTTTTATGCCACAATAGAGCATCCTAGAACAATTAGATTACTTTATTTCAAAAGCTGTGTCTCAATGTAGATTGCATTGTAAAAAACATTCTACACTTGGTAAAGGATAAAATCATTTGTTAATTATTCTGAGAAATTTAATTAATGTATATTCGGATATTTCGGTCTTTCAGAGTGTTACCAATTATTTAAGTTATTTCGTGTACTTCAAAGGCTATAGAGAAGGCTTTGATAACAATAAATAGAACCACTATTGTTTTCCTGTTAAGTAATAAAATAAAAAGTAAAACTGCGGAAAGCCAATTAGATTTTTATTGAATGATGCATAGATGCATTGTCACGCTTAATTCGGTTAGCAGTTTAAATTAAGCATTCCGATTGACTAGACTTATATTAAATCATACGTTCAATTTATAAGGAATCCCATTAAGATTTAAATGTTATTATGATATCGTCATGTCTATTTACACCAACAATATAATTTTATTAATTTGAGTGGATCGTTAATTTAATTTTGGTTATATAATGGAAGCTTTTTACAGCAATTTGTATTAATAATTAAATTTTTAGTTAATTATCTGTGTACTCACGGAGAAAAAAATATAGGAAACTCTTCTCAAAAATATGAGTTAAAATCACTAAATTCATATTGTAATTTTAAAAAATTATTGAAATTGTGGAATTTTTTACTATTTGAAAGTTTAATTTTTAATTATATTTAGTGATTTTTATTATTTGAATATTGAAATAAATATGAACTGCGTTAATAAACTCAACTACATATATTAGAATGGTAATGAATAAAATTATGTTTTTATTAGTTTTTTAACTTTTTATTATTATGACTATTGTTATTATTATGATTATTATTATTATTTACGTCATCTAAATTGGGGTTGAGGTCAATTTTTATTTTCAAAAAATCAGTTGTCTGAACCGAGATTCGAACCCTGATCTCCGCGCGCAAGTCCTTCCCTAAGTGTGTCGGTCCAATGTCTCCTTTGAAAGAAAGTCTTTAAACTTGTAATACATATTCGTATATGCTATTTCTACTAGTTGTTAATTTTATCAATCTACTTTGGAAAAATTACAAACCCTTTAGTAATTTTTAGTTGCTATTTAACACTTAAGAGTTTAGTCTAGTTGGTCATTTTTGAAAAATCGTTTTCGTTTTTTTTTACATTTTTTAATGAGATCCGAGCAGTGTAAGTGTATTTTTCTGAATTTAAAGATCGACAATCACGATTTTACGCATATCGAATATGTGAACCGCCACAGCTTGGCTACATCAAAAGAGAGCAGAACGGAAAAAAGAAGGCCAAGTTGGAGCGAACGGAAGTTTTGATCAAGAAAAAGGCACTTCGTACGGTGCAGGCATCGCAGATTAAATTTTGGTAAGATTTTTTTTTTTTTATTAAAAAAACTTTAAACACGTTTACCTCAAAACTACATTTTCGCCGACGCCAATTACGATTTCTCTGGAAAGTGAGCTGATATTTCTGAAATTTTAACCACATATTCTACACTTAAGTACTTACAGGATAGAGTAAAATCATTTTAAAAATTGGATTTTAACTTATTTTTTTTACAGATAACAGCGAAAAAAAAAAACACTTTTTTCCAATTTTTTTTATTTTCGTTAATTAAAATTAATAAAAATGGTCCAAAATTAAAATCGTTAGTCTATCTCGTAGCCACCGTCATATCGAATCTAAAATACTTAGATTTTTCTGTTTCAGGTAAGCCGTTGCTGAGATATCGTGATTAAGCCGATCTGTCTTTAAATTTTGGCACTCCGTTAGAATACACCTTTTGTAAGAACATACTCATAAATATGAATAAAAAAATTTTTTTTTTATAATTCAAGACTTTATTTATCATCCCTAACAGTGTTTGTATATTTATCTGTCATAGCAAGCTCATAAGAAATTCCCAAAAATAGACTATTTTATTAGCCCACAAACTAGACTACACCCTAAATACTCCGCTATTTATCTGATTTACAGAAAGTTCTAAACAGATTGGAATTTCCGTATACTGTAGAGTATTTAATGCATATTTTTAGTTAATTTTTATATATCTACTGAGTAAAAACCGCTGAAACGTACAATGAAATTCATTATTCAACGTTTAGTACTGATCAAATACACCTTGGCGGATCCGAATTACGGTCCATTGCAGTAATTACTGTAATTTGCGGTATTCGGAAGAATTACGGTAGTTAACGGTAGATGTACGGTATTTTACGGTAATACTGCGGTATTTTTACCGTACAGTTGCAGTAAATACGCGACAAATTACCGTAACACTGCGGTAAGTCTGCATTATTTCACAGTAAAGTGAAGTATTGCACTGTGAAAACTTTAAAAATAACAAAGCACACGGTGTTTACGGTAAGAATGCCGAAAATTACGACAAATTGCCGCATTTTTACCGTTAGCCGCCGTAAATTACCGCGTAAAACTGTGAATTGCCGTAAAATGCGGCAAATGGCAGTAGGAATACCGTATTTTACGGAAATTACGGCAAAATGCGGTAGGAATACCGTATTTTACGGTAAATTACGGCAAAATGCGGTAGATTACCATAATTTGGATCCGCCAGGGTACTCTATAAAAACTGCCGTTCTATTAATAAAGAATACGAATGAATTAGTAATAAAAGTAATAATATAGCAATTTTTTAGACAATAGATAGCATTCATAACTTTTTTATGATTATTATTATTATACACTTTGTAAGAAATAGTAAAAGTAATGCATTTATTGATTTGCATTTATATTTTGTTGCTAAAATATATTAAATGTTATGAAATTTTCCACACTAATTTTCTCCGTGTAGGATTGATACGAATTGAAATTTTTATGAGATGGTTTAAAACTTTATCGTTTCCGATTTTCATTGCTATGTTGTCGTTTTAATTAAATTTAAAATTATTACAAGCTCATAAATATGTATCTGTATCGATTATTTATTTCAAGAACTAATAAAAATTTATTTTTATTCAGTGTAAAAAAAAAAAAATGAAACTATGAAATTTTTAGTACTGCGACCGCAATAAAAGATTGTTATAAATAACTCTGATAAATTATTACCTGCGACATAGATCATAAAAGAGTAACGTTTTTAAAAATAGGGAAAAGAAAAAGCAAGTAAGATAGAGAGAATTTGATATCCGTTGAACCAACGATTTTTGGATCATTTTTTATTCAAACTCGGAAAAGCGGTCGCTATATAAACCTCGTCTGCTCTTCCGCCCTCAGTTCATTCTCACCCTCACAACTCATACATAATACCGCTATATATAAATATATGTGATATTATATGACGCATACTCAAGCTACCTGTAAAACGGTATGAGAGTTATACTAGTGCGAGTAGAATAATACGTTGGTGCAATTCAATCCGCGGAGCTTTGAGTTATCTTTCTACAACGGTGCTCGAAGAGACTTAGACTGTCTATGCCACGCCTTAACCTACAGGTACATTTTCCATCTTTTATGCCAAACTACTGCGTTCATTCTTTCTTTCCTATCTTTTCTTATATTTTATTTTTTTATTTTTTTTACGACTTAGTTCGCTTTGGAACTTGTCGTTCGCAGGATTACGAATGTTCTTTAAGAACTAAAAGAACTTTGATGATGATATATTTAAATCAAAGTGTGTACTTTACTTATGAATTTATATATATATATATATATATATATATATATATATATATATATATATATATATATATATAAATATATATATATGTTATATACTTTTTTTCTTCATTTCTTTTATATATTTCGTTGAGAGGTTTCTTCAGCAAGATTGTAAGAATATGATTAACTTTCTCAAGTGTGAATATACGTCGCGAAAAAAAGAATCTACATTTTTTTTTTTAATACAAAAAGCAACTCCAAAAAAAATTTTTTATTTCATTAAAAATAATTGCAACAGATCATTAAAAAAAATATTTTCTACTTAGAAATTTTTTTATTTTGAAATTAAATGCTTTTTTTTTTTTTTAATTAAAAAAAAAAACAAAATATATATTAAAATCTGAAAAGAATGAATTTCATTTTAAAATTAAATTTATAAATTGTTTTTCCCGAGTTATTTGACTTTCAAGCGACAGCGTGGTGTTGATTAAAATGACCGCAGGACTCTATTTAATTTTTCATCTAAAAAAAGATTTATTTTTTTTTTTATACTATAAGTTAGATTTTTAATTAAAAACTAATTGTTTATAACTTGTTTGCATTAATTCGAGTGAGTATATTTATAAATATATTTCTATAGGATTAAAATGTGTACATTTACTTATTTTTGAGTTAATTCTCATGCAAGATCATTTTTACGACCCAATTTACGCCGCGTAAATTACACGTGTTGAATTAAATACCGTCTATAAAATATAAAATTTATGATATGAAAACTACATATAATTTTTTGAAGAGCTATAAAAAATTTTTATGTTATTAAATAATAAATTTATTATTTGGGAGCTCAATAATTGTGATTTGTTTAATATTCATTTATTTTTACACCCTGTCGATGTTAATAATTCAGAGTTAAAGTTAATACGGCTTATAATAATAATCCAAATTTAGCTTTCCCTTTTTTACTCGGCAATCAAACCATCCGTAACAAGAGATTTATTTTAGTTTTAACAAAAAAAAAAAAGTAGAAAAAAACCCTTTTTTTTTTTTAATCATTTAGTTAAATAAATTCGTTATTTCGAAAATACAATTCTAGGGACATGTGAATTATTTGTTACTCGTTATTCGAACTCGCTTTAATATTTATATGTGATTCAAAATTTAAATAGACTATAATTTGAATTACTATTAAATTATCGTAAAATAGTATCTTACGGGCAAAAAATTTTTGAGTAAAAATTACCGATAAAGTTTGACGGTAAGGACACAGCCAGTATCTAAATTTTTACTATGTTGTTAGTAAAAATTGCACTTCATTTATATGCTATCGAGTAGTATATTTTACAATGTGCATGGAAAAAATTTAGACATTTAACACATGTCCTTATAGTATCAAACTTTTTGGTTAATTCTTACTAAAAATTTCTCTGCGTGTATACATCAAGTAAAATTGGTATTAGATTTGATTTCACTAGATGCATACAATAGTTTATGTAATGAATACACGACAAAAAAAAAAGGCCTTGAATGTCTATAGTCAGCGTCATACAGTCGGAGTTATAATAGATATTTATGTCATAAGGCCGCAAAGTGGTGATTTACCGACAATCGATGTTGCGATATGAGCCTAAAGTTTATGGCGCGAATTTACGAAAACGAGTGTGAACATGATGTCCGAGACGAAGTCGAGGTCGGTTGGTATACTCGTTTTTGTAAAATAGCGTCACAAACACAAGGCGAACATCGTAAAATCGAGATTGTTTGAATCGCCACTGAGCGGCCGTATGGTATACAATATTCTTTGTCATTATTGTTCAGAAAATTCAATTTGAGAGAAGCATAGCGTAAAAATTTGCATATTTACTTGTAATTCACATATGCGTAAACGATTACTTAAGGGTTCATTAATAATTTTTTACCTTCTATTACTTAGAGAAAAATATCTATTAATTATTGTACTGACTGTAACGTATGTTAGTTAATACGATGTTAGCGAAATGGCGTCGTTATTATACTAACATTCGGTCTCCTTCACAATAAACTGCAAGCGGAGAGAAAATAAGCGCCACCACTCAGTAGTAATTAAATTGAAAAACTAATCAAAATCTTCGGTCGGTAAGATAGAATGTGATTCGTTTCTCTACAGTCCCATTCTTTTTCGTCCGGTTGTAGAGGAAAAGCCCTAGCGGATCCGAATTACGGTAATTACCGCTAATTGCCGTAATTTACGGTATTTTGACACAATTACGGTAAAATGCGATCCTTTACCGTAAATTGCGATACAATACCATAAATTACCGAAGTTTATCGTAAATTTCGGTAGTTCTACCGGATCCATAAATTCCCGTAATTTACCGTAATTCAGATCCACTAGGGAGTACAGTAAAAGGGCAAGGGCCGCAAAATAAAGATGGTAAAGTAGAGTCTCAGGAAATTAGCACCTTTGCGGACGCCATCTAGTGCTCGAAAATTGAACTTTCTGGTCAAGTATGACAAAAAATTAAACACTCGAAATTTAAATCAAGAATATTAATAACAATAAAAAAATTAACGGATAATTCGAAAACTTACAAATATTTTGTAATTTACGAATAATTATAAGGATTCAAAAATTCAATTCGAACCCTTTTCACATAACCTCTAAAAAATTTTAATTTCATGTAAACTGTGTATAAATAATAGTTATATGGAAATGTATAGTGAGGTATGTAAGTAAATGTTTAACACTTAAGTATAATTGTATCGCATTTTAACAAGGTATCAAGATAAACCTCACGCACAGAAATACTGAGTTGGGCTGAGTGCATTGTCTAACTAATCCTATTATTGTGCTCGAGTTGACCAATTAGTATATCTGCAGCGGCAATAATACTAAATTTAGTCTGTTCGGGGAGATCTTTTAAACGCGATAAACTCTATTTTGTTATAGCATATATTGACATATTTTACTACTAAGATAAATCCGATTGATAATAATATACTCGATCGAATTGCTATATCTGTTGCACATTCTTTATTTTTATGTTTAGATAGTCAGGGACAAATACCTATGCATGTGTGTGTGTGTGTGTGTGTGTGTGTGTGTGTGTGTGTGTGTGTGTGTATAGAGAGAAGCTGTATCTCGATGCCAGTTACAGCTCCTCCTCTTTCGAGTTTATTCAGGCTGATCGATAGTCTCTGATGCACTTAATCGAATTTATATCTATCTACGTACTCTTGTTTCAGTAAATTCGTTGGGCGTTTAATGAAGTAGTAATTTTATAAATTCATTAGTATTTTTAAAATTTCATTAGCTTGCATAAATTTTTAACTCGTTGATTAAAATTTTCAAATATTTGTATATATTTTTTTTTTTTTTTTTTTTTTTTTTTTTTATGTAAGAAGTAATATTTTTTTTTTTATAAAGAACTCGGATATGGAAGTTACTGCCGTCATCTACGTTCGTTCAATATATTGTAAAGTATTGTTTTCCAACGGCTATTGTGAACTGCTGTTACGATGTATTATATATATGTATATCTAGTCACTATGTATTATTCTCTAGTATTCGTCTATACTTTTCTTTACTTCAATTTTTTTTATCTTTTTTCTTCGTTTCAAAGTTACAGAATCCATGCGATGGTTTCAAAGAGAATATATATATATGTATAATTCAAAATCTGAAACTGTATCATCACAAGATATTGTCTCGTTCTGATTGGATTGTATTGAAATAGAGTAACAATACAGTTATGACTTTTTTGTTGATTAGTGATCCACTGCAAAAATTTTTGTGTAAAAATGGCCCCTGATAACTTTACAAGGCTATGTGATGTGAAATAACGGTGTAAAACACCCTAGGTGTAAATTAACCGTCCGTTTAATTATAACAAGGTGTAATCTACTTTTCTACACCATTCCGTGTTAGTCATTATAATTTTGATTAATGAGCAACAAACAAACAATACCGGCACTCGATATTGGGCCAGAATAAAGTATCACCTGGCATGAAGTTATCATCCCGATATTCAAACAAGAATGAGCCAGGCTTGAGATTCCAGCTTCGCTCAGAATTAGTAAGTATCTTGGGCCAAGTCTCGAAGAAGCCTGGGTCCGTCGTCATTTCCAACAAGGGTGAGGAAATGTGATACAATTGAAACGATTGGTAATTATATAAAATTAATAATAATCATGTAAAGTGTAAATTTATTAATAAGGGAGATTAAAAAATATAGTAAATTTTACTAAAAAATATGAGAATAATTACTAAATTTAGATAGTAATCTTGAAACGCTTATGATTTATATGAAAAATTTATAAACATATAAGCATATTTTACAAGTCGTTTAGTAATGTTTCATATACTGGTTATGGAAAATCCCCTATATGGCATATTAATTTTTAGTTATATTTAGTAAATTTTACTAGCCCGGTTTAGTAAATTTTACTATATTAGAATGGAAAAAAATAAAATTAAATTTTTATTAACTTTAACTTTTTATTATTATTGCTATCATTTTGATTATTATTGTTATTTATGTCATCTGTATTGGTGTTGGTGTCGATTTTCGATTTTTAAAAAATCACTTGTTTCAACCGAGATTCGAACCCTGATCTCCCGCGCGCGAGTCCTTTCCTATGTCTGACGGCCCGATGTCTCTTTTGGACAAAAGTTTCAGAACTTGTAATACATATTTCTATGTGCTATTCCCACCTACTTTTAATTTTATCTATACATAGTAGAATTTACTATACGGATAGCAAAAAAATATAATCGTGTTAGCAACAAATACATTGCGTATAGTAATTTAAAATATTTTGTATAGTAGCAAATCCTATATTCTATTAGAAAATTTACTTTCTTGAATTTGTATTTATTAATAGTGCTTATAGTAAAATTTACTATACAAATAGTAAAAAATATAATCGTCTTAGCAAAAAATACATTACGCATAGTAATTTTTAATATCTTATTATGTAGTTATTACTAACTAGTAGATTTTACTAAACGTTTAGTAATAATTACAATACAGAATGTATTTCTTCATATCTGTTAATAAATTTTACTATAGTATTGTAATTTTTACTATACTTTTTTTCTCCGTGTAGTTCAAAAAAAAAAATTTTTTTTTTGCTACAAAGTAACTTATTTATACTTTCGGAAATGCTGATATTAATCGATGAATTTTTAATCACTGGTTCGAAATTTTTCATATTTTTGATGCGTTTCGTTTTATTTTCAGATTGCATTTCACAATCAGCTTTTAGTTAAATAAAAAAAAAAATAAAAAAAATTGAATCACGTAATTACAAAATAATAAGAGAAAATTTGGTTACTACTCATATTTTACACTTTTATTCAGTAGAATGTTCAAATTAAATATTTGCTTTCGTTATAATATAAAAACATGAAAAGGAATTTCCTCCGTTTTAATTTTATATTATTATTAATAAAAAATTTTATTAACTTGTTCATAATTCAGTAGCATTAATAATTAACTGATGGATGTTGAAATACACATATGTACTTCTGACAAATTCACAAGCGCGAATGTGCGCACTGTTCATGACGGGAGCTTATATCATTATTATTATTATTATTTTATTAAGTATTAAAAAATTTATTTCAAAGGATTTAATTATTAAAAGTTTGAAATTTATTTTATTCTATAAAACAATAAAAAAATATTTTTAATTTAAAATTTAAAATTTTATTTTTTTTTACACTGCAAAAAAAGGGGAGTGAATTCGAGGTGATTACGGATTTTATTTCAATCCGAATTTACTCCGTCGCTTGGAGTTTTGGATTTTTTACAAATAATTATTTCGCATATGGAGTAAATACGGAGTTTTTTCTACTTCATTTTGACGTCTTAATATCAAAATAAACTCCCCTTCGAAGTAAATTTCACTCCGAGGGGATTAAATAAATAAACCGTCATTCGTTTCGGATTTAATCCGCGTCCATTTCCCGAATTTTTTACAATGTAACTATAAACTATAATGTTAATTATAATTATACCGATTAAGACATTTTTTTTTATTTGATAACGGACAGAATAGAAGTACAGTAGACTCTGGTTATAAGTTACATCAGACGCTCTACTCACTCTCACGTCAATTTCATTTTTTCCTGTAAGTAAGAGTATAGACAGAAACATAACTTTTAACCAGAGTGTACTGTAACTTTTATGTAGTCGTTAAAACAAAAAGACTAAAAACATTAAAAGACATAAAATCTCAAGGGCAAATGTTTGCAGTTAAATGTTCAAGATATTCTTGAATTACCGTTGGAAACATTGAAAATGTGTTTCAGCGTTATAGTGAATTTACGAGACATAAAATTTATCGGGATTATATGCGTTATTATGACATAAAAATCAAATAGCTGACATTTATTGTTACTTTTTATTTTATTATATCACTTTATTACTTAGGACAACTTTATGCTCCGACTTGTCTGATAATTTTGAAAGTATTATATCCGCTGTAGCAATATATCTACAATATTAAGTATTTTTATTTTCTAACGTACATACTTAATTTGTTACTTAGGTACATGAATACCCGATGAAAAAAGATTTTATATAACTGTATGAAGTTATATATGAATTATATACAATTGGAAAGAGGTGATGCATAATTATATAAAATATTTATATAATTATATACAATCATATATAATCGTATATAATTCTATATGAAAATGCAAAAAAAAATAATACAATTACATACAAATGTATATATTTGTATACAATTATATAGAATTGTATATAACTATATATAATCTATACGAATACAGTGTGTAATTATATACAAATGTATATATTTGTATACAATTATATAGAATTGTATATAATTATACATAATCTATACGAGTACAGTATGTAATTATATACAAATGAATATATTTGTATACAATTATATAGAATTGTATATAATTATACATAATCTATACGAGTACAGTATGTAATTATATACAAATGAATATATTTGTATACAATTATGTAGAATTGTATATAATTATATATAATCTATACGAATACAGTATATGATTATATACAAATGTATATATTTGTATACAGTTATATAGAATTTTATATAATTATATATAATCTAAACGATAAAATTATGTGATTATATACAAATAAGATATAATTATGTACGATTGTATACAAATGGATCGGGCCATTTTTTCTATCTAATTTGTATATAATTTTATAGCATTGTATAAAATCTTTTTTTCATCGGGTAAAAATTTTGAAAACGGTTGACCCCGTGGACCAACCCCAAAATTTTCTGGTGTTTTCGAGTTCGAGGAGTTGATTAGGAAAAATTTATCGAAGGTTAACACACACACACACACCGCTCTGAAAATGTCAGAATAGCTGTCTGGGACCTCAAAACGTCAACATCTGATAAAAACTCGATTTTTGAAATTCGAGGCGAAAACAATAACTTCCCTTTTTTTGAAAATTTGCAATTTTCTCAGTAAGAAGTTAAAAAAAAACTAATATTACAATTTTTTAATTATATCAAGTGTTTAAAAAGAAGTATTTTATGACTGCAAAAATTAATATGAGCATTGTTATGTACATCTTTAATATTGTAACAATTGTATAAATATATTATTATTCGAAATAAGTTAAATAATAATGATAACATTCATAACTAACAATGTAATTAACATTGCTGTACATTAAAATCATTATTTAATAATTGTACAACTACTACCTCTACTACCATTATTATTACTACATCTAGTAGAAATATCTCGCTTTAGTCTGACGTACAGACTAACCTAAAATCCCCACACTATCTGTATATATCTAATTTCCCACTTTGAGGTTAAGTAGAGTTTAGCATAATTTCTTCAATTTTCGTAATATAAATTGTAGTTTTGTTTTTTTCTTACTTAAACCAAAAGTTCTGATGAAAACGCAATTATAAACGTTTCATTCCAAAGTACATTATTTTTTATTTTCCCGCTCAGAAAATTGAAAATTTTCAAAAAAAGGGAAGTTATTAGTTTTGTTCCGATTTTCGAAAATCGAATTTCTATCAGACATTTCTATCTTGACATTTTGAGGTCTTAGAAAGCCATTCTAACTATTTTCAACGATGTCGGAGTGTATGTATGTATGTATGTACGTATATATGTATTGGGGTGGGCCAAAAAAAAAGACTTTTTTTTTCGATGCTATGGAAATATTGTTGGGGATGATGAAAAAAAAATCCTGTGAAAGTATAAGCTCTTAATATTAATATTAATAACTGCCTTATCGTAATTTTTTGTTCAAATGATTAAAAATAAAACATTTTGTTTGTACGCTTGTGCACTATTGAGAATGTAACGTTATCAAAAGACTAGAGAGATTTCGAGGAGCATTTAATACCTGAAAATAATACGCTAGAGATGAAAAAAACTTATTAATTACATAGTTCAGTAACTTTACAATCTAGAATAATGCTTATAATTATAACAAAGAACTATGTACACGGATAACGAAATTTAAGGTATAAGTCCTCTCTAGAGACTCCACTTCTAATGCGATCGATAATTAAAACTTGTACTTTGAAATACTTGCTGGACCATAGACCTGAAAATCACTTGGGGTGTGTTATATAGCACGAGAGTATATCCCAGAGTGGAGTTCTGAATTCAATTTGTTTTTTCGTTGGTAACGTTTCAGAGAGGAAGTCTCCAATTATCAGACCAAATAATATCATCAATTTTAATAATATTGAGCGAAATTGTATTGGCTGGAATTATTCAACTCCAAATATTGTTTACTACCGATATAATTTACACAATATAAAAAAAAATTTCTCTTACGAAATAAATATGAAAACAATTAATTAATTTTTATTTCAACTGATATTTCGCTGCGTTGAAATTAATTGTAATTGGTACTCGTATTTAAAAATACAATAAATTCTGTTTTTTTTTTATTAAAAAAAAGTAGTTTAGTAAAATTCTTTTTTAAATCAATAATTGATAATAATGGAATTTATTTATTTAGCAATTTGGTATTTACAGTATGATATTTTCGCATTTAAATTCACAGAATTGAATATTCACTGGTTTTTTCATTAGACCTTTCAGTAATCTTTTAAACTTAACAATACTGGTTTCATTTTTCAATTCGTCAGGTAATTTCCCAAGTAACACATGCTTGAGCAAGATTCTGGTGTCAGTGCCTTGAAAAAAACCCATGGTCTCTAGTGTCTTTTTCTACGTAAGGGTCTTGCGCAAGATCATGTAGCAAGAAATCATCATCAAGACTTGTGCATGACTTGCTCAAGGCATTGTACACAATAACATTGAAGATATCTTAGATACGGTGCAGTTAAAACGTTGCTGGCGCATTTCTTGCTCCAGTAACTTACGGCAGGTACTTACACATGGTTTGGTCAAGATCTGCACAAAGCTCAAGACCAATATTGAGCCTTGAGCAGATCTTGAGCAAGCCATGCGCAACTATTTTCAACTATAGTCTTCCTCCAGAATTGAGATAATCTGGCACGAATTTCTTGTGTAAGGCTTGCACTAGACTTGCTATTGAAATCTGGCCAAAAGTATCTGCAGCAAGACACATACGTAAGAAAAGACACTAACGTCTATCGAACTTGAAACCAGGCTTGCTCAAGCCTTGAACAAGATTGTTATATTGGTATGACATCAAGCGTAACCTTTATGTTATTGATTCTTCTGCTGAATGCGTTCTAGTATTATTGATATTCATTAATGATTTGTTCCTAGTCTAGGAATTGAGAAGGTTGATCTTTATGCCATTTGTCGAGAAAAATTACAAACAAAGTAAACAGTATTAGTTTAACAATATCAGGGTCTTTAATTATTTACTTATTTTTTTCTTTAAATAAAATAAATTTTCGAGAAGTCTTCATCAAAAGTATCGTGCTGTATTCGTGATTGTTCAAATATGCCGTATAAAAAAAAAACAAAGGTGAAATTATAACGTTTTCCCGAAAGTTCATTGAACACTGTGTGGATAACCTTCAAACGTCAAAAATACTTACGATAATTGTAACACTAAACATTGGAAACACTGGTTTGGGCAGGTTATAACCGATTGCTGATTTGAATTTTCTGTTTCTATTACATTTAGAACATGACCAGATTCGAATAATTTTTGTCCTTTTTTATCGTTTTGACCTCTAAACTGATGATTTTTAATCGGTAAGAACCCTAATTTTTCTTTTTTTATAAAAAACTAATACTGTTTACTACAATGTTTACATCAATATAGTTTTATTATTTAACGCTAGGGTGCTCTGCTTTCGACAAAAGTGCTGCCTCTACAGTTCGGGCATGATCCCTATTATACGAATAGTTTTCACTATTTACTATAACCTGACCACTCAAGTACATTGGTCTTAATTTGTTAACCATTTTATGAATCATTATACAACTATTATATTGTACTCTTTATTTGATTAACATCCACCCCAGTGTTGAAATTTGTTTAACAGATGTGTATTCATCTACTCTTAATATTATCCTCATTCTTCGATTTTTTAGTTTTTAGAACTTTTTAGAAAATATCCTAATCTATATACACTGAAAAAAAGAAATATTTGTCCCAAATAAATCAATTGATTTATGGCTTTCTTTGAATATCTTTTAATGACAAATAAATATATTTGGTACAATTAAGTATGACAGTTGATTCGAATAATTTTATAATTTGACTAAAATATATCATTTGTTTGTGGTAAGTAAGTGATATATTTATGGTAGATATTAAATTTGTGACGAATAACGGAAAGTTTGGTGATACAACATATATTTAAAGCACATGACCCAACTAACATCTATTTTCAGCAATTGGATCACTTCTTTACCACAAATTAATCACTTATTTTACGCAACTAAATTGCTCAAATATATTATATCTATCACAATTAAATATTTATTCGGCCATATCCTAATATACGATATTTTTGGCTCAAATAAATTTTTTTTTCAATGTAATAAATTAATTTTCTTTGCAACTTTACGAGCTTTGTAATTCACATCGTTATCAAATGTCAAGTTATCGTCGATAATAATTCCACGATATTTAGTTTCATTTACATATTTTAAATAACTGTTATTAATTTTGATTGGACATATATTTCTGATATTTTTTCAATAATAATAATAATATAAAATAATAAATGTTTTTTGAATAAAATGTTAAATCAGATTTAATATAATTTTATCAAACACTTGGGACAATTTTATATCATGCAAAGGTTCTGGATCGATGTAGCTCACCGGGCAGCCGTATTTCCTTGGGGATACCGAGAAATATCGAAGTATAATCGTCGAGTTGTGCCGGGCAAGTGGTAGCGTATGCACTACACCGTAAGAGAGATCTCCAAGTGAACAGCAGATCTAGTGTACTGCACGTATGTATAAATATGTATGTATGTATGCATGTATGTATGTATATATATGACAGCAGTAGTGGTAGTGGGAGTAGTAGTAGTGGCATCAGTTGGAGATGTAGGTATGGTAGTAGTAGTAGAGATCGATAGGTCGTCGGCCGTCGGAGAATCTGTACTTGTGTGTACTGTATGCAAGCATTATATATATATGTATATAGCAAGTGAAGCTATGGTAACATGGTTACGACGTATCGCAGTTGTGGCTTTTATATTCTATTTCAGCCATATATTTTGTTGGTGGCTTATGTCTTTTAGAAGAACCAAAAGTGTAACATTTAGAATGATAACAAGGGAATACATTATATTGGCACTGGCTTATTCTATACATAAAGTATTACATTTATGTCATTATTTCGTTATTTATTGTTGAAATATTATATAAATTTCGTCATTTTTATAGTAAGTATATTTTATCTTTATAAATAATGATGGAAGAACTGAGAAAAATGAGGGCTTGAATGAAATAATAGACTCACTTTAATTTTTATGCTGGATCTTTTACTTTTCGGCGAAAAATAGTCCAGATCTACGGAGATTTAAATCCAGGATTTTATTTAGATCTACGTAGATACAACTTTTTCATTATTTAAATCTATGGAGATCTGGGCAGATCTACATGGACCATAGCTGAAAAAGAAAAATTTATCAAGTTGTGAAAAGTTGAATTTTTGATTTTGGAAGAGATTCTTATGCTTAGTAAAAAAAAACATCACAAATTCAAAAATATCTTTAAATTAATTTAAACAAAAAAATTTCGAGTTGAAAATCAAACCCTAATTTTTTTTTTTACATCAATAATTGAATTATTAATCTGAAGTCATTTGCATATAAATTTAAAAAAAATTTTATTATCAGTACTATTGTATAGTAAAAGCATTTTAAAAAAATTTCGAGCACTTTATTGTCATTTGTCATATAAAAGAAACGTAACATATATATTATGATTTATTTCATATTGAATTCCAATTTCTATTCATGAAATTTTATTGGAATTAAATAATAAAATTATTCAGTTACAAGCACAATGTTGCGTGTTTACTACCCTCGCTCAAAAATATCTCACTGGTCGACTCTTGTTAAATTCTGTCGACAGTTTTTTACGAGACTTGATTGTTACAACAGTACATTATTTCAAAGAGGATATTCCTAAAAGCAACCGACACTATTTGAGATTGGATGACCCGAACATTCACGAAAAAAAATAAAGTTCCGTATTGAATTTCTTTGACGTTAGTTTACCTGTTCTTTTATACATGGATACTATATATCTCCCCGAAAACAACAAATCGACCTACACGGAAAAAAAAATCTGTCTATCGGTTGACCCTGCGGGCCAGCCCTAAAACTTCCCGCTCAATGAGCTCGAAAACATTGTTGTGAATACATTTTCGAGCTCTCCTATATTAAAATGAAAATAAATAAAATTAAATTTTAATTAGTATTTACACTTTTTATTATGACTATTATTATTATTGTCATTATTATTATTAATATTTATATCATCTGTTTTAGTGTTGGTCTTAAATTTTTATTTTTAAAAAATCACTTGCTTTGACCAGGATTCGAACCCTGATCTCTCGCGTACGAATCCTTCCCTAAGTCGGTCGGTCCAATGTCTCCTTTGAACGAAGGTCTCTAAACTTGTAATACATAATTGTATACGCTATCTTTACCAATTGTTAATTTTTTTCGAGAATTTACAAGCCGTTTAATAATTTTTAGTTACTGCATAATATTTAATACTACGCCATTCATCAAATTTATTGACATTACTGAACAGATTGTAATTTTTATATACTGTAGAGTTTTTAATGCATATTTTTAGTCAATTTTTATATTCTTACAGAGTCAAAATCGTTAAATCGTGTAATGAAATATATTACTATACGTTTAGTAATAATTTATTATACTATTTATAAAAATTGCTGCTCTATTAATAAAAAAATATGAATGAATTACACGGAGAGAAATTTATGGTAACCGTTCCTAGTACGTTTATGAAATATCATCCTATACCGTTATGGTAATGGTTACTTGGAATTATGGGATATAGGCCCATACTTTTTGGGAAAAGTTCCCATAAGTATGGGAACAATTCCCATCCTTATGGTAATAGTTCCCATATCACATGTGAAAGAATTATAGTAATGATTACCATACTCATAGGAATAGTTCCCATAAGCAAATAGGAACCAATCCTATAACAATATTGTAACGGTTCCTAAATACATCTGGGAATAAGCTCTATATATTATGGTAACGATTACTACAATATTATAGTAATAATTACTATAATATATATAGGTACCGTTCCCATAATATATTGTAATTGATACCATAAATTTCTCTTTGTGAAGTAATAATAGTAATAACATAGCAATTTTTCAGATAAATATATAGTAATAATAGATTTATATGATTTTACTATACATTTTCTAATAATTGTGTAAATTGTAAACAAAAAGATTCCAAAAAACTTTGACATGTCTAAATCAAAGACTGATTAGATTTTAGAGTGGAACTTTTGTAATTTTGATAGTGAAAAAGCGTTTGTCTAACGCTTTATATGAGCGGGTTTTGAGTCAAAGAAGAACGCTTTTAAAACATACTTTTGAAAACGAATTTTACTACATTTTACCGTCGTTCCAAAAAAATTCCCATTAGAAACCCATAGTTCCATAAGTTATGGAAACTTTTCCGGAACGAGGGTAAAATAGCAAAATTACGTTTTGAGAAATATATCTAAAGAATGTTTTTTTTTTACTCAAAAGTTGCTCATGTAAAGTCCTTGGTAAACTTTTTTTTACTATCAAAATTACAAAAGTTCAAAAAAAGTTCCACCGAAGTTTTAATCTGTCTCAAGCTTAAAAGTTCCACATGTCAAACTTTTTCGGAATCGTTCTGGAACGATTTTTTTTCACACGGGATTTATTGATTTGCATTTGTATTTCGTATCAAAATATATCAAATATTATTTTATCTCCGAGATTCGTTTTCTCCGTGTAATTTTTCCTATACTAGTGTTAGATCATTATAACATAGAATTATGTTGAGTATAATTACTGTCTCTCCGTTCAATTATTGACAGCTTAGTAACTATGTTAGTTATTAATATCTCTATCATCCATGATCAGGTACTAGCCATGTAACATTTTAGTTTTATTGTATATAGAAATTTTCTATATATTTTTTTTTGTCATGTTGATGAAATAGATTTTTTTTATCGATATTAAAATAAAATATAGATGACAGTAGTCGAGATGTCATATTTGAAAGGAACCAGTGACTATGAAGATGTAAACTGAAAAATTTCTACGGTAATTTTGAGTCTTTTAATAAATATTTTTATTATATAAGTAATTAAGATTTGCACTTATTTAATTTTTTATTCAAACTATATATCAGTACATATTTCCGCTACTTATGTATATTTTTATTTAAAGTAAAATAAATCATAATCATAATTCATAACATTTAAAGCAGATATTGATCGTAATATCGGAGTTGTATTTTATCTTTTTTATTTCTGACAAACTTGATTAAGCACCGTTTGTAAGTTTATATATATATATATATATCGAAGAATTTTTATGTGTGTTTATTTTTATTCTAGTCCGGCGTTATCGATAAATTATATCTATAATTCCTTATTGCCTTTTTTTCCTATCAAACTTCTTATCCTCTGAATGATATATCATTTTCAATATATTTTTTTACTGTGTTTTTTACCTTATCAATAAATATAGGTTGTAAATAGTATTTGTAATTAGCTATTATCCTTATACACATGAAAAAAAAAATCACGTTCGAAAATTTATGTTTCCATTTTACTGTAAAAAATTCTGAGGGTGTGGTGCGGTGTAAAAATTTTTAACACCGGTGTAAATGTTACTTTAATAGACACGATGAAAAACAAAATAGTGAAAATAAGTTCTCATTTGGGTGAGATAATAGATGGAAATGCTATTATAGAAATTTCTATTCTAATAAGTTTTGGTTCTTAATTAATATCATATCGATCAAAATTACTTATCTTAATAGAATCGTCGATTTATTAACTTTAAACTTTAAAAGTTGTACAAATATTTATGGTAATGGTTTATATACATATATATATATATATATAGGTGTCATAACTGAATAATCGCAGAAAGAATATAAACGGACAAAATATCCAAAACGGTTTTTTGAAAAAATGCGTTTGCATGGTGATGTGGTATATAGATAGTGATAAGTTATTACATGTACACATACACGTGCTCAATCAAGTCAACAGCAAGCAGTATTTTTTAGTTAAAAATGTGTTTTTCACATTCAATCTTACACGAAAAAAAATAATCGGTAGCAGCTACCGATTGTTTTTTTTCCAGGTAGTTTTGACTTTTTCACCTTATAATGTGAGTCGAATTAGTCTAAGCCAAGTCAATTTCGACTTGATTTAGACTTTTTCGTCTTAAATAGTGACTAAGTATGCCAGTTAAGTCTAAACCAAGGCAAAAACTCAATGCATTTCATATCTCCATAAAAAGGGTCGAGTTTGTCTTGTGAAAAACGCCCAGGTCGAAAAAGCAAACTTCAGTTTCAATCTCGAATTGTAGCTGCAAATAAACGTATACTAGAACCTTATTTGAACTATGCTGGGCTTATTTCCGTTTCTGCACTATAGAGGTCAAACGAGTTCTATTTTTCGACTAGGGGGCTCTAAATTTAGATTTGGTAAACCAAGTCTAAAGCAAGCTTTGTTTTGGATCCGGGTGGCGTTATATGTCCATTCATCATTTTTCAGTATTAAGTATTTTTTACTTCAGTATTAAGTACGAGGCAAGATGTGTTGGATGTCCCTCACTGACGATTCCATCTACACATCTGGGATGAAACCTAATGTTCTTTGGTATCTATTGAATCCATAATTCGATAAAGATGATAAGTTGGTCAATGGACGTGGTAAATTACACATTATTTAATTACGCTAATGTCTACTAATTTTCGACCCGAGTTGTTAAATAGGTATTAGAGCTTACACGTATGTTATACATCAAAATCGCGTCTTATGTGTCACCATAGCCACAAACACGTACACTATCAATTTTTTGTTTGGATTAAAACCGACAAAACAACCGCGACAAAATTAACCACGATTCGAGTTTTTCGGTTGTTCTGTCACGAGGAGGTTTTGTCTAGTCATGGCAACTATATATATTATGTTTTTGTATTGGTTCAGTTATTAATTGTATTTTTTTCTTATCATCATTAAAGAAAGTTCATTGACAATTTTCGAAGTTAAAGTCAAATTAATTAATTTTCATAGTAAAAACAGTTATTTGGTCATTTTTAACTTCAGATCACGTGATCGGGTAATATATGAGTTTTGAGCTAATGCTTGATGTTTCACACCGCGGACACCATGTAAGGTTCTAGGGATCCATTTTCACACCATTATGACCCCATAAACACACGCTGTTGAGAAACATGGGGCACCATTTGCTTTTTGACGAATTATTTACCACCGATCGGTAAATGACCATTTAGGGTTTGCTTTGCAGATATAATAAGTCGCGATAATCAGTCATGCGTTGAATAAAAAAATTGATCAAGAATGAATTTCAAATTTGAGGTTATAGGATCATTAAATAAAACACCAGGAAATCTAATTATTTCTTGCGACGTTTCGTGCACTATATTTGCACTTCATCAGGCAATCTAAGAAACAGAACAAAATTGATATCACAATTTTTTTTCGAGTTATCGATTTTGCGTGACTCTTCTCTAATTAAAAAAGAAAATTCCAAACAATAAATTACCAATGAAAATGTTATAATCTGAATCATATGTCATAGACATATACTTGAAACAAGCCAGAACTCTGTGTGATAAATATATGATAGGTAAGATAAATTCATAAACGGGAATAGTTTGTCAGCACGCAAGGAGCAAACATGGCAGTGAGCATGCAGACATGCGAGCAAGCAAGCAAGTAAGACCAACCGCAGAACCTTTTGTAAGTTTGTCTTTGGCATTAAGTATACGTGAAGCTTTAACTTTAGAACAATAAATTTTCAAACGTTAATCCACGCGCTCCTTTAATATCTCCGGTAGTTTATGGTTCCCGCCCAGTTGCTCCTTGGAGTTCCGGCCTCTGCGTCGAGTGGTTTCTCCTACTCTACTTCATTCACCGGTTGCAGTCTCGTACACTTCCGCTTTATATCTCAAGTCGTTTCGTGCTGCTATGCTACCTAACAGAGAGTACACAAGTACAAGTTGGGCTCGTTTATACAGATATCTCACCTTCACCACCGAGACCAAATGTAACCACAGGTTTGCTTAGCTAAGCTTCTATTCACTCTAAGAGGAAGAATCATTTCCAAATACAACGGCTGCCACTGGCTTACCCTTAAAACGCTCCTGAGAATTAGCTTCCGGATTTCACCAGCTTTCTACCTACATTTGTACATTTATATACTTTACGTCAGACTTGATGTAAGACTTACTCTTATAATCCTCATTTTCGTTCACCATTTTTTTTTTTTTTTATTTTATCTATTAAGAAAATTGTTCGTTATACATTTTATGTTCCACGGAGTATCAAAAAATCGAAACATTACGATGTTAGCATTGTAAATTTTACTATGGTCACAGTAATTTTTTCATGTGTTTATTTCGATTTCCGTCAGGTGGCTAACATGGTCCGCCACAACTATGACACCATAGCATTTCGAATAAAAATTTTTCCGTGTATAAGCGTGATACGGCTCAGCCGACATCTGTCGTTAGCTACTGTCTTACGCTCAAGTAAAGTAAGTTCGCACATCTTCGGTAATTATCGGAAAATTGCCTCCCCACTCAATTATATTTGAGGACTGACGTCCTAGGCTCTTCAATTAGCGCACCCGGTGACAAGTCGAAAAACTCGTTCGAGTACTCATTAGAGGTTAAGGCTCGGGTAACTGACCAGCCGCGAAAAATCACGATGTCTATCGATAATGGGAATACTTTTACCCCGTAAAATTATTTTTTGGATTACCCGTCACGCCCCAAAGAAGAAAATTATTTTATTGAAATCATTCCCGTATGAAAAAACAATATATGGATAAAATATATAAAATCATATATGTTTGCAACAAAGCAATATATGATATATTATATTGTATATTATAAAAAGTCATATAGAGATTTTCGCCGATTTAATATAAAATTATATACAGTAGTAAATATATGTATTCCATACATGTAACTTTTATGTTTTTTATATTAAGCTATATATACATTTACATTTACCTTATAATATATTGTATTGATATATTTTCTTTTATATTTAAAAAATATAAAATTTTTCTATGAAATTAAATATATGGTAGCATATAATTTACATTATATATGGCACCATATATTTTCTTTGTTATATTTATGCATATATTTTATTCGGTGTATGTATATGTATATGGGTATATATATTCGCATCAAATTAACTAATTTTGAAAATTTCAACTGCAATTGAAAGAGTATATTAAAACTTAGATCTATTTTTAATTGGAGTTGGTCATACGAATAATAAAGTTTTTTTTTCCATACACAATATAAATATATGTTTTTATATATGATCAGAATATATTTTTCGTATATGATAGAAATATATATTTTTATGTATGATAAAAATTTAGTTTTCGTATATGAAAAAAATATATATTTTTATATATGATAAAAATATATTTTTTTCATATGATTGACATATATATTTTATATATGCTAAACATATCCAGACTCATATATGATGAGTATTATATTTTTTAATATAAAAAAAAAATATATCAGAAAATATAGTTAAATTCGCCACGTATATTTTCTGATATTTATATTTTGACTATATATGTTATTTTCATATGGGTATTTTATTGAAATCATTGTTCAATGATATCGAATCAGAAGGAAATAAACTGTTTATAGTAATTTTAAATAAAAAAAAAAAAATTAGATGTTCGCAGAAGTTTTTTGTCTAGTTTCGCTCTTCTTTACAATAAATACTAAATTAGATTTATCATTAAATATTTCTTCTTTGTGTACAGTTATTAAATACTGAAATAAACGCATACCGTTGCCGTGGAATTTATGTAAATATAATATGAATAAAGTTTCAAGTTCTGTTTTATACAGGTTTGAAATCGTTCACAATTGAATGAAATTATTATCGTGACGTTCCTTTTATTTTGGTAATAAAGTTGTCAACTTCACGCGATTGAAAATAATTTCAAATATAGCCTTCAACAATACACTTTTAGAGATAATTTATTTAATATAAAATTTGTGGCAATAAAATATAATTGGATTGTTTCAAAAATGATGACAATAAAAATTATTAGCAACAATATATGATATTGAGAATTCAATACAGTCTAAATTGAGGATTACTTATATTCTATAGAATGATTTTAAAGTGATTGGGTACGTGAAGAGATTCAATAATATACTCGAGAGATCCTATATTACCTAGTAAGTTTTTGTATTTAACTATAAAACTCGAGTATATATCCGTTATCAGGCTTCAGGTCTAAGGACTTTAGGGAGCACACGGATCGAATACTCTCTTCTTCTGTGTCTACGGGGCTGTTAGAGAAATACTCTGATTTATGGCGTATACGTGCGATGAAAAGAATTTTGAATTTAACTCAAGATCGCACAAGTGCAAACTTCAAATACTTAACGTGAGTTTCATTTATTTTTTTACTTTAAAAGTTAAACGATTGTTAAAACTTTGATTCCCCCCTATACTCATCAATTTACATACATACCCTTATTTTACTATTATTATTATTATTTTTTTTTTTTTTTAAGTGATTTTTAATATGATTGGCTGAATAGCAATCAATCAATAAGTATGAATATCTCATTGGATATTGAATCAGCATTATTTATTTTTAGAATCCACGAAAAAAAATATAAGAAACTTTACTTGAAAGTATGAGTTTAGATTACAAAATTTATATTGTAAACTTGAGACGCTATTGAAATTGTATAATTTTTGCTGTTTTAAGAATTCAGTTTTCAGTTATATTTAGTAATTTTTATTATTTGAATACGAAAATGAATATAAACTGCATTCCCGATGAAAAAAGATTTTATACAATTGTATAAAATTATATGTAAATTGGATAGAAAAAATGGCCCGATCCGTTTGTATATAATCGTACATAATTATATCTTGTTTGTATCTAATCACATACTTTAGATAATATATAATTATATACAATTCTATATAATTGTATATAAATATATACATTTTTATATGATCACATACTGTATTCGTATAGATTATATATAATTATATACAATTCTATATAACTGTATATAAACATATACATTTGTATATAATTACATACTGTATTCGTATAGATTATGTATAATTATATACAATTCTATATACTTGTATACAAATATATACATTTGTATATAATTACATACTGTATTCGTATAGATTATGTATAATTATATACAATTCTATATAATTGTATACAAATATATACATTTGTATATAATTTTATTATTCTTTCTTTGCATTTTTATATAGAATTATATGCGATTGTATATAATTCTATATAATTATAGAAAAATTTAATATGATTATGCATCACCTCTATCCAATTGTATATAATTCATATATAACTGTCTACAGTTATATATAATCTTTTTTCATCGGGTTAGTAAACTTGACTACGTATTTAGTAAATTTTACTATATTAGAATAGAAATAAATAAAATTAAGCTTTTAATAGTTTTTTAACTTTTTTTTAAAGTAGCTATTGTTATTATTATAATTTACGTCATGTGTATTGGTATTGGTGTCAATATTCATTTTTTAAAAATCACTTGCTTTGACCGAGATTTGAACCCTGATCTCCCGTGTGCGAATCCTTCCATTAAACTGTCGGTCCAATGCCTTCATTGAACGAGGGTCTCTGAACTTGTAATACATATTCGAGTTCGTTGTCCCAACCAAAATATATTAAATATTAAAATATTTTTGTGACTCGCTTTTTCCGTGTATACTTTGATAAGAAATAAGCCACGAACTAGAATTAAATTTTTTTTTATCATGAGCGTAATTTGTTTATTGGTTTGAAAAAAAATTCTGATTTATTTGTTATAGTCTAATGTCATTATTTAAAAATTTCTTAAAATCATCTCTACGGTTTTTGAAAAATAAACATTTTTTACTTAAAAAAGATAGCAAATGTCGGATTTGACGGATTATATGTTGAGATTTATCACTGAAAAATGACAGCACGTTGATATAAGACATTTTAATATGATTGTCTTTATTGTGATAAATTTTGACGACAGATGTAAAAAAAAGTCATTGTACAATTTTTGAGAAATTCCAAAAAATATAATTATGACGATAATTTTTTTAATTGTGTAGAAAAAATAAAAATGTAGCAACATTGTGATTGAACTAAGTGCAAAGTTTGAAATTACTCCATAGTACAAGGATCATTTTTTTATCATAATTTCGGAATGGCCGCACCAATTGTGTCTCTTAGACCTTTTAAATAATAGTTTTTTTTTTTAATTTTTCAAATATTAACTTCTTTTTTCCAAGAAACAAATTTTAAGTTAAATAAATTAAAGCAGTCTTCGACGTCAACTACACGGAGAAAAAAATGTAGTAAATTTTACTAAAAAATATAAGAATAATTACTAAATTAAAATACTAATTTTGAAACGCTTATGATTTATATGAAAAATTCACAAACAGATAAGTATATTTTATAAGTCGTTTAGTAATTTCTCATATACTAGTTATGGAAAATCTCCTATATTACATATTAATTTTTAGTTATATTTAGTAAATTTGACTATCTCTATTTAGTAAATTTTACTATCCCGTTTAATAAATTTTACTATATTAGAATGGAAAAAATCAAATTAAATTTTGATTAGCTGTTATCTTTTTATTATTATCGCTATTATTTTGATTATTATTGTTATTTATGTCATCTGTGTTGGTGTAGATGTCGATTTTTGTTTTCTAAAAAATCACTTGTTTTAACCGAGATTCGAACCCTGATCTCCCGCGCGCGAGTCCCTTCCTATATCTGACGGCCCGATGTCTCCTTTGGACAAAAGTTTCAGAACTTGTAATACATATTTGTATATGCTATCCCCACCAACTTTTAAATTTATCTATACATAGTAGAATTTACTATACAGATAGTAAAAAAATATAATCGTGTTAGCAAAAAAAACATTGCGTATAGTAATTTTTAATATTTTGTATAGTAACAAATCCTATATTGTACTAGAAAATTTACTTTCTTTAATTTGTATTTATCAATAGTACTTATAGTAATATTTACTATACAAATAGTAAAAAATATAATCGTCTTAGCAAAAAATACATTACGCATAGTAATTTTTAATATATTATTACGTAATTATTACTAACTACTAAATTCTACTAAATGTTTAATAATAATTACAATTCAGAACGTATTTTTTCATATCTGTTAGTAAATTTTACTATAGAATATTAATTTTTACTATACTTTTTCCTCCGTGTAGCCAGAGTTTGATTTATTGAGATTTTAATATTTATTACTCACAGTAATATATAAAATTGTGCAAGACTGCCAAAGTCAATCACATAGCGTATACGTTTTACCGTCGTTACTTCTAGCAGTGCAATTTTCATGAGGGGTTACCTCCTGAGAATCTAAATTTTAAATGAAGATTTATTTTAATAATTTTCTAAATGGAATTCTTGCGCAAATAAACATATTTCAGAAACCATTTGATGTTAAATCTTTAACAAGTAAATATTTTTTTTTTTTTTTTGATATTTTTGATCTGAAAAATCATGAGCCTGAATAAAAAAAAAATAATAACAAAAACAAATAAACGAGGGCGGAAAAAACGAATGTCATCCAAGTGCTCCTACGGTTATTTGAGATTTAAAGCAGATTTAAAATGGTTCAATAGTTTGAATCCTAACATCCTCTCGATATTTGTTCAACCATTAAAACAGAAAAAAATAAATATTTATATACATTTAGAAGGGGTCAACTATAATCGATATATTTTTTTCAATACGACCTAAAATGTTAAGAGTGATGTAAACCAAGTCAGGGAACTATATGCTAAGAGAGCGGGCAGCTTCAATATAATTTCATGACTCACGACAAAAGTATAAATTACGAGTAAAATACGTAAAATTAGTATGGTCTGTTGCATAGTAAATTTCTATTAGAGCCTTTTTACATGTTAATTCTTAGAATTGTTAATTTAACTATAGAATGAGTTCATATTAATAGTTAATGAGTTGTCCGAAAAATAAAAGAAATAAAATTTTTAATTTTTCAAAAATTGAACCTCAATATCAACTTCGAATTTAGGATGCGAATAACCGGATTTTATAGAATTTTATTTGAACCTTTATGATGCACTTATTTCCGTTTCTAGACTGTAGAGGTTCTATTTTTCGACTAGGGAAGAATATTACCTTAAAAATTTATTTTATCTTACGCGCTGAAAAAAAAGTGATAATACCTTTTATCTTATCGAAGTAACCATTTTCATCTTTACATTTTTAAGATTCTTATTCTTTCATGTTAACTTTTCTTATCGGAGATGGTGATCATTCTTATGTGAGATGATAGCTATAACCATCTCAGATAACAAAATTTACGAATTTTTCAGATGTAAGAAACATTACTGTGGAGAGAAATTTATAGTGACCGTTCCTAGGACGTTTATGAAATATCATCTCATTCCGTTATGGTAATAATTACTTGAAATAATGGGGTATATGTCCGTACTTTCTGAAAAAAGTTTCCACAACTATGGGAATAACTATTATTAAGGTAACAGTTCCCATATCGCATGGTAATAGAATTATTGTAATGATTACCATACTCATAGGAATAGTTCCCATAAGCTAATAGGAACCAATCCTATAACCATATTGTAACGGTTCCTAAGTGCATATCGTAATAGACTCTATTCATCATAGTAAGCATTCCTATAATATGTGACATATTTTCATAATATCATAATAATCATTACCATAAGATTATGGGAACTATTAAGATAATATCATGGTAACGATTACTATAAAATTATGGTAATAATTACCATAATCTGATAGTAACAATTCCTATATATTATGGGATTGATTACCATAATATATGGTAAAGTTTACCATAACATTAAGGTAATCATTACTATAATACGATTACCATAATATTATGATAATAGTTACCATAACAATATGGCAATGATTACCATATCGTTATAGTAACCTTTCCCATAGTATTATGGTAACTATTACCATAACATTATGGTAATGATTACCATATCGTAATTATTACCATAATATTAGAGTAATGGCTAACATAATATTATAGGAATGATTACCATACTACTACAGGAGTAATTACTATAGTGACATAGTAACGATTACCATACTTTCATAGGAACTATTCCGATATCATAAAGGAATCAAACCTATATTTATAGCAATGATTACCATAATATGTATGGGTACCGTTCCTATAACCGATATTTTAAAAAAACCGGTTACGATGCGTTACGAGAAACATTTCATTGTTACCATAAATTTATCTCCCTGTAGATGGTCACTATTACTATCGGCAAACATTACTATTCAAGAAAAGAATGATTAACATATGAGCATGATAATTATTATCACATGCAGTTTTATAATTACTCCCCATTGCAAGATGGTAATAATTACCATTTTTTTTTTAGAGTGTGTCTTATTAATTTTGCGAACAGTGTATCAATATAAACTGAAGTTTAATGAGATTGTAACTTCAATAAATTTTTTCGAAAGTCGTAATAGAGATATGAATCTGGTGATTTGGTTAGAAGATATCATTAAACCAAGTTTAACAAAAAAAGTTATTTTTGCCACACGATCTCATGAACTAATCAGCTAATTTGAATGCGCCTTGCAGCAATCGAAGATACTCATCAAGAGTTAGATCTAATTAGATTCAGAGCTCAATTGGCTGATTAGTTTACGAGTTTTACAACAAAAAAAAAAGTGCTTTTTTCATTTTATTTTCGGATAACTTGGAAACTGCTTGGCAGATTAATTTCAAAAACTAATCAACTCTGGAAATCGATTTCGATTTATTAGATTAAAGGGCGGTTTTCAAAGTGGTCAACTTTTTTCCTGCGCATAGGTACATAGTTATACGTTACATATATTGTTACGTAATATAAGTTAGATAATAAGTTTACTCAGTGTTTAACTATGTAATACGTAATTAAATTTTAACGGACTTGCATTATCTAATTACGCACAATGAAGTCGATAATGTTAAAGGAGTTAATAAATAGCTTCGTTAATTCTTGTGTTAAATATGATTGGTTCGTTGATTCCGTGTATTATCACGTTATTACTAGGTGTAATTTTTTTTTCTTTAATACTCTACTCACTATATGAAAGCAAATAAAAAGTCGAGTGTGCGGATTATAAAAAACGTTTTTCTATAAATGCATAATGACATTGCGGGATTACGTACACGTGATGAGACATTAATCTAGATTATTCAAGCTAGATGTCAGTTTACTTTGTTAATCTCGTGAGTCGTAATTATTTATATATATGGACGTCTGGGACAAAATGTGATACCATTCGGAGGCCAAAAAAATTAGTTTTTTTATTTTCAATATTTTGCCTTCTTTTATTATTGTCTAGACCAAAATTAGACTTTTTCTGCTTATTATTTTTTTTAGTCTGTTTTTGATTATCTTAAGATCAAAAACAGCTTAGAATTTTCATAAAAATTTAAAACAGATCAACTAGTTCAAATACAGGCCAATTAGTCCAAATACAGTCTAGTTAGACTAAAATCGGATCAAATTTGTTGACTCGAGTTGTTTCCGAGCGTTTCATATCTGAATCATTTGACCAAGAAGTGGAAAAGCTGATTCTGAGGTGAAATTGGGCGCTTTTGTGAAATCAGAATTTATCAAATAGTTATAAACGGTTTATCATATTTTGATAAGTTTGTGACGTATAGTCAACGTTTTCAGATATATTATATACTATCGCAGTGTGTGAATAATTTGTTTGGTTAATATAATTGTTGAATGGATTTCAAAATGAAATATAAGATTCGACAACCATTATAGCCAATCATGACGTTTCGAATAATTCTCTCATAACACTTTACTTTTTGCTATCAAGTTATTTAGAAAATGATGAAAGCAATTCATTGATTGTAACACGCATATTCCACAATATGTTCGGTTTGAAAATACAAAGCCACCGCATTCATGAATGCTGTAGAAATCATACATATGAATAGTTAATACAAGTTTGTCAAATATATAAGCTTATGCAAACTATTGACCAACGACCTATTACATTTCAATATCACTTTATTAATATTTGGTCAAAGTAATGTTAAAATTTAATATATAATGACTAATGTTTTATAAACATAGTTGAATGTGATATATATATTTATCTAATATCAATGAATCAATTTATCAAATATTCGAAAATTTTCCTTTCAGTGGAAATTCTGTTAAATGATCAAATTAATCATCGGAATTAGTTTTAATTGACATATATCAGTGAGCTCAAAACCGTTTATTAATGAATTTTCGAGCTCTTTGAGGTCAAAAAACGGATGGACCAACAATATATACACTTTGCTAAAACAAGTGAAGATTATTGTTGTATCTTTTGAACCAATAAACCAATTATCACGGTTGAGGTCGTATTCGAAGCAGTTTTTTACTTTCTAATACTGAATTTTTTTTTTAAAATAACCAAGTAAACGTTGTTGAATTTATTAGAAAAAACCACTTTTGTGGAATTTTTTCGTTAACGATATCTCTTGAACGAATGATTCAACTTTGATGGTTAAGGTGGCATTCGACGCGGCTCAGAGAATTTTTTCGCTCAATACGATTTGGAATCAATCCATGAAGTAAGTTAGAAGTTATTTGAAGAAAAACATTTTTTGAAAAAATTTTATTTTTCAAATAACTCCGAACATACCTTACTGATTAAGTTTAATTCTTCTCAGATTGTAGGAATTAATAAGCTGCTTCTAATGCCACTTCAACGATCTAAATCGGTTAATTCGATCAAAAGAAAGAATACTTACATACATACACTCGGACATCATGCGCATCTCGAAATTAGTCAGAATAGCTTCCTACACAGAAAAAACAATATAGTAATGGCAACTCTCTGGGATAGTACTGAGTACTTTCTGTAAAAAAAAATTTCAGACAGTACTCTATGCTATTTAAACTGTATACTACTGTCCGGGATAGTACTGAGTACTAGAGAATTGCCACTACTATATTGTTTTTTTCCGTGTAGGATCCCAAAACGTCAAAATCTCGGTTTTCGAAAATCGTACCGAAACCAATAGCTTCCTTTTTTTTCTAAATTTTTTAATTTTCTCGGCGGGAAATTAAAAAATTTATTTAAACAACTGTATAGTTTTTTTCAATAGTGCCCCATTTTACCTCAGTCTAAGTTTTCTCCGATTCTCAATAAGATAATTCGGAAAAATAAAGTTTATTTTAGCCCATGCTCACCAACTCGTCTCACACTTTTCTACGAGCCATAACTAAGCATTTTTAAACAAAGTGAAAATTTCTGGTTGTCAAAATTATGTCTCATTTTGCCCTATTCTCGTTTATATATATGTAGTTTTTAGAACTAATCTAAAAATCACAGTATACTATTCTTTAAAATATTTAATATTGCACACCTCGAACGCGAAGCGGAGAGGTTGTGCTTTATAACGGACTTGTCAAGGTCACGCGATTTTTTCGCATTAAACTGTATATATTATTTTCATATCACACTTACACGTTATAAAAACCACATTAATCTAAAGAGGATACACTAATTAATAAGACTGATCCTTTCATTAAGTTGTCCGATACGTATTATAATAAAAAAAAGTTCAATAAAAAATATGTATCGTGGACGTCAGTTAGTCTGTAGTCCCAAAAAAATCTGTGGCACGGATATCTCGTAAACGGCTTGACAAAATGACTTTATTTGTTTTTCACTGTCTTCAGAATTATGCAAAGAAGATCATTTTCGAAAATCACTTCTGTAGTCCTTCTCGTTTTTTTTATAATAAATCATTTCTGTTAAAACCGGCACCAGGTAAACAAACACACACTGCAGCCATTTTTTTATTTTATCGGGAATGTTTTTTTTATCATCGAACTTTGCTGATATCATAAGGTCCTACTTTACCATCTGATAATTTTTTTTTTATTGCCAACTGTCATAGAATTAACTAAATTAAAAAAAAAAACGACGAATTTCTTTCTAGATGTTTATTAAAAAATTTTGTAATCAAAAATGAAAATTAATAATTTATATATTTTATTGTAACATGAACGTTCGAGGTGTGCACTTTTGGATTTTCCAAATTTTTTTCTTTTTTTCCAAATATAGAAACACAAGAAAAAATTCAATACATATTTTCAATGGTTATAAATTGAAAAGTTTTTTAAAATAAAAGATATATCAAGATCGTAAAAAAATATACTTAAGATTTCTATCAGGATCACATTTATGTCGAACTATTTTTTTATGTTCTGTGAGTTGGGAATAGACAAAAAAAACTCAGTGATAAAAAAAAAAAAAAAAAAAAACCTATCATGGTCTTATATTTTCTCATTTCAGCCCTTCCTGAATGAACTTAAGAAATTCTTCTCGACAGGAAAACTGAGAAAAATTCAAAGAACTGAATTTATTTGGAAAAACCCACTAAAAATTTTCTGTGGCCATTCACACCTTAATTTTTTTTTTTTTTTTTTTCCAGTTCAAAAGAATAAAAAATCTTATAAAATAAAAATGTCAGAACTTGAGAAAACAAAAAAATCGTCAATAGTAAAACAGTTGGAAAACGTGGAAGCAAAAAGTATATGAAGGATAATAATTTTTATTTTAAAACTTTATACCGTATGATTTATTTCTTTTTCATTTTATTTATTTTACTTGAAAGCTAATGTATGGGTTAAATATATATTATAAAACCTGAATAAATTGAAGAAAAAACTACCGCTTTTATCAAACACAATAAATAAATTTTAAAAACAACACGAAAGAGAAACAGTACAAATATTTTTATTTAACTTGGGATTTTTAATAAAAGTAAAATAAAAATAAAAGAAAAAAAAATACTTAAAAAGTTTTCTATCGATACAGTGGATTTTGTGGTTCATTCGATTGTGGACCAATGAACTCGAGCTTAAACCACAAAATTTATATCCTTTGGCCAGGACAGGATTTAACGCGTTTTAGTATAGTATATCCGTTCGGACGCTAGGACGATCTATTTTATTTTGCACACGTGCGAATACAGCCAACTTGGGCCATGAGATTAGATTGGGTGAGGAATAAATAACCATGGAAAATGTAGTTGTTAATATATATGTGCATACAGATAGATGTATATGTTGAGTGGCAACAAAAGGAATTTCGGAAACACAAGGATTATGAATACGGGAATAACTACGAATCGTTGATTCACGCAACGGGTTATAGTGTTGTGGTTGTTAAAACAGAAAATACGGGTGACTGGTAGAAGAGAGAGCGTAATCGAGATTAGACATGGGCTTATCGAGAATTAAGCGGCTTTGCCAAGCTTTCAAAAGGGGATTGTGCTACGCAAGAGGTCCCAAAAGCTCTTTTACCCCCTTAACTTCTCGTGCATGTTGTGAGAAACATGCAGGATTTATACGGTAATCTCGACTGAGTTTTTTTTTATTTAGAAAATTAGTTGCATTAAAAATTCTTCTTTCAGTTCGATGTTAATCTTTATTTTTTAATTTATTAAACAGCAGTGAAAAGACCCCGATGAAAAAAGATTTTATATAACTGTCTACAGTTATATATGAATTATATACAATTGGATAGAGTTGATGCATAATTATATAAAATTTTATATAATTATATACAATTATATACAACCATATATAAATCTATGTAAAAATGCAAAAAAGAATAAAAAAATTATATAAAAATTTATATATTTGTATACAATTATATAGAATTGTATATAATTATACATAATCTATACAAATACAGTATGTAATTATATACAAATGTATATATTTGTATACAAGTATATATAATTGTATATAATTATACATAATCTATACGAATACAGTATGTAATTATATACAAATGTATCTATTTGTATACAATTATATAGAATCGTATGTAATTATATGTAATCTATACGAATACAGTATGTAATTATATACAAATGTATCTATTTGTATACAATTATATAGAATCGTATGTAATTATATGTAATCTATACGAATACAGTATGTAATTATATACAAATGTATCTATTTGTATACAATTATATAGAATCGTATATAATTATATACAAATATATATTTGTATACAAGTATATAGAACTGTATATAATTATATATAATCTATACGAATACAGTATTATTAATTTTTATATGGAAAAGGACGTAATTATTTTCAACCACAATATCACGATTTTTAGTAAAGAAATTTTTTTTCTTTTAATAATTTTTATCAATTCTTGATGCAAAAATATATTTAACTGTCAGCCATTAATAAAGACAATTTTTTAATAAAGAATATTTCTCTTGTTAAAAGCTTTTTTTGTTCACTCAATGTACTTTTGAAAAAACTAAAAAATTTATATCTTGTTACATGACTTGTTTTTATTGAATTTTAAATTTATAGAATAATAAAAGCAATCGTGGACTGATATCGGAAATTCGTTCTTCTAACAGATTTTCAAGGTATAAAAGTGTTGGGGTTTTTTTCTGAATGTTTATTGGGTCAATGCTTAAATGAATGTGCGTCGGTGTGTGTATGTGGGTGTGGGTATAAAAGCTCGTATCTGTGATCAAAATTCAATCTGACGATTATTTCCCAACAAATAGATTGACTTGAATCGTTTTCACGGTAGTTGCGTAAAAACTTTCAGCAATAGTGAAATCTGATTAGATTTTGAGATTATACTTTAAATAGCTTAGTAAAGATAGTTATCATATCATCAACTTTCCAGATCATATCACAAATATTACTGAAAATTTGAATTATCATAAAAAATTAAATATATCAATATTTAGTAAAGAAAATTTTTTGACAACCTACGATATCTCTTCTGATTCTCTTTAGTTATTAAAATATACAATTGGACTTTCCGGGAAAAAAATAATTTGAGTTTGCTGTACATTCAAAAATTGAAAATAATGCGTCTAGCAAAACAAAAGCAAGTCAAGTTTAAATCCTTTTTTTTATGAAAGGAAAATACATTTTCAGATATGAAAACACATTTGGTTTTGAATTGCTTTTGACTCAATGTCTTGCTTACTACCGATATACGCCAACTAAATCAAATTAAAATCACGTTGTCTTGAACTTTACTTCGACTTGTTAACATTGGAATTGTTTCTATATTACATAATTATTTTTCCAATGTTGGTAAAGAAAAATTTACATCGTCAATATAGAAATAATTCCTATGTAACAAAGCAAAATTTGCTATGTGATGTAGTTGATTCACATGTTGACATAGTGAAATTTACAACGCCAACAAAGAAATTTTCCGCAAGCAAAATTGGAAAAATTCCCATTTCTTTCTCTCCGTATACAAAAAATAGTAAATAAATAAGTAAGTAAATGAAATAAAAAAAATCGGCCTATCAGTTGACCTTGCGGGCCAGCCCCAAAACTTCCTGCTGTTCTTCGAGCTCGAAAATACTTTTGTATGCCGTTGTTTCCGAAAAAAATCGTTTTTTACAATTTTTTTCTTCAACGATATCTCTCGAACGAATTAACCGATTGAGACTGTTGAGGTTGCAATCGACGCGTTTTATTAAGTTCTAGATCTGATTAGATTTTGGAATTGATCGGATCAGTCACTTCTAATATAATCGAAAAAAACCGGTTTTAGCATTCAAATCGGTTTATTAGTTAAAAAGTTATAGACCGGTCACACACGCACACACACACATACATACAGACTCTCGGACATCATTCTGAAAATAGTCAGGATAGCTTCCTAGGACCATAAAACGTCGACATTTGATGAAAACTCGATTTTCGAAAATCGAGGTGAAAACAATAACTTCTCGAAATTTTTGAAAATCATCGATTTTCTTAGTGGGAAGTTAAAAATTATGCAGAATAAAATTACTCAAGTAAAGGAATTTGTAACAGCTAATTTTTTTTGGCATATAATAAAAAATTTATATAAATTAAGAAAATAATTAAATTAATTAGAGTATTGATAACAAATGTTATTTATTTTAGTTGAGCGTTATAATTTACAAAAATTAAATTGAAAGCATGCAGAATAATTTGAATTAATTAAGTGTACTTGAACTGTTTAAATTAAATATTATTACAATATTTAATTGTGTGTTTTATCTGAAAACGATCGTTCGCAAATAGAGGTATAATATTTCCAACGTATGTAACAGCTCGTATTTAAAATTAATTGAAAAAAATATGCGATGAATATGAAGATGGATATTATTTCTACAAAGCAAAAAATTTATGGTATGACCATGTTCAAGCGTATTTTTGCTTCGAATGATATTTATAATTTTCATACGCAGTGCTGTAATAGAGGAGATAATAGAAATAATGCATACAAGGATGATATCCTTATGAGGAAGATAAATTATTGTGAGTTGCGAGAATGATACTAGAAAAAGGCGTGTAACGAGCCATAAACTTTGTAGACAAACTCATGAGAATTATTCATAGCGATATATGATAAACTATAATATTCTATGCACGTATGTGCTGTTTTGCTAAAGTTGTTGAAAACAAAATTTACCTTGAGGTACTTTTTTTTTTTTTAGATTAAATTTAGTAAATGATAGCTGTAGATTATATATATATATATACTCGGATATTGTGGTTGTCGCTGGTTTCTTTGTTGTATATATTCCTCATGATTGTCTCGAGGGTCTCATGTATCTCTCTCAAGTGTTTGTGGTTTTCTCTATTGTGGTATACTATGCAGTTTGCGACCATTGAGGAAAGTTATAACTTAGTGTTTCCGGTAGTTCATCCTACCGATTGCTTGTACTACTGTCTAAAATTTTAAAACAAACTATAAAAGTATTAGAATTATTATTGTTCTTGTCGAGTAAAAAATATATCTTTAGAAGAACCTGGAGCAAATTGAGCCACTGTAAAGCATGTGATTTAAAACTGAACTAAACTGTGGGGTAAACTGAACCACTCGAAAGAAAAAGTTTTTTTTAGTTAATTTACCCCATCTATCGGGTTGGGAAGTCAACCTCATTCTCGTTTGACATCCCGAGTCAAAATTAAAAAGGTTATTTGAGCCTCCAAATCCTAAATGAGGGTAAGGAGGTTCAAATCATCTTTTTAGAATATGAAGATCCATGTATCAAAAAGGTGATTTGAACCTAAACGTGGTAACTTTGTCCTCTTTTACCAAGTTTAGGTTAAAATCATCTTTTTAAAAAGGTAATATAAGCCTCCAGAGTCTTAATTTATAGATCGAGAAAGACTCTCATCGGATCACGTACAATTGATAAAGAAACAGAAGGGAAAAGGGGGCCACTAATTAGAAATGGCCACCATGATCGGAAAAAAATTTGAAATTTAAAAATTCTAAAAATAATTTCTTAGTAATAAATGTTTTGTTGTGAGTTAAAAAATAACAAAATTTAAAATATTAATAATAATAGCTAAAGTTATACAAGTAGGCGTTCGAATAGAATAGTACTGTCATTCGAAATTCGAATTGAATAATTAGAGCCTTTGACTTATTAGTATATGATTAATTAATTATTTTATGTGAACAATAAATACGAATGATGTATTGGATAACGGAAACTGCCAAAGAAATTGAAAAAAACTGCTGAAAAATAATCTGCTGCTGCCGGGATTCGAAACCAAGACCTAACGAATATGAAGCACAACCACTACCGCACTGCTACTCGGACGCTCACGGTCAGTTGGAAATATCTTTATGTATTTAGAACGCAGATATTATTATAACAATAATATCATGCTAAAGAATTGAGCTCATTCGAAGTTACAGATTAAAAGTATGGTAGGCCTTGGAGGGTTAAAACATCTTTTTAAAAAGGTGATTAAGTCCTCGATGCGCTTCGTTTAGGGTATTGAGGACTTGAATAGCATTTTAAAATATATAGTAGGCCATGGAGGGTTAAAATACCATTTTAAAAAGGTGATTTACTCCTCCATACGCTACTTTTAGGACATCGAGGACTTAAATAATATAATACATTCAGCGGCAAGTTCAACATCAAAAGAACTAAGGCTTTGGAGGCTCAAACTACTATTTTAATTCTGACTCTGGATCTTGTTTTATCCATTACTACACAATATACTATTTTCGGCTCACTATTTTAATTTTTCATTGTTTTTACAATAGAACCTTAAAACGTCAAGATCTGATGAAAACTCAATTTTCAAAAATCGAACCGAAATTGATATCTTTCCATTTTTCCGAGTAATAAATTGCCTATATTTAAAATAGCTGTGTGACTTAAGAGATACAAATAAATTATAAAATTACATTGATTATAAAATGTATCAGTATTGATTGTATTGGTATCGTAGCATCATAATATTCTAAATTCCTAAGATTATTTGTTGAATTCAATGAGCTTATTTCTATTAAAATTGATAAAAAATACTTGTCAAAGATTTAGATAATAGAATATTTCCTTTTATCTTCTCTATGTTCTCAAATACTGTAGAACAATCTATTGTAAAGCGATTGTCATTTTGAAGATAGTCATATTCTTGAGTCAATTCTCGTTTGTCGCGACATTGATAGAGGCAATACTTGTAACCGTAAGACGGAAATGAAAAAGAAATGAAAAATAATATAAAACCTAAGCGTAAAGGAATACGTGTGTAGAAAAGTAAACCCACTCTATGGAACAAATTCCATTTTTGTAAAATTGGTTCAACTATATATACATATATATAAGATAATCTAAAGTTATAGAATGCAGAGAGTAGTATTGTACAATTGTCAAGAATCTTAAGCTCCGGTGTCTCTACGGAATTTAAAATATTTCAAGAATTATTAACTTCGACCTGACTCACTAGACAAAGAAAAAACTTATTTATTTCAGAACATAATTAATTAGCAGAATTCTTCGACTTTTAATTACCAGAGTTCTTATCATTTTTAATGCTTCTTGCTTTATTGAATCAGTTTTAACACCGGTTAGATAACACCGCTAGGTAGCACCGGTACACCGATGTGAGTCCATTTGAACACCGCTTTTTGACAGTATATTATTCATTTTTATTTTTTTTTCAACGATCAAAGGGATAATTGTAACCCTCTATGTAGATGAGAATGTGTTATAAAATATACAGTCGGTTGTTCAGCTTTGATTCCAACAGTATAAAATTACACAGAAATATTGAATAGCGTTTATTTGAAAAGATTTAATCGACGTCGATTATTCATCTACAAATGTCCCTGTTATTCATTGTAGTTCATGCCATTGGATCTTGCATAAAACACATTTATGAGAACGCTTCATGTTTCATTGATTCGGCACCTGAAGTTACTTTACTGTACATAAAACATTTGTCAAATCAATAATTGCTTTTTGTCATTTTTTGTTTTGTTTCAAAAATTAAATGTTAACGTCCGTTAACGAAGTTCGACTACATGAAATTTGCTATGCGTATTTGGCTTCCCTGTAAAATGTAGTCGAGTTTTGTCATTTCTATATCGATGCTGCCATTCTAGTATGGCGTATCCCACATTTGGGAAATTTTTCAGGAGACGATAAAAACGTTTCACGGTCAGTAAAGAAAAATTATTTGTATTATGTTTAGATTGGTATAACCGACAAATTTATTTTCATGCTTTCATAAAATACAGGCATTTGTAGTGAATAAATAATTTTGAATTATATGCTGTAAGAAGAGTAAAAAATTATGCATCATTACCTTCTTACTCAGGTCGTTAATTGCTTCCTTAAAATTAACTTAAAATCAAAAATGTTGAGCGTGACTAAACCTATACGAATGTGGGATACGACATATTAGAATGCGCGAAAGTCTGCGTGTGGGATACGACATATTAGAATATTTATTTAAAAATACTAAATAAACAATTTGACCTCGAAAATGTCAAATTTTGTGGGATACGAAATATTAGAATGGCAGTATCGATATATTTGAAATAGAATTTTTTCAAAGTTTCAGATTTTGTCACGTATTTTTCTCTTGAAATGAAATAAATTTTTCTACAGGCTAGGCCAAAGACAGTAAAAGAGTTAAAATATTGATCAACAAGATAATGAGTCCAGAAAAAGATCAAATTTTCGAATTCGGGTATCTAATTAATCAAAAGGTAAAATGTATTGTTATTGCATAAAACAAATAATGCATAATTTATCCACGTATGTAAGTAGAATTTATTAGTATGGAGGATTAAGAGTTTCCATGTATCAATTTGAAACATGGACCCACTTATTGTATAGTTATATATAGTTATACGTATGAAATGGGTTGTTATGGTTGAAGAAGGCACACATGCTTTGGTATAGGTTATACCTTCTAGTTTAAACCGAATTCGGTACGGTCTTTACAGTTTCTCGTTCATTTTACTTCGGTTAAGTAATAACATTCTCACATACTATTCTTGTAATTTTGAATAACTATTCACACGGAGAGAATTTCATAGTAAAAGCAATCATCTAATTATAGTAAAATTTTTAAACCGAATTCGATAGTAGTGAATACCATTAAAATTATTCGATAAACAATCTGACTTGAAGTATCTACCAACTAAATAACTTTTATTATTTTAACTAATTATAACTGTTATCAATATCGTAATTCTTAATAACCTGATGGTAATAGTTACCATCAGCCCAAATAATAATTACTATCAAAACTAATAATGAATTTGAATATCGGCGTTGCAGTCTGAAGCTTGTCTACATGTAATTTTCTCTTTGTTTAACTGAGCATGTGATGAATTTCACTTAATATTTAGATGATTGCTATTTTGATGATCATACCCAATTATTTAAAGCTATCAATAACAGCTCCAATATTTGGAACTAGTACTTTATCAAGCCATCTATTTGTAGGGTAGAGGTACCGTTTTTGACCACTTTAGGGCCAGTTTTGGACACTTGAAAAATTTAAATAAATTAATTCGTAAAAGACACAATAGTATAATTAATTTCTCAAATATGATTAGATATACTTTTGTCTCACTATTAAAATTGAAATTTCATTCTACTCATTTTCATTCATTACAATAAAGTATTAAATGTCCAATAATAGAGCAGTGCCCACAAATGGTGCCTTTACCCTATATCTTTATTTAGGAAAATTCAGCAAATATACATATACAAATACATGAGTGATCAGGAACTAGTTTCATAATCGGCTACTAGGCCTCTTATCTTTAACGAAACATGAGAAAAAAAAATGATAAATGTAATGTGTATATCACGTTCATTTTCAATGGATAATGTTGAAATGGTGGTTTAGCTTAATTGAGAGGAAAAAATTTACTAAGCAGTAAAAAAACCATTCGATTACTTAAAAAAATTATCTACTAAAACTTTTCAGTTTTGAAAAATTCATTTCTCACTTTTTGGTATAAAATCTTCATAATCTGCGCGTATATGGTGATTAAAAAAGTTCATCAATATTTGAATAATTTAAAAAAAAAAGTTGAAGGAAACGAAATAGATAATCTCTAAATGAATTGTTTCCATACATAAATTCTTAAAATATAAAATAAATAGTGACATTTAATAAAAAAAATTACAATTTATCGAATTAATCATTTTTGTATGAAAACTTTAGCGTATCACCAAGAATACACTATTTGAAATACTCATTAATCATTTACGTACAACAAGGAACGTTCTTTTTGCCCGCATTTTTATTTGCGGAAAGAGAATAGATAGTTTAGTTTTTTGAGAGAAATAGAAAAAAGAGAATTTTCATGATATTTTTTTCTGTCATTAGTTGACGAGAAATAAAAAAAAAAAAATTATCCTGACTATAATTACAATTTGCAAATGTGATGCTCCATCTAATAAACTATTCAGAGGTTATCTTTAATTAAAAATTCTGAAAAGGTTTTAACAAATTATTAGTTTTAGTGATAATCATCGTATTTTTAGTTTCAGATACTGCTCTTAAGTTAAGCTTTTTGCGAATTATTAATTTAGACTTTCCATTTAGTACTATGTCCGCCGTACGTTTTATTCTTGTATTAATTTTTCATACTCAAATCCAAGCTAATGGTTCTCTTTAATAACCCAAAATTTTCGCAGAATTTCAATTTACGTATATTTCAAGGTTTCAATTTTTAACTTCCTGCTAATAAAATTGCAAATTTTCAAAAATTCGAGAAGTTATTGGTTTTGGTCCGATTTTCGAAAATCGAATTTCTAACAGATCTTGACGTTTTGAGGTTCTAGGAAACTATTCTGACTAATTTCAAGATGATGTCGAGTGTATATGTGTGTGTGTAAATATCTGTAACTTTTGAGCGGATGAACCGATATAGATCATCAAGGTGTTATTCGACGCGGCTTGTCATTATCTAAAAGCTGAAAAAAATTGAGCTTGATCGGTAGGGCTCGTTCAGAGATATTCCAAAAAAAACTTTTTTCAAAAATGTTTTCTTTGGATAACTTGTAATGTGATCGATGGATTAATTTCAAAATCAACTGGGCTCTAAAGCTTCATAAGCCGCGTCGAATGGCACCTCAACCATCAAAATCGGTTCATTCATTCAACAGAAACCGTTGTCGAAAGAATAAAAAAAAAAAATTTTTTCTTAGTATTTTCGAAATTTCTCAAAAACGACTAGCTAAATCAATTTTAAAATTTTATCAGTTGTAGAACTCAATAAAACGCGTCGATTGCCACCTTAACAGTCTCAATCGGTTTATTTGTTCGAGAGATATCGTTTGAGGAAAAATGGTAAAAAACGTTTTTTTCGAAAACAAAGGCATACAAACGTAATTTCGAGCTCGAAAATGTATTCACAACAATTTTTCGGGCTCAAGGAGCTCGAAAACGGTGGGAAATTTTGGGGCTGGCCCGCAGGGTCAACTGACAGACCGATTTTTTTTTATATCTTGCAATGGCGCTAATTGAAAGAGCGTTTCTTTAATTAACTAAACATTTTTGGTGAAACAATAAGTTGCTGTGTAATGACAACATTTTGTTTCTCACTGCATTCTATTCTTCTGTTGTTGTTATTATACTTTTTTTTTTTTTTTGATGAAAATTTTAAACTTTTGAATTATTTTTTTCATGAAAGTAGAATTGGAATGGAAAACAAAGTGAATTCTAGAAGTTTACACAGTATATTAATACATTAAGGCAGATCAGAGTATTCATTTATATGCTAAATGAAAATTAAAGCCATTTTTATGAATAATACTGTAAATAGTAATAATGGTATATTTTGTACGTTTTTTTCTTATTTGGTTAAAAACTTTGTACCATAAGGAATTTAAAGGTATAATTCAAGCTGCAATTGCAGTTTCAGTGAGTTAAAGAGAATAACTCATATACATTAATAAGTATCAACAAATAACTTTATTCTATAGTTTAAGACTTTAAATATTTTTTTCATTTTATTTCATCTTATAACTTTTCTATGGGTTGATAATATTGCTGGAGAGTTTCCTTGTTTTATATAAATTAAATTGTCTGTAATTGAAATTTTAAATGCTTAAGTAATGATGCAAGAATAAATATTCGAGATAAAAGTTGAGTACTTCTGGTAACAATGATAATACTTACGGAGAATATTTCATTATACTATCTACGATACTAAATTTTTAATTTCAGCTCTTCGAAATAGTAACAAAATTTTTCAGTGGTAATATAAGTAGTTTTACTATGATGACAGTAACCATTGATGGTGGTGACGATTACTATCGTAGATGCTAATTGTAACTATTACAGATTATAATTGTTACAATCGAAAATGGTAACTGTTACTATTCAAGGTTGTAAAAATTCTAAAACAAAAAATAGGATCAATTTATATAAATTTGAATTCTTTACTTATATCCTTATTTTAGCTATGTACATCTTGTCCTTTAAATAATTAAAATAAGTATCGATACAATCGTTCGCCTGAATAGGGGAGAGGGGGGCAAAAGGGGGTAGGGTAGGTAAAACAGGGTACCCCCAAAATTTGGTGAAAAAAAAATTTTTTTTTTTTCGTCTATTTATTGTATATCCGATGTATTTGCGAATTTTAAGCCCTGCGCATGACACTTGGGGCAAAATGGGCCAGCCCAAAGTTCTGAAAAATGATTCTTTCATATTTTTATCGTCAAATTAAAAAAAAATTAATATGTTAATTCCTTTTTCGACTGATTTTCTATATTTGGGGCAAGTTGGGCCACTAAAAATATTAGGAAATAATATTTTATTTTTTAATTGATAGCAATTCAATTAAAAAGAAAAAAAAAAAAAAATTATCATTTTTTGGAGGGGGGCCTCTGTCCCATAAAGAATTGTTTTCTGCCTTCGTATCCACCAATGTTGTAAAATGTAATTTTTCTCTATGTATTTTACATAAAAAAATATTTAATTTAATGAAATTTGATCAATTTTCAGAATTTTTTTTTTCAACTTTTTTTAAGGGTACCCCATTTTGCCCGCCAAAAATAAAAAATTTATTTCTTAACAGCAGCTAAAAATTTTGTCTATTTACCTAGAATGTCATTAAAAACAAAAAAATTCGGCGTATTTTAGTCATCGAAAACTTAGTATTTCCATAGGTACCCCCGTTTGCCCCCCCTCCCCTCCCCTATAATAAAACTTTCCAAATATTGGAGCTGTCATTGATAACTTTAAATGATTGGGTATGATCATAAAAATAGCAATCATCCAAGTATTAGGTGAAATTCGTCACATACACAGTTAAACAAAGAGAAAATTACATGTAGGCAAGCTTCAGACTGTAACGCCGATATTTAAATTCTTTATTCTCGATGAAAAAAGATTTTATATAATTGTATAAAATTATATATAAATCGGATAGAAAAAATGGCCCGATCCATTTGTATACAATCGTACATAATTATATCTTATTTGTATATAATTTGTATATAATCACATATTGTATTCGTATAGATTATATATAATTATATACAATTCAATATAATTGTACACAAATATATACATTTGTATATAACTACATACTGTATTCGTATAGATTATATGTAAATATATACAATTCTATATAATTGTATACAAATATATACAATTCTATTTAATTGTATACAAATATATACAATTCTATTTAATTGTATACAAATATATTCATTTGTATATTAGTACATACTGTATTCGTATAGATTATATATCATTATATACAATTCTATAAAATTATATACAAATATATTCATTTGTATATTATTACATACTGTATTCGTATAGATTATATATAATTATATACAATTCTATATAATTGTATACAAATATATACATTTGTATACAACCACACACTGTATTCGCATAGATTATATATAATTATATACAATCCTATAAAATTGTATACAAATGTATACATTTGTTTATAATTACATACTGTATTCGATTAGATTATATATAATTTTATTATTCTTTTTGCATTTTTATATAGAATTATATATGATTGTATATAGTCGTTATATAAAATCTTTTTTCATCGGGTTAGTTTAGATAGTAATTGCTATTTGGGCTATCAGGTTATTAAGAATTACGATCTTGATAATTGTTATAATTAGTTAAGATAATAAAAGTTATCATTTCTGGTTATCATCAATAATTGTAGATATTGCTGTTTTGTTTGTAGATAATACCATTCAGATTGCTTACCTAATAATTTAAATGATATTCACTACTATCGAATTCAGTTTACAAATTATACTGCAACTAGATGATAACTTTTACTATAAAATTCCCTCTGTGTAATAATTATAGTACCGTATACTAAGTGAAAGAGAATAACGTGAGTTTGACAATAGAGAAACCATATCAAGTAGTCATAAAGCCGCAATAGCGTAAACAATAAATGTAAAAACGTGGAATGTTGAACAGTGGAATGAAAATACGAAAATTATATAACAAATGGGGAATTTGAGAATAACGAAGAGGCGGACGATGAATAGGAGGAAAAGTAAAGGCGACGAAAGAAGTGAAGTGGCAGAAAGTAGGATATAAAAACGGGGTAAAAGGGGTCGCTTGAGCTGTACCCGCTTGAGACTTAATTGCATTTGCATTTTTATCTTTTTAGTTTTAACATCACAATATGGCGGTAATTCGTAGAGTACGAGCAGTAATAGTAGTACTTGCAGTAATAGCTCTTGTGGATATTTGACTTAGCTCGAACAATGACTAGTTTTATTGGAATACGTGGTGGTCGGTCTTGTAGTTATAAATGTGATCTACGAGATGACATTAAATTCATCATGTCGACAAAAACTGAGAGAGGATTAAAATAATATCTGAGTTGCATTTAAATTTCAGAGAAAATGACTAAGATTTATTATTTACACATGTATATCATGTATGTTCTTATAATTATTGCTAATTACGCACATGATCTGTGACCTGTATTCTGTATGATAAAATTCTCACAAGATTTAAGTGATGAACGAAAGATAGAAATTTTCATGAATTGTCGAAAAATTTTTTAGATTTATTTAGCGGACAATACTAAAACACATTTATCTGAGGCATCTACTTTTATCTGAGGCAGAATGCATGTAATAAACGATTTCGATCGTAAATCCACATTTTTAATTAGTTTTAAATGATAATTATTACACATGAACTGTTTTGTGATAAACTGGAAGTAAAATCGAAAACTTTCGTTCGGGAGAATTGAATTCGAGCTCACGACAAGTAGAAGGTATTAGTAAAATACTGACTATTGACTGGTTTTTCTGTGATTTTCCCATCAGTCTTCGACGAAAGTGATACAGTATAGGGTAAGTCGGGCTCAGCCGCAAATGGAGGTACCAGGTTTAGGATTAAGAAAGCAAAAACTTAATGGCAGAAAAAGTAAAAAGAGTAAGGCTTAATCGAAGGGCGAGTCCTTACCCTCTCTTCCACGTAGAAGCACATACTGGAAATGGCAGTCAAAAAATATGTTGATCAAGAAATGGTAAAAGTGTGAAAATTTTCCTGAGAACTTCGTTGAAATTTTCTGTATTTATAACCTTTCATCATAATCTTTTACTAAAAATAAACATTTTCAATATGATTTAATTTTTATAATAAAAAATCACTATAAATCTATAAAAACAATAGTTTCTGGCCCACTGATCAGTAACATCCAGATATAAGCGCTACTTTCCCGTGAATATCAATTTTTGATTTTTATTATGCTATAAAAAAAACGCCCTGTCAAAAATAGCAAATAATCATCATAAAGCTATCAATCAAAAAATATCTGTAAGCGGTGCTCACACGATAAATATTGATATTTCAATGCAAACCAAAAAGGTATATTCCATTATTAGTTAAATCGAAAGGTTATCTATTTCACTCGATACCAATAAAAAGAAAATAGTGACAAATTTGATAAGTGATTACTTTGGTGATTGGAAACTTGAGAAGAAAGAAAAGAAATCGAAACTTTCTGAACAACAGTACTGTAGTTTATTAGGCCGAAATAGTATATTATTCTACTGCGTAAGATTTATTTCCAGTAACGAGGGGTTATCGCGTTTTGTAATAGCTTATAGGACATGGTTTGAAAGTACGTCATTAAGTGGTAAAAATAGCCATTCGGATTCAATTCAAGTTATTTTGTGCATGCGTTCCACACATTTAAATTTGTATTTTAGTAAAAATACTAAATTCATATTGCAAACTTAAAACGCTATTGAAATTGTGTAATTTTTACTATCTTGATTATTTATTTTTTATTTATATTTAGTAATTTTTATACTTGAGTAAAGAAACAAATATATACTACATTAGTAAACTTTACTACATGTTTAGTAAATTTTACTTTATGAGAATGGAAATGAATAAAATTAAATTTTTAACAGTTTTTAAACTTTTCATTATTACTATTATTATTATTATTATTGTGTTGATTGTTATTATTATTATTTACGTCATCTGTATTAGCGTTGATGTCAATTTTCATTTCTAAAAAATAGCTTGCTTTAACCGAGATTCGAACCCTGATCTCCCGCGCGTGAGTCCTTCCCTAAGTCTGTCAGTCAGATGTCTCCTTTGAACAAAGCTCTCTAAACTTGTAATAAATAATTGTATACGCTATCCTTACCAGCTTTTAATTTTATCGATCTGCTTTGGAAAAATTACAAACCATTTAGTAATTTTTAGTTGCTGTATAATACTTAATACTACGCTATTCATCTGGTTTACAGAAAAAACTAAACAGATTGTAGTTTTAGCATACTGTTGAGTTCTTAATGAATAACTTTAGTTCATTTTTATATTTTTACAGAGTGAAAATCGTTGAATCGTATAAAGAAATGTATTACTATACTTTTAGTAATAATCTAATACTTTCTTTTCAAAAATTGCTGTTTGATTAACAAAGAATACGCATAGAGTAGTAATAAAACCAATAATATAACAATTTTCAGATAAACATGTAGTATTAATTACCATTTTGGAATTCTTACTATACATAAAGTACACGGAGAGAAATTTACGGTAACAATTACAATATAGCATGGGAATGGTTCCGATAACGCATGGTAACCGGTTTTTTTAAAATGTCGATTATAGAAACGGTACCTATATATATTATAGTAATCATTACTATAATATTATAGTAATCGTTACCATAATATCATAGTAACCCTTTACCATAACATTATGGTAACCATTACCATTTATATGGTAACCATTACTATATATATGGTAACCATTACCACATATGTGGTAACCATTACCACATATATGGTAACCATTACCATATATATGGTAACCATTACCATATATATGGTAACCATTACCATATATATGGTAACCATTACCATATATATGGTAACCATTACCATATATATGGTAACCATTACCATATATATGGTAACCATTACCATATATATGGTAACCATTACCATATATATGGTAACCATTACCATATATATGGTAACCATTACCATATATATGGTAACCATTACCATATATATGGTAACCATTACCATATATATGGTAACCATTACCATATATATGGTAACTATTACCACATATATGGTAACCATTACCATACATATGGTAACCATCACCATAATCAAATGGTAACCATCACCATAATCATATGGTAATCATCACCATAATCATATTGTAACCATCACCATAATCATATGGTAATAATTCCCATACATTATGAGTATGATTACTGTAATATATGGTAACGTTTATCATAGTATAATCGGAACGATTACCATATTATCATGGAAATAGTTACCATAATATATAGGGTTTATTTCCACATGCACTTAGGAACCGTTACAATATGGTTATAGGATTGGTTCCTATTTGCTTATGGAAACTATTCCTGTGAGTATGATAAACATTACCATAATTCTTCCACATGTGATATAGGAGCTGTTACCATAATGATGGGAATAGTTCCTATACTTACGGGAACATTTTCCAGAAAGTATGGGCCTATATCCCATAATTCCAAGTAATCATTACCATAACGGTATGGGATGATATTTCATAAATGTACTAAGAACCGTTACCATAAATTTCTCTCCGTGTAATAAATAGTAAAAGTAATGTGCTCATTGATTTGCATTAGTATTTTTTACTAAAATGTATTAAATATTAAAACATTATTGAGATTCGTTTTCTCCGTGTAGTAGTTACTGATTTCTATCAGACTTGATACCCCCATTGTACTCATTTATAAAATATATATGATATTTGTCAAATGGATCAATCAGAGTCATTTCTTTATTCTTTCTTATCAGCTATCTTCTCAAAAAGAGCCATGTACCACACACCAATCTCAGTATTGTGATGGATCGATTTTTTTTTCATAGTTATTTTTTTTTTACCAATAAAGAACGTGCCTTTGTACTACTAGTTGTACAGGAAATTGTGAGCGAGCTTAAAAAAAAAAAAAATAAAATAAAAATATTGGATAAAACAAATAAAATAGACGAAACATTGCTATATACCCTTTGTTCCCAAGCTCTTGAAGTAATGAGTAATGACCTATCAACACCAAATTATATGTATTGTATTTAATAATCTACATGTTTAACAATTATTCGGGTATTTATAAAATATATAAGTACAATTAATAAACTAATTTGTAGGCAGTAGGTATTGGGACATTAATCCTTTAATCCCCGTGGGTCCAATTCAATTTAACCGGCTGACGCTTGCACTCTCATCGCTTAGTTATATATATCTATAGATCACAAACATTTAAAGCTTTACTAATTCAAATACATACTAGTAAAAAAAAATAATTAGCTGAAAATGTCTGAACTAAAGTTAAAATAGCCAAATAAATCTTTAGTATCAAATATCTTGTTATCTTAATTATTAATTATCCCAAATTCTAACCATTTACTCTTTTAAAATGAATAAGTGAAAACTACTTCAATTAGTGAATATTCACGGCACACATGGAGAGAAAAATATCGTCAGAGCAAATATACGTATCACTATTCTAACTATTCGCTTTATACTCATCTTACTTAATGATACGCCGTGTAGCCAACTCAGCTATACAGAGTTTCCTTTCAGCGGATCGTCAAAATGACAATTGTATCCTTATTTCAGGCGATGTATGAATCTCTGACATGACTATTCTGCAGATGATACTCTGTAAGTAACTGAATACCCAATTTAGCTACACGGACCCTTAGGCTGGCAAAATAATTACTGACATCAATGTAACTACATGAAGAAAATTTTATAGTAAAAGCTATTATCTAGTTATAGTATAATTTTGAACTGAATTTGATAGTAGTGAATATCATTTAAATTATTAGGTAAGCAATCTGAATTGTACACGTTGAAAAAAAATGGTAATACTTACCATCTTAGAGAAGTAATTATTCTCATCCTTACATTTTAATGGTTTTTATTCTGTTATGTTATCTTTTCCTAACGGAGATGGTAAGCATTCTTATCTATATAGTAACCATTCTTATCCGCGATGATAATCATTACTATTTTAGAAGGCAAAATTAAAAAATTTTCAGACAAAAAATATTACTATCTAGATGGTAACTATTACTATCTAGATAGTAACTATTACTATTGGCAATAGTAAGTATTTCTATCGGCAATAGTAAGTATTACTATACGAGAAACGAATAGTTAACATAAAAGTATGATAATGATTATCACTTACAGATGGTAATCATTCCCTATTGCAAAATGATAATAGTTAGCATTTTTTTTCAGTGTGTAGTATCTACCAACTAAACAGCAAAATCTACAATTATTGATGATAATCAGAAATGATAACTTTTATTATCTTAACTAATTATAACTGTTATCAACATCGCAATTCTTAATAACCTGATGGTAATAGTTACCATCAGCCCAAATAATAATTACTGTCTAAACTAATAAAGAATTTAAATATCGGCGTTACAGTCTGAAGCTTGTCTACATGTAATTTTCTCTTTGTTTAACTGTGCATGTGATGAATTTCACTTAATAGTTGGATGATTGCTATTTTGATGATCATACCCAATCATTTAAAGTTATCAATAACAGCTCCAATATTTGGAAAGTTTTATTATATTCAGACTTGAACGATTGTATTGTTACTTATTTCAACTATTTAGAGGACAAAATGGACATAGTTAAAATATGGATATAAATGAAGAATTCAAATTTATATGTATTTATTCTATTTTTTGTTTTAGAATTTTTACAACCTTGAATAGTAACAGTTACCATCTTCGATTGTAACAATTACAATCTTCAATAGTTACAATTAGCATCTTCAATAGTAATCGTCACCACCATCAATTGTTACTGTTATCATTCTTAATAGTAAAACTAATTATATTACCACTGAAAAGTTTTGCTACCATTTCAAATAGCTAAAATTAAAAATTTAGTATCGCATATCGTATCATAAAATTTTCTCCATGTACATATGTTTACAAAGGCTATTTGTCGTACTTTTAAATTAAATAAATGAATACTACTTATCCGACACCAAATACACATCATTATTTTAATGATACTCTAGACTATTAAATGAACATGTGAGTATTCTTCAATAGGTAACCGAATCATTATTTTAATGATACAGTCAAACTCCATTTATATTTCTTTGTGCATATTCATCTATACATCATTCATGTAGACGTGCGCATACGCCATAGTTTGCTTTTCAAGTGAGAAGGGGCGCCCATTAACTTGGAAATTCTAAGAAATTTCCGTTTTTTCGTAGACTAACTGTCTGAGAGAATGGAATTCGACTGCACATCATTTGAAGAGATATTGGATGGTCATTCTGACGATAATTTTCTCGCTGAGCTAATAGTTCCAATTATATCACTAATCCAATCAGCGCCATACTTGAGACTGATTCGCAGTGAATATTCACTAATTTACAATACTTTTCACTGATTCATGTGAAGAGAGCTAAAAACAAATAACCAGAAATATTTCAATAAATGAAGAATAATGAAAATCAAAAATGCAGTATGTAGGAATATGAATATGAAAAGAGCATACGATAAAAAAAAGCGAATAGTAACGATATGAATTGAAGAATAATAACTGACAGACAATTAATCTACTGGCCACAAACGATTCATTGCACGTCATCCCAATAATTCCGAGTACACCCTCATGTTCCGACTGACAATGAGCCGAGTCGTCAGTTAAATAGTGATGTTTGCATGTAGACACTGGAATGGCTTTTGCAGAGAGCATCTCTTGCACTCCCCAGTAGTTAGATTAGTATACATCAGCTAATCATAAATGATCGAATTCAAATGCAATAGCATATTCGTTGATATATATAAATATATGTATACATATATATATATATATATATATATACATATACAAACATGCATGCGATCCAGCCTCGATTTACTAATTACCGATGTAACAACATGTGCAATAAATTACTTACATTAATTGTCAACTCAATACACTTTAGTTATGTATGTATATAGATATATATTCGTGCATATAAACACGTCTATAACAAAATTATATTGCACTTGCAGCATGTGCAGATATAATTTAATAAATTATCTAATTGAATATAATATATGAAATAATAATGAAGTATTTGATTTAATTTCAAAGTAGTGTATAATTGATTAATTTAACATTTTGCTTAAGTACTTTTAACTTTATTACTTGCAATTAATTTTACTGACGGTATGCGATCAACTGATTATAATTTCAAATGTAAATTAATCACTTGTATAATTTCTAATGGGCACACACACAAGTGTGCAGCAGCCACCCGATTGAAAGTATACCAGGGTCTGGTATTACACATAGGATATGGTGAGAGCGTACACCCTACTGTGCGGTAGAGATTAAAATACCTTCTCGCGGCTGTAATTACTTATCACTGACGCATTACCCATATCAATTATCACAGATTACTTTTCGTAGACTAACTACCTCATAAGGGCATGTCCGTTTTTAATTGTCATCATTATTACTACAATGCTTCGAATATTACAATAAATGTAACACTGTTATACTGAGTCATATTTAAATTTCACGAGTAGAAAATTACTAGGTGATTTAAAAATAATTGTTATGAAACTCGACATACATTTGTACTGAAATATTATTTTATGAAGGAGTATTTCATTTGAAAAAATTTTTTTTAATTGTAGTTATGGAATACATTGTGTGCTAAAAACCACAACTAAATGTTGATAACGGATTCGGAGATTTAAACGATTCTAATTAAACATAGGAATGGAATAATACGAGTCTTAATTTGAATCGGATATCAGATTCTGCATTGTAAAAAGTTCGGGAGTGAATACGGCTTTTATTTCAATCCACATTCACGGCAGTCTGGAGTTTTAACACATAAATGCATATATAATTAAGTAGAAATAACTTTTTTTTATGGGATTATGAGTATTTTGATAAATAATTTATTCAGGTATTATTAATTGAACATAATATATTTTTTTTTTCAATTTATGATAAGTTTCAGTCACCCTGACAGATCCGAATTACGGTAATTTACCGCATCTTGCCGTAATTTACCAAAAAATACGGTATTTCTACGACAAATTTGCCGGAATTTACGGTACGATACGGAAATTTACAGTAATGCGAGGAAACTTACCGTATTTTACAGTAGACTACAATAACATACGCCAATTTACCGTAATTTGCGGCATTTTTTAAGTAAGCATTGTATGTTTTTTTATTTCTACAGTTTTTAACAGTGCATTAGTTCACTTTACGGTAAAATAGCGCAGACTTGCCGCAATTTTCAGTAAATTACTGTTCTCATACTGCGAATTTACACTCAAAATACCGTATTTTTGCTGTAAAATATCACTTTTACGGTAAAATACTGTATTTTACCGAAAAATATTGTAATTTTTTCGAATACCGTAATTTACCGTAATTCGTATCCATCAGAGAACTTACTTAATTATAATTGAATCGTTTATTTGAGAAACCCCATAAGTCATGATTTTTTCGAAATTGGGTTTTTTGCATTTTTGGGTTCGATGGATGTCCCCCCATAGAAATTAATAAAAATATGCATCAAATCAGCGTTTAAAAAAAAATTAACGGGGTGACAGAAATTTCATTTTATTGAGAAACCCCAAAAGTCAATGACTTATGGGGTTTCTCAAATAAACATTTGCAGTTTTAGTTTTATAGAAATAATTTCTTATTTTTATTTAAAATTCGCACTTTTTTTGGAAAAAACGAAATAATATTTCTAATCAAAATGCTTAAATGAATTATTATTTTTTGTAATTTCTGAGTTTCAGAGTTTACGTACATATTATATACTTTATTTTATCAGTCTAATAAATTATTTGAGTGGAAAAAATTAGAAAAACTGATTATAAATAACTTTTTCTTCCGTTTGGTTGAGAAAGCCAATAAGTCAATCAACTTTAAATAATTTTTCTAAGTAGTTTCAATTAAAACCGGAATTTTTCTTGTTTGAATCTTTTTGAGAGACGCTAACAGTATTGTCTTCAATTATTTATTTATTATTTTAATGGCAAATTTTTCCAAAAAAATGTTTTTTGTGTTTCCTGAAAAATTTTGTTTTCTTGACTTATGGGGTTTTTCAAATAAACGATTCAATTGTATGTAATACATAGTAATAACATGTAATTATTTAATAGCTATCCTGACTAGAATTTTTCCTAATTCGCCTAAAGTACCATAAGGTCCTTTTTAGGTTCACAAGGTTTACTTTGATAGGGAACACACAATAAGTTCATTATCAGAACCCCATCAGAGTCTTATTGAAAGAATTTTATTTGCTGTTAGGCAAGCCTGAAAAAGTTCCTTATCAGGACCACATTAGGATAGCATTATTAATGAAAAAGTTATTTACCATCGGGCAACCCTGATGATTTCCTTATTAAGATCACATCAAATATTAGAATTGAGTTTAATCAAATTAAATTTTCATTAGTTTTTTAACTTATTATTATTATTATTCATTTCATTTATGGCATATTCATTAATAGTGGTATCGAGTTTTATATTCAGTCATTTGATCATTAATTAAAATAAAGTATTAAATGTCAAAAAATATAGCAGTGGCCACGAATAATATTTCTGCCCTATGTAAAAGAAGCTCGTAATTAATTTACATACTCTCTATTCAAATGTCGGAATACTGAAGGCCTAACCTCACTTTTTGTTAGTAATTTAATCCGCGAGTTTTTATTTGGATACAATCTGCAAAGTTATTTACAATGTATATATCCCCGTTCAAATTGAGCTTTGTTATATTACTTGAAAGTATCAAGAAAATATCTGTTTTATCAAATATTATATTTTTTTAATTTTTTCAACTTATGTTAGAAATTATCCATTTGAAATGAAACATTGATTCGAAAATGGGACTCTTTATATAGCTACCAAAAAATAAATCTCTTTACAGGATAAACTGATATGTACTGTTGTAGTACAGATAAAAATTGTGGTAAGCGGTTTTTTCGTAATTGTAGTTAACTCCACCACAAATAGTTGTTCGATTTATAGGATAATTATTCTATCCATTATCGTTTAGTTCAGCCAATAATACTCAGATAACGATGAGATACTCTCTGGCTTACTGTGTGATTTTTTTTTTATCTCTGGTTCTAGCCATTAATATTAATAACAAAAGTCACTTTTTCACGTTTTGGTAGTGAACACTATAAAAAATTTATGGAGTGAACGTGAAGTGGATAATTTTTTATTTATTTAATTCCCTCGGAGTGAATTTCACTCCAAAAATGAGTACTGACAAATATTATGAATCAAAAAATTTTGCTAAGATTAAACAAATAATTTACTCGGGGAGATACAAACACACAGAAACAAGGAGAAAAAAAAATAGTAATGATTACTAAGCTACATAGTAACCAGACTAATTTTTCGTAAAATGGTAAATAATGCTATGTAGAATAAGACTCATTACCATTTTTCTGGTAATGGTTACTATGTTACATTGAAACAACTAAAATGGTAAAAATCGCTATCTAGCATGGGAATCAGGGCTATGTAGAATGGTACTCAGTCCCATGCTGGAATAGCTGCCGTTACAGTTTAATAAGTAAGACAAGGAAGTTAACATGCGCGGACGTTTGCGCAGTAACCTGCGTGTATGTGTATTCATGTATATGTGCGATGTATATTATTAAATATTTTAATTTAGTTAATTATTATTTATCTGTTATCAAAAAATGATACTTCTTTTTGAGCAATATCTTAATTATTTCAATAGATTAATTCAATTTCTACATATATCTATTTATACTAACCTGAGTTATTTGTTTTGTCATAACCTTATATACTAAAAATGAAATAAATAAAACATCGTAAACGTTACTAGGTAACATTGTAGTGATGTCCATATACATAGTTCTCTCGTCAATGTAGAATAGTAATCAGTCTTTAAAGGGGCAAACTACCTGCATGAAAAAATTTTATATGTGAAAAAATTTATTTCAAAATATATGAATATTATAATGTGGTATATTGTACAATATATAAAATAATTTTATACTTTCGCCGCATTAATATATGATAATATATTGAGAAAAAATATATTGCTGCAATATAGGGGAGGGGGGGGGGGGGCAAAAGGGGGTACCTATGGAAATACTAAGTTTTCGATGACTAAAATACGCTGAATCTTTTTGTTTTTAATGACATTCTAGGTAAATAGACAAAATTTTTAGCTGCCGTTATAAAATAAAATATTTATTTTTGGCGGGCCAAATGGGGTACCCTCAAAAAAAGTTGAAAAAAAAAAATTCTGAGAATTGATCAAATTTCATAAAATTAAATTTTTTTTTATGTAAAATACATAAAGAAAAATTCCATTTTACAACATTGGTGGATACGAAGGCAGAAAAAAATTTTTTGTGGGGCAGAGAGGCCCCCCTCCAAAAAATGATAATTTTTTTTTTTTAATTGAATTGTTATTAATTAAAGAATAAAATATTATTTCCAAATATTTTTAGTGGTCCAACTTGCCCCAACTATAGAAAATCATTCGAAAAATGAATAAACATATTAATTTTTTTTTAATTTGACGATAAAAATATGAAAGAATGATTTTTCAGAACTTTCGGCTGGTCCATTTTGCCCCAGGTGTTATGGGTAGGGCTAAAAATGCGGAAATATATTAAATTTTTTTGAATTCGACAATAAAAATTTGAAAGAATCATTTTTTCGATTTTTCGGCTGGCCCATTTTGCCTCAGGTGTCATACGTAGGGCTTAAAATGCGCAAATACATCGGATATACAGTAATTAGATGAAAAAAAAAAAAATTTTTTTCACCAAATTTTGGGGGTACCCCGTTTTGCCTACCCTACCCCCTTTTGCCCCCCGCTCCTCTATTAATTATACATTTATCGATATAACTTTTTTTTTGTGTATGGTTAACATATGGGGCATTGCACGCCAAATCGACTACTTTTGAACCCGACCCCTTTAGATTTGTCTGAAAATTTTTACTCTTTTTCTACCCCATTAAAAACGTTTCTCATAATTTTTTCAAATTTTTTCGCCCAACTACAAAAAAGTTATAAATTATTTTAAAAAATGACTCTTTTTATTTCAAATAGTTATAACTTTCTCAAAATTCGACTGATTCGGACGTTTTTTTTTTTTTCAAAATTTTTATTGTTAAATGTACTTTTCGAAAAAAATTATTGCTACCTTTCTTCTTTGTTTTTTTTAAAGATTTTTGGAAAAAGTCAATAATTTTTCGATACTTACCATTTTTGATTTTTATTTTTATTATATAAGACTGAAATTTCCTGAAAATCTTCAAATTTTTTCAGTGATGTTTTTTCGATTTATATTTTTTTTTTTTCCAATAGAAAAAAAAAATTTTCTTCAACTAGCCTCATTTCTTACAACACCGTGCTAAAAATTTTTGAGTATTTAGAAAACTTTCAAATTGAGAAAGAAAAAAAAAATAAAAACAATAATTCTAAATAGTAATCATCAAAAAAATTTGAATTTTTTTCAAAAAATCTAGTTAAAAATTAGAAAGACTTTCTGAATAATTTTTTTTTTTTTTGTTTTTGAGAACTGCATTCAAAAACGAAGAAAATGGAGAATAGAAAGTTTCCGTTTGGTCCATTTTTGGACAAATGCTGAGAATTAAAAAAAATTCTTCTACACTCATTGTTTTATGGTTAAAATAATTTTTCGTTGAATTACCAGCATTTGTCCAAAAATGGACCAAACGGGAACTTTTTTTTTTCGTTTTCGAATGGTTTTCAGAAAAAAAAACAAAAAAAATTATTCAGAACGTCTTCTTATTTTTTGACTTGATTTTTTGAAGAAAATTCAAATTTTTTCGATGATTATTATTAAGTTATTGTTTTTAGTTTTTTTTTTTATCTAAATATAAGTTCTTTGAGCACTTTCAAAAATTGTCAGCATTGTGTTATTAGAAATAAGGCTAGTTGAAAAAAAATTTTTTTTTTAGTGGAAAAAAAAAATATAAATCCAAAAATCATCACTCTGAAAAAATTTGAGGATTTGCAGAAAAAGTCAAAGTTTTATATAATAGAAAAAAATCAAAAGTAAAAAATGGTAAATATCGAAAAATTTTTGATTTTTTCTAAAAATCAAAAAAAAAAAAAAAACAAATAAGATAGGTTGCAATAATTTTTCTGTATTTTATTCAAAAACTACAATTAAAAACAAAAATTTTGAAAAAAAAAAAAAAAATATCCCAATCAGTCAAATTTTGAAAAAGTTATAGCTATTTCAAATAAAAAAAGCCATTTTTATTAAAATTTTATAGCTTTTTTTTTGGTTGAGTGAAAAAATTTGAAAAATTATGAGAAACGTTTTTGATGGGGTAGAAAAATAGTAAAAATTTTCAGCCAAATCTAAAGGGATCGGTTTCAAAAGTGGTCGATTTGGCGTGGAATGCCCTATATGTTAAACATACACAAAAAAAGTTAATGACTAAAATTTTTTAGAATTCAATAAAAACTTATGGAATTTCATCAGCCCATCTGGTTTACAAAATATTGTAAAATCATTCTTTCACGACATGAATATTCATAAACGTTTTAATCCTAACTTAGTTACCAATTGTTCACTATAGGCGCCAGACAGATAAAGTACTTACGTCATTTATAAGGGTGCTTTGTATAAGTATATATGTATTTTGGTCAATAGATAATATTATTTAAACAATGTATTCAATATTTAATGGTTTCAAAATGTCATTATCTCAAATCTTCTATACCTGTACCTAAATAAAATGTACTATTGCCCAGAGAAAGCAGTAGACGTACAGGTATAATTATGTCGCCGGATAATCCCTTTCCTTATCTGAACCAATTCTTAAAATTATTATTAAAATGAGTCTAAATGGGAAAGTAATGGATGAAGTATCCATTGACCCTTTCCATAAAGAGCTAATTACTGATGTTTAGGTGCAAATGTCCCATTGGATCCAAAATCCCCTCCCTGAAGTATTGCAGTGTATTTAAACATCGGTCCCTAAAATTTTAACATCATTCAGTTTCAAACTCGAACTAAGTTGTCTCTGAGCATAACCAAAATCTGAAATTTCAAACCTTCTAATCGTAACGACTTTTAATTTTTATTCTCAAATTATCATGGGTGATGTGAAGTGCGTTTTATCAAGTCCACGATCGGGATCCAAACGGTGCGCCGATATTTTTGATATTAAGCATGATGCTCAATACAAAAAACCAAAACTTGAAGAAGGAAACGAAGTGACTCCATCCGAGAATTTTTTGCCGACATGTGAACTGGACGGGAATTCAAACTTTCGTCCGGTGAACATTCAACGGGCAAGGGCGGCCATTGCCGTCAATATAAAGACGAAAATGGTGCCCAGGAAGATAGTTCCAGTTCCAAAGCCAGTCGTCGTCGAGAAGGAGGTGGAACTAATCACGGTTCCTAAGGAAGTCAAACAATCTCTTCAGCGGAGGCAGTTGCGGGTGATGCAGCCAGTTTGCAAAAGCCACGAGATGTCTGGACTGTGTTCTATTCAGTGAAGAAACGACGTGCAAATTTAGTGCTAATTTGTAAATATTTTTCTGTAAATATATTTTTTTCACTAATGTACTCATATGCATATTCAAGAAACCTCATTAATTAACGTTAAATAAGGACACATATGGTAATTGTTTTTTTATCTTCTGCTAATGTTTTGTAAATATTTATATCAGTTTTACACATCTTTTTACATTTTTTTTTTCTTAATAAATTATAATAGTGAGAATTTTAAAACGTATATTAGACATAAACATATAATGATAACGTTAATTTTGTTTTTATTACATAATTTTTTTTTTTTTTTTTCAATTTTGTATAGAATTTGTTTATGACAATGGTTTCTATTTTTTAATAAAAATCTATTTTTTTGTGCCAAAAAAATTTTTTTAATATTTAAAAATAGTTCCGACATTTCCTGAATCCCATTTCTTATAAATAATATTAATTAGTATTTATAAGAATGATAAATTTAGTTTATTTTATTATTTAATTTTAATTAATATTTTTTTTTTTTTTTTAATAATTTTAATTTATTACATTTAAGTCAGTATTTATAAATAATTTTAAATATTTATTAAGTTCAAGATCAAATACCGCCGAAAATTGGGATTGAAGGTAATTATGCAATATTCATATTTATTTAATTTTTTGTAGGGGAAGGGGGCGAAAGGGGGTAGCGTAGGCAAAACGGGGTACCCTCAAATTTTTACAAAAAAAATATAATATTTTAAATGGTTTTTACATTCCAAAATAACTTTTGTAAATATAATTGAGCGTTATTTTGAATTTTTTTTGTTAAACTTTTTCAAATATCAATTGTCAGTTGAAATAAATTCATGACTTTTGTTTTATGATAAAAACTGTTAAAAATTTGTTTTTCTTCTTTTGTATTTAATAATCATACAAAATATAATTTTTTTTCATGAAAATTATTCGCAAAAAAGTTTAACTTACTCAAATTCATTTAAAATCCAGAATTTTTTTTTTTTATCTTTGTTAAGGTGTATTCCATTTTGCCCGAAAAATAAAAAATTTTTTTTTAACGGTAACTGAACATTTCTTCTATTAACTTTGAATATCATTAAAAAAAAATGATTTAGTGTATTTGAGTCCTCGAAAACTTGGTATTTCCTTAAGTACCCCGTTTTGTCCCTACCTCCCTTATAAATATAGATATTCAAAACAAAAAAAATGAGAATGAACTCAATATTATTATTATTATTATTATTATTATTATTATTATTATTATTATTATTTTACTTTTTCGTGTTTTGCATTTTGCATGGTCATATCGTTTGTTCAAATTTTCAGCATAAATGATTTTTTATTGATATAATTGTTTTTTTTTTTTTTGGCGTCTTTTTTTCGATCCTTTGGTATTGTAATATCAAATCTACTTAGAAAAGTTATTATTATCCATAATATTGAGAGAATATAAAAAATATTGTTCCGCTGCCATATCTATATGATAGAGTTATAGTTATTGTTATTAAATTTGATATCATAAAATAGATCTTGACTCGAATCCTGTGCCTTGTCACGATTTCAACTCTTTTTTATTGTCAAGTATCGAGATAAATAAATTCATCTGCGTCATTCGGATACATTTTAATTACGCGGGAAAGACGATCGTATTTATTTTCTTTCTATAAATTACTATTTTAATCATTCTATTACTAAATACGATTCGCCAAATTCGCCCCAGCTATAGAAAATCAGCCGAAAAATAGATTAATATATTAAATTTTTTTTAATTTGACGATAAAAATATTAAAGAATCATTTTTTCAGAATTTTTGGCTGGTCCATTTTGCTCTAGGTGTTATGGGTTGGGCTAAAAGTGCACAAATTTATCGGATTTATAGTAATTAGACGATAAAAAAAAAAATTTTCTTATAAAATTTTGGCGGTACCCCGTTGTACTTGCCCCCCCCCCCCTCCCCTACATAATCAAGAGAGAATAAGAAAATTTTAGTCCATGCCATTTCTTTTATGAAAATAAAAATTAAACAAATTTAATTTGGTAACAGTGAAAAAAAAATATATCAGCGACCAATAAAAAAAAATTTGACAATGTGTAGATTTTTTTTAAAGAATGTCGTGATTATACAATTGTTGTTGTTATATACCAAGTTGTATATACTGCTGTTTTTTCTTCAAGTAAATTACCAATAAATTATGTGGATCGAAAACTTGTTTTACTCAAAAATCTTCGGTACTATCAGCCTTTTATTTTACTCTACAAACTACTCTTCAATAAAACATTACTTAGACGATTGAATTGACTTTCGCACTATTGTTTAACAGTAATATAGTTTTCTTACTATACTATTGTCGATCACAGAACGATAACTCAGCTTTGAACTCTAACTCAGTTTGCTACAAAGTGTTGTAACTTGATTTTATCTTAGAATAGAACTATAATTTAACTATAATTATAGTCCAACTTTTACTTGGTTTAGATTTTCTACACAACATTAATATACTTTACTAGTATCGTTCCTACATGTAAAACGGAGTACCATGAAAAAATATTTTCATACTTAATATTCTAGTCGCTTCTCTACACCTTCTATACATTGTTTCGTTTTAAAAACGATAACCTTAAAATAAGAACATCATTTTTAATGGAAATTTCTGTTTTCATACGGAATTTTAAACTCACTCTTTTATATCTCGAGGGCACTTTATGACGCTCGAAATTTAGAGAACATAAAAAATTAATGAAAACTCGGCAATGAAGTAGTATATCGTCTAGCAAGGAACAAGACAATTTCAGACAAGGGTGAGATTTACTACTCTCGTTGAAAGTGAAGGGCGACATCACTCGAAGTCTGAAATCGGATTTATTCCTGTACCAATACTCCATTTTTCATGATTACCTCCATTGAAACTTTTAGTTTAAATATTTGAAGTCAGTCGAAATAAAATAATTTAAGACCTTGATCATTTCTATTAATTTCTGTCCAAAAACGTCGAATTTGTTGAGTATAATCGTGAGGAAAACTTTAAAAAGCAATCATTGATTATTTTTAATATCTTGAATTCTTTAAGTTTAATACGAAACGTAACTTTTTTTGAGCTCGAAAGAATACCAATTATAACATTTTTGAGCTTTCCAAGCTCGATAACAGTGAAAAGTTTTGGGGCTGGCCCTCAGGGTGAACTGTTTTTCAAACTTTGCACACCTCAAGCGTGAAAGCGCTGAGGGTGATTTATGAACGGTTTTTTTCGACTATTTTTTTCACACAAAAATATTTCTACACTCTTTTAATTACACCAAAATAGTTCAAATTATATACTAGCATATAGAGAATTTATTAAGCAACAATTTGAACCTAATATTAAGTCGATTCGTTATTTTATTAGCTTAAAATGAATTATTTTAACTCAAGAAACCATTGCTGTCAATTGTTACGTATGAAACTTCGTAAACACGATAACTCTCGATAGACACAATTAATCGGCCCAACTTTTTTTTTATTATCTTTGAATTTTTTATCACAAAACCCCTATGGAAAGTCACAATCTAACTCCTTTTAGTTTAATTGTAATTAATTAAAAACGTAAAACTAATTATTCACGAAAAATTAGCCGCCATTTTTATTTTTACTGTTATTATTTTTTTCATTTCTTCTCTCCACCAACTACTGGCAGCAGCACTAGCGTAACAGTATAGGAGAGAAAAAAAGAGCGACATCTAAGACAAAAAGGCGGGATATTTGAAAAAAAAAAAGTAAACTGAAAATAGGAAAAAAAAAATCAAACTGAAAATTATATCTTTGGGATCAAATGGAAAGTACTTAGGATTGAAATTAAGAGCTCAAACTTGGAAGGAAGTTGTGTTTCAGCATAAAGAACAATATTTTGCTTGATAAGCAACGAAAAACAAACTTTCGCCGGAAACGAAGCACCCTAATATCTATATATATATTGGTTGCTTTTTTTTTAAATTAACTGACTACGATTCTCTCTTATTTATTTCAGTAAGACAAACATAGTCAAAGGCAAATATATATACTGCAAACAGACAAGTTCTAGGAGTGCATTTCAATGGATTCACTATACATAAAACAAATTGAGAACTGTTTTATTACTTATATTCATGATGAATTGGATTTTCGTTACTTGAAAGTACTTCTGAGGACTTTATGTATTTTTTATTTTCATAAAAAAAATATCATTTATGTATAAAGAAGAAAAACTGAACTTTTGTTGACTAAGTTTGACTTTTATTTGAGTATAAGTAAAAAAGTCAGCCAGTCAGAATAAAAGGTTACATTCTGGTAAAAAATAAAATTTTTTTAGCATTGCACTCTAGAAAAAATTCAGTCGTTAAATTTTTATGAATTCTACCGAGAATAATAACAAATACTAAACAATGAATGAGATAAAAACATAAAAAGTTGTCTACTGTTTTGATATTCCAGTGATTAATAAATACAATAAATTTTATGTATATTTAGTATTTTCAATTAATTGATACATATAACAGCAATCATAACAATTCAATTAATGATGTTGTGTGCATAAATTTATATATATATATATATATATATATATATATATATATATATATATATATATATATATATATATATATATATATATCGAGAAAGATCCTACAAATATAATTTACGTGGTACGTAAATTATTCACAGAGGGTAAACAACAACAAAGAGAGTTAGCCTGAAAGCATTTTGTTTTATGATGTTCATTCGCGGCAATACTATCGGAAAATGTTTACAAAATTTTCACTTTTATATATGTATGTCGATTGTCTGAATGACAATATTTATCTTTATGATGCACATTCAGATTATTAGTTCGTATTAATTGTATAATATTGATTTCACACATTTCATATATATATGTATATTAGACTGATTCAAAAAAATCGACTATTTTTTTTCTCGAAACCCCCTACTAAATAGTTGCAGAGAGGTGAAATAAGATGCTTTTTAAAAGATGAGCTCTTAATATGAATGTTTAGAGGTTGCTCATCGTAATTTTCTATTTCTAATTTAAATAACATGGAAAAAAAACAATGTTTGGAACTTTATACTTCAAAAATTGCTCATTGTACAGATAAGCTCAGGATATAGTTTCGTAGAAAATCAAACGCTGTACAAAAAGAGTTTCTTATTATTTTTTGATAAATTCATCTGTTCAAAAGATATTGAAGCTTGAAGTCAAATTTATAGTAAATTTCGAGATCTTTTTACTTTTCTGGTGAAACTATCAGACTTTTTACAAAATGTCATGAATTCTGTTCTGTAGACAATTTCATTCCTTACAAATTATCTTTGATAACGTTTTTTCAAACTCCACATCGTTTTCTAGTTATTTTCATTTTAATGTCAAGCTCTTGAAATCCCAGATGAAAAAAAATTTTATATAACTGTATACATTTATATATGAATTATATACAATTATATACAATCGTATATAATTCTATATAAAAATGCAAAAAAGAATAATAAAACTATATACAAATGTATATATTTGTATATAATTATATAAAATTATATATAATTATATATAATCTATACGAATATAGTATGTAATTATATACAAATGTATATATTTGTATATAATTATATAGAATTGTATATAATTATATATAATCTATACAAATACAGTATGTGATTATATAAAAATATATATATTTGTATATAATTATATATAACCTATACGAAAACATTATGTGATTATATACAAATAAGATATAATTATGTACGATTGTATACAAATGGATCGGGCCATTTTTTCTATCCAATTGTATAAAATCTTTTTTCATCGGGTCGATCAGAACATCTACATTTTTGAGACTTCAAATTACAAAAATCAGATTGAGATCGATGACGAGCCTTCTTTTTAAAATTTATACATCTTTTGATATGAGTTATAATTATAACCAATCAAATTAGAACTAAAATTTATATTTTTCAATTTTGTAAATTACGATTTCATTTTTTTTAATTACACATCAAGTAATGAAATGTTAATTCAAAGTTTTCAATACTAAAAAAGTTAATTAAATAAACGGACCACTACCAATCATAGTTAGTTTTTTAATTGTTTTGATAAATTAATTGATTAATTTTTTTTTATCAAAGTTAGTTGTGGAATATTTGTTGGCAGTAGAACCGAGAAATGACATTGCGACACAGCGTGAGAACTCGTCGTGGGAAAAAAGTACAGGGAAAATGAAATAGAATGGAATTCCGTGTCTATTCGGAGGGTAAGAGGTTTAATGAAATTTATTGAATACCCACGATGCACTTAAAATTAATATAGATGCATTTATAGTTCACGCCAAACTATCCATAACCCAATATAAATCTCTAAAATGATATTAACTTTTTTATTAAACTTTCCATGAAACTCTGCAGCTAATGGGAATGACAAAATTAATAACTTATTATGAGAAGTTATGATGTTATGATTTTTCTGAATATGTAATTAAATTGTTACACATCAAGTCAAACACGGAAAAAAATCGTGATTCTAAAACAATATCATTAAGGTGCAATCTCATGCTGACGGTCGACCCTGGTTTTGAGCGTCAAAGACGGCTACGACATATAATTTCGACAAAACTGCCATCTAGAAAAATGTTAGCGTCAAGTCCAAGCGTCAAAAATGCTGCCAGTTTAAATAAGTGTCGAAAGAAGTAATCAGAATCGAAAGGACTTTTTATAGTTTTACCTCTTCTCCTTCTCCTCTCCTTATAAAGATTATCATCGAGTTCAATTTCTTTGATTCAGTGCCGAACATAAAAAATTCGAGCGTTAGAAAATAAACAATGTTTAGTTGTGACGCTAGAATTTTTATAGATGGCAGTATTCTCGAAACTATACCATGTGACCAACTTTGACGCTCAAAAGCAGCGTCAAGCATCAACATGAAATTGCACCTTTATAGTAGTTTAGGCTACATGTGGACTAAAAAGCGAATAATTTGAACGTCAAAATATCATAACCTTAAACGTCACAGTATCATAACCTTGAAGTGAATGGCGTGATCAGGATTGTCATGTTCGCTTCTTAGCCCACCTGTAGAATATATTATTGATCACAAATCGTACTATAAAGGTTCAATTTTCGAGAAGTAAAAAATATAAATTTTATTTTAAATCAAATTTTTCAAGGATATTAAGTCTATCGTATACAATACATATCATATGAGCGACAAAAAGTAATGCGTTGTCGCAACGTGTGGTGGCGTTTCACTCGCTTCAAGTATAACCACGTCGTTAGTTACAGATTACAGAGAGCAACATTAAATGAAGTAACTGGTCGTGACATCTTATTACTGCGGTAGCATAATAAAGTTAAAACTGTGGTTATAGGCTATTTAGTGTACTAGTGCGTTTACACGCACAACTTACAGCTTCCGGAAATTGAACTTTCAAAGCAGGTGTTGCAAAAATGATATTACAATATAGTATTGCACATTCGGTACAAGTTTAGAATGTCAGTGATACCAATTCTTTATTAGTTTGTGCGCAGGTTATAAACTGGATTTTTTTACTTTCAAATTAGTTATTTTCGGTTTTACTTTTGAAAGAAGGTAATGAAAATTCTATTATTTGAAATAAATTTATAAACAAAAAATGAATGCCATTTTTATTTTTAGTATTACATAAAAACGGAATCAAAATAAGATTTTTAGGTTATGATTGTGGCGGAAATGAACTATAGTTAACAGTAGTACGCATGATAAATTAATTAAAAATAATATATAGAAAAATTAACTAACCTCAATATAGTTTTTAGTAGTTGTAACATTTTGACGTTCATATGCTCGAGGTGATTCGAAAACTTCTGACGTGACATCAAAATCCAGTTTAAATTAATTTTTTAGTGGATATAACTTTTAAGCTTTTGAGTAAAGGAAAAAATTGAGTTTGTCAAAACTTGTGTACTCATTTTTTTTTTTTTAATTCAATAAATAAAACCCTCATCAATATTATTCAATATTTCATTGATGTCGCTAACGAAAATTGAACCTTTTTTATTTTCTGAAGTAATTATTAATTTTTAATTATAACAGAAATTTTATTTTTTTATTCGCTTTTTTACTATTTTTCAAGTTAATAACAAGTAATTACAGATGCGTGTTAATAAAGAGAGTTAATTATGCTTTATTATGTTCTTCACGAGCGTCACAAAAAATACGGAAGAAAATAATTTTTTTTTTTTTTTTTTTACAAAAATAATAAATAGTCGCATAGAAAGGTGCAATAAAAAAAAGTTCAATCACTGATTTTTTTTTAGGTGAGCACGCGCATAAAGTAGAAAGAGTGTTTGGAAATAGATGTAACATATATATATGACTCCACCTACCGTCGAGTCTTAATTATAAAATGGAATATATTTTTTTTTTTTTGTCACATGATGCATTTTTAGCTCTACTATGAATTCTAACAGAGCCAACGTTGACGTGAAACGTCAAAGTTCTCTCAGGCTTGTCCAATTACAACTCGTAGAAAGTTTTTATTTTTTTATTATTATTATTATTATTATTTCTCATGTGTAGTATTTCATGTGTATGCATTCATACATTTTGTATATGACATATAGCATACGTAAATAAATTAAACTAACATCTGATTTCACACCAATCGTAATTTATTTTCTCTTTAGAAAATCTAAAAAAAAATTGATTAAGTCAATGCTATTAATAAGAAAATAAAATAAATTTTCAAATAAATAAAATAGTTGAATAAAAATATATTTTTTAATTAGTTTTACTTTTAAGGATTTCATTACCTCAATAATAATTTTGCTACTCTGTTATATATAAATTTTAATTTATTTAGATCTGCATGAAATTGAATTTAATCTAGTAATCTAATTTAATTAACGTACGTTGAGTTTAAGCTAATACGAATCAGGATTGGTTGTATTACCTGGAGAATATTACTGGCGCAATTTGCGCCAACACTACATTGTCTATATCATTGATACTCAAGGATCAAACTGATTTCACTGGAAAATATTAAACATCATAGTTATAATTTTTTATGAATAAAAGTACTTTCGATATTTTTTTAAATTTAAAGTAACGAAATTTATTTCAATTTTAGTTATTATTTAACCCGAAAAAAAATAATTTAGATCTCAAAAGATCTGATAAGATCAATGTAGATCAAATTTGTTCTTGATTTTGGATCTACAATAATCCCAATATTTTTACTTAGATCTATTCAGATTAATACACATCCCTTCAGATCAAATTTTGTTTTAAAAAGTTCTGCAATACCTTTTTTAAATTAAAATTTCGATTTTCGAAATTTTGTAATTTGCATATGTCCATAATTAATCTATCATCTAGCTCTGCAAATCTATACGGAGAGAAAAAAATAGTTCTGATTACTATGTAGAATGGTAACTATTACTATGTTACATAGAAACGAGGGTTTTTTAGCGTCGAAAGTCACCGGGCAGAGTAATCCCTCCCATTCTACATAGTAACGGTGGCTATGCTAGCATAGGACTGATTACCACTCTACATCGACGAGAGAACTATGTAAATGGACATCACTACAATGTTATCTTGTAACGTTTACGATGTTTTATTTATTTCATTTTTAGTAAATAAGGTTATGATAAAACAAATAACTCAGGTTACTATAAATAGATATATGTGTAGAAATTGAATTAATCTATTGAAATAATTAAGATATTGCTCAAAAAGAAGTATCATTTTTTGATAACAGATAAATAATAATTAAATAAATTAAAATATTTAATAATATACATCGCACATATACATGAATACACATACACGCAGGTTACTGCGTAAACGTCCGCGCATGTTAACTTCCTTGTCTTACTTATTAAACTGTAACGGCAGCTATTCCAGCATGGGACTGAGTACCATTCTACATAGCCCTGATTCCCATGCTAGATAGCGATTTTTACCATTTTAGTTGTTTCAATGTAACATAGTAACCATTACCAGAAAAATGGTAATGAGTCTTATTCTACATAGCATTATTTACCATTTTACAAAAAATTAGTCTGGTTACTATGTAGCATAGTAATCATTACTATTCTTTTCCCTCCGTGTAGATAGATCTTAATTACATCAAAAATAAGATCTTGTATAAGTAAGTTATCAGATTAGTTCTTATCAGCTTACAGTACATCTATCGAAGACTTGGTAATTAACAGGCTTCCAAAATTAAATTCCAGTAATATATACTGTATGATTGAATGTTGAGCTATACCACTTGACTACCTCTTATATTGCGTGTCACGTATATTTATATGAATTCATGCATCCAGCTAAATTACGATCGTTGTTTGTCGACTAACTTAAATATTTACAGAAGGCTTTATATCCATTTAATTACGCTCATTAATTGAAATTTCTAATTAATGCTCATTTTAATCCATGTATATTCGACTGTGTCAGGAAACGAAAATTTCTTTATTTCGATTAAATATACCTCAGAAGATACTTTAATAAGCAAAGAAAATTCTTTTAAAATTTTAGCTTAATATCTCGAAAATTGAGTTTGCACATGGGGAGGGGGGTCTCCTTTCCTATTTAAAATACATAGGAATTTTTTTTTTTATTTTGTAAGTAACTATATGTTGAATTTTTTTTCTGAATTTTAGGCTACATGGTCTTATAGGAAATTTAATTCCCTACAAAAAAGGTCATTAGAAGCATTTGCCTAAAGTTTATGGAAAAAAAATTACAGAGAACGAAATTTCAGGGAAAAAGACAAATTTTTTGTTTTTCTTTCATTAACTACCCGGGATTTTTTTTTTTCGATTTTGCAATTAAGGCTCTCATAGAAAATTTAATTGTCCACAGAAATTCTGAAGTTCATTCTTATGCAGCTGTTAAAAAAAAGTCAGACCTTCGAGGTTCAAGACTGTAAAGTAAAAGAAAAAAAATAGAATCCTTGAGAAATCGAAATTTTTTTTTTCAGTTTTTTCAAAATTTTATTGTAATAAAAACTTGAAATACAAGTTTATTGTATACAGACTCCATAAGTCCACAGTTGAATTTTAGAAACCAAAACGAAAAGAGAAATTTTTAAGAACTTTTTCATTGAGCCTAAAAAAAAGTGAAATATGACGAAAATTAAAGTAATTACGCTGGTTTAAAAAATTAGGGTGTGCTCAACCCCAAAGTAGGAGATTTTTTACATACAGATAGTGTAAGGTGACCTAGGGTTAAAAAAATCTTGAAAGTTGACGTAAAAAAGTTGGTAATAATTCAAGACAGATGCCTATAAATTAAACGCTCAACTCGCGCCTGTTCACACAAACTCAATGAATATAGATTAGTCGGCACTTTTATATTTTTAGAAGTGAAAATAAAAAAAAATTGCTGTTTTACACTTTACTTAAAAAAGTTTTTCCTCTAATGGATTAATTAAAAAAAATTTTCAATTTATTTCAAATCTTTATGTAATGATTCTTTTTGAAGTTAATTTATTTTTAATTCAGCAACTTATATTTATACATTCGTCAAAATAAATTTAACCCAGTAAATAATGATAGTAATAATTTAATAAAACGAATGAAAAATAAAAAATAAATATTGAAAGTTTTCTTCTTTACGATAACTATTTATTTTCTTATTAAATAAAAGAAGAGATGTAAGAAAGAGGTGCTGTAATTGTAACAGAGGGATATTATAACATTCCCGGGTCTAAAAATTTAACCTGATTTTAGTCTAATTGGTCTGCATTTGAACGAGTTGATCTGGTTTTTATCTTTTATGAAAATTTTAAGCTGTTTTTGATCTGTTGTTTTAAAAAACTATTGCTTTACAGAAAAATTTTAGTTCTGAAAATTTGCAAGGACAAAACTAAACTAAATCATGGACGTAATATTTCTGTTTATGGACGGTATTTATAAAAAATATTCAAAATTCTAGAATTGCATATCTTTTGTTTACCATTTATTTAGTGTCTTTTGCTTAAAAATGGCGGCAGTTAACAATAGTTTGACAACTTTATTTTTTAGTTGTCTTGACTAAATATTTGTGATATGAAATAAAAGTAATAAAATTGCTCTTGAAATATCAAGGAATTTTTCTTATTTACTGAATAAAATCGAAAAATATTTCGGTATTAGAAACCATCAAAATTTCTTGTGACATTTTATTATGAAAGCGCATTGCCCTTACGGAAGAAAACTAATCAGCACTAATGCGGAACACAAATGCTTTAGTTTTTTTGCGCACTAATCGTTTAGTGGCATTAGTGCGTTTAGTGCCATAAGTGCGTTTAGTGTAATTAGTGTGTTTAATGTCATTAATTTGAATTTGACAGTAGAGTAGAACCCACTATTCGGATTACTAATGAACACTATTGAAACCTGGTTAGCACATCACTTCCAGTAATTTTGTAAGATTCGCTAATCAGACTACTAATGATCACTAATAAAACGCTGATCAACAATAATCACTTCCAATAGTGCTGCCAGACTCAGTATTCGGAGTACTAATGATCACAAATGCAACACTTATCACTTTCGATAATGTTGCAAGATCCATTAACCAGAGTACTAATGAACATTAATAGAACACTAATAGAACATTATTCAAAACAAACCACTATCAATAGTCTTGCAAGACCCATTACTACTCCGACTAATAGACACAAATAGAACATTATTCAAAACTAGCCACTTCCAAAAGTGTTGCAAGATCCATTAGTACTCCGTCTAATGAACACTAATAGAACATTATTCAAAACTAGCCACTTCCAATAGTGTTGCAAAATCCATTAGTACTCCGACTAGTGAACACCAATACAACACTATTAACACTAATCACTTCCTATAGTGCTGCCGGACTCAGTGTTTGGAGTACTGATGGTCACAAATGGAACACATCACTTCCGATAATGTTGCAAGATTCATTAGCCAGAGTACTAATGAACACTAATAGAACATTATTCAAAACTAACCACTATCAATAGTATTGCAAGACCCATTATTACTCCGACTAATAGACACTAATAGAACATTATTCAAAACTAAACGCTTTCAATAGTGTTGCAAGATTCATTAGTCGAAGTACTAATGAACACTAATTCAACACTATCCAACACTAATTACATCCAATAGTGCTGTAAAATTCACTAATCAGAGTACTAATGGTCACTAATGATAACTAATAATAAAACACTTATCAACACTAATGAATTTTTAATAGTGTTCATGGTGTTCATTACTTTTTTTCGTAAGGGTAGTATATTTCCCATTTATTAAAGCTTCAAGGCTTAATTTCTGGCGTGACAAGGCAACTCGAACTCATAGTTTCAGTTATTGAGGCGCTTCATTTTAATAAAAGTAAACTTTCGTATTATATATTTGGATTTCATTAGAAGCAGAATGAAAGTTATAACATATATATTTTTATGATCTTTTTCAGGCTCTATTGTTGCGAAAAAAAGTTTTTTTCGATGTCATAATTTTTTGTTATCCGTAAATTTTTTTAAAGTTTCGTTGCTAGAAGAGTTTAGTAAGTTTCCAGCCGAATCGATTTGGTCTATTCAGTGAAAGAAAATGCACGCATGTGTGAAATTGAAACATATTTGAGTCTTCTTTAAACATTTCAAACCTTATTGTTTCTATGTGTACTTAAAAAAACTAACTAATGCTTTTGAGGTAGACCGGAATTCCGACACTCGCGTGTTGGCATCATTTGCTTGCAGCTTGCAATGCCAATGCAGAACGTTGCCAAAAGCATATTCTCTCTCTCTCTCTGATACAGTATACTCATGAATTTCCTGTACAAATATTTAAACACAATCAAACGCCTTTGCATATTTAAAATATCACTAATACTTAAACCCAGAAATAAAGTTCTCAATTACAAGTCATGGATTAGATTAATGGTATCATTTTTAGAATTTCCTCGATGATGCGTCGGTAAGAAAAATTTTCTAAAGTTGCGATAAGCAAAATTATTAAAAATTTGCAAAAAAAAAAATTGCTTCATTTCAATCATTCATTTTTTTTTTGTAACTTCCCGCTAAGAAAATTGCAAATTTTCAAAAATTCGGGAAGTTATTGGTTTCACCCCGATTTGTGAAAATCGAAATTCCAATAGATGTCGACGTTTTGAGGTTCTAGGAAGCTATTCTGACTAAATTCAAGATGATGTCCGAGTGTATGTATGTATGCATGTACGTACGTACGTACGTATGTAAATATCTTTAACTTTTGAACGGATGAACCGATTTTTATCGTCAAGGTGTTATTCGACGCGGTTTGTCAATATCTCGAAGCTGAAAAAAAATTGAGCTTGATCGGTAGGGCTCGTTCGGAGATATTCCAAAAATAAACTTTTTTCAAAAATGTTTTTTTCGGATAACTTTTTACGGGCTCGATGGATTGATTCCAAAATCAACTGGGCTCTGAAGCCTCATAAAGCGCGTCGAATGCCACCCCAACCATCAAAATCGGTTAATTCTTTCAAGAGATACCGTTGTCGAAAGGATTAAAAAAAAAAAATTTTTTTTAGTATTTTTGAAATTTCTCAAAAATGATTCGATAAATAAATTTCAAAGTCTGATCAGTTGTAGAACGCAATAAAACGCGTCGATTGCCAACTTAACCATCTCAATCGCTTTATTAGTTCGAGAGATATCGTTTGAGAAAAAAATGGTAAAAAACGTTTTTTTTTTCGAAAACAAAGGCAAACAAAAGTATTTTCGAGCTCGAAGAGCTCGAAAATGTATCCACAACAATTTTTCGAGCTCAAGGAGCTCGAAAACGGCGGGAAGTTTTGAGGCTGGCCCGCAGGGTCAACTGACAAACCGATTTTTTCTTATTAAGGGCGTAATTTCTAAAGAAAATTTATAGTTTATCAAAACGTTTATCGGAAGTTTAAATCGCGAATACTTTCTGTAAATAACAAGTATTTAATTTCATAATAAAACTGAGAGTAAACATCAGAAAAGCAGTAAGAAGCTTTGGAAAAAAGCTCCAACAAAATTTAGCAAGTTAAAACTATATTCTGACAAAGTTGTAACAAAGTAAGAGAGATTTATTCAAGAAGATATATAACGTAAATTAAGAACGAAAGTTTAAGATAATTGACGTCATCAGTACATATTAGCTCTGCATAATTCAAAAGTGAATTAAACATTGACTATTCAATTAATATTTACATTTTCATTAACTCAATTGTTTACATTATAAAATATTCAAATGACAATACAGTGATTTTTTTTTTCAACTCGATATTTTTCTTGTTATGCCCGCGTTGAAAAATTAGATCCGTGGCAAAATAAATCATAAATTCAAATATTTTTTATTCAATTCAGGTTTCTAAATAGTATTTATTTTTGTGAATAAGGTTAGTGTTGTATTTGTGATCATTAGTACTCCAAATACTGAGTCTGGCAGCACTATTGGAAGTGATTAGTGTTAATTAGCGTTTTATTAATTATCATTAGTAGTCTGATTAGTAAATCTTACAAAATTACTGGAAGTGATGTGCTAACCAGGTTTCAATAGTGTTCATTAGTAATCCGAATAGTTGCTACTACACTGCTATAAAATTCAAATTAATGACATCAAACTATCAGATAATAGTTTGTTCAAAACTTTAATATATCCCAAGTCTAAAATAAAACTTGATTCAGGTTGGCTTTACCTTAACTTTTTTCAAAGTTATCGACATGCCGAAGATTTTCCGATAAGATTTCGACTTTTTTACTTAAATTAAAATTTTGGCAACTTTTAGATGTTTTTTCATCTTAGTTTGAAGTTATTCGTCTTCACAACGAGCACGATAGTTATTCACCTTACTTTTGATTTGCTGAACCAAGTCGAAAAAAAATTCATGAAACTGAAACTAGCGGCCGTAATAAGTAGCAGCCACGCAAAAAATTGCTGGCCGCTACTTATTACGGCTGCTACCTTCAGCTTCTTAAAAAAATTCTTTATTTGCTTCACTTTAAATTTGCTCATCCAAGTCAAAAGCAACGAGTATTTTTTCGCGTTTCATCTTAGTTTTGACTTTTTCGTCTTATTATTTAAGCCGAATAAGTCAAATAAAGTCAATTTTAACCAGGTTTTGATTCTTTTATCTTAAATCATGACTAAGTAAACCAGTTAAGTCTAAACCAAGGTGAAAACTCATTGTATTCCATATTTCCGTGAAAAAAAAAGGCCGTTTGTTTTGTGAAAAACCTCTAAATTTCGACTCGGTGAACCACGTCTAAATCAAGTTTTATTTTTGACCAGGGTAATATTCTGTGTTTATATTACTAACAAGGAAATAAAAACTTGATATAAAAAATAATTTAAATTCGAAAAATGTCAAATTTATCAGGATGGTGTAAAAATGTTAGTAAGCTAGGCAAATATTGAGCTTTAGCTGCCGGTGACAGACATGGGAAAAAGTGTAGGGTCGCGAAAAAAAAATAACTCAAGCCTGCGGGTGATTTTGATGAGGATCTTTTTTATGTGACTTTTATTTATTCTTTTTTTCTCTTATTCTGAGACCATTTTCAAATCTTTCGTTTAACTTTCTCATATTAGTTTGTGTCGTATTCAAAAAATGAAAGCAATATATATATTTCAGGAGAAAGAAAGAGAGAGAAAGTTATTTATTTAAAAATTGTGAAAAATTTTCAATTCACTATTTTTAAATTAATGTTTACATATTGTAGAATTATATTCAAGTGCAAACATAAATACGTTGTTGGTAAGTTTTTATTTACTTTGTCATGAATTTAATGTTTGTTCAATTTTCGATAAAAAAATTTTTTCTGGCTTCACGTTTATTTTCAAGTTAAATCTAATAAAGTTTATTTTATTTTTTTTTTTTTTTTAATAGTAATTATTAATGTTTGGTTTGACTGAGTTTAATTAAAAAAATCTTTTTTTATCGTTATTTATATTTATTTAAAAATAGTTACTTTATAATTTGAAAAAAAAAAAATTTATAAATTTTTCAGAACAGTTTTTATAAATAAAAAATAAATAGTAATAAATCAAAATAACAGAACAAAATCCTTTGAAATAATACTCAAATTAACATGACATTTAAAATAAAATATTAAACCGCGAATTTTAGAAGTAGTGTTGTAACAGCTGGAGAAACAGGTGCCTAGTCCAATTCCCCCATATGTGTTTACCGCATTCACATTAACGAGACACGACTAAAATAAAAAATATGAAATGAAAATGCCCGAGGGTATATCTCGAGGACAGTTACATTATTAAAGCGGTTTGTACACACGTTATTGTACAAAGTGGAAAAACATTATTGATGGTTAATGGCAATGTACAAGAGCTTTCAAAATACTTGAACGGCTAATATATTTTACTTTGAACATAATTAATTAATTAATTAATTAATTAGTTTAGTAGAACAACCAAAATTTTATGCTGAAAGCTTGAAAACAAATTTGTGGTTTATATTTTTCCACTTTGAATAATCAATTGAAAATTAATATAAAATAAAATTTATTATTGAAAAATTTATCAGATTCATGACATGAAATGAATGACGTATTAATTAACTTTTGTCATCTACTGTACGTAAAAAATTTGACGTAGTTTTACTAGATGAATTTGACATGATGTTGAAGAGAAAAAATTATTAATACAACTTGATTTAAGTTGTCTTTCACAATGATATAAATTATTGTAGAATTATTTTCATCAGGAAATTATATTCCAGGTCTTTGTCTTGAGCTTGACCTATCGGAGATTTCCTACCTTATCTTTCGCGTATATTTCACCCAATCATGATTCCGCTGATTACCAACAACATAAAAGGTTCGACAAGTCAGGCAAAGATTTAATCAAGCCTTAAGACCGATTAAAGACCAGTTTGGGTCTCAAAAACAAGCAATAGATCTGTTAAAACCCGTGGAAGAAAGCTCAGTCTGAAACAGATAAGAATGAGACCAGGTGATAAAAGAAGGGCTGAGGATTTGCCAGGAACTGATAGACCTGCTAAAAAATCCAGAGTATCGATCTTGGAGAAAAGAATGAAAAATGTGTTTGAAGTATTGCTAAGTAACATAGAAGGAGGGAAAGAAAGCGACAGGTCTGCTTATTCGGAGTCAGAGGACTCTTACGAAGATGGCTTGGAGGAACAGAGCTTTACAAAACAGTGTAGGCAAGATATTCTGGACTGGGAACCACCGGCTTTGCTACTGATGCATGAGAACCACGCAGTTAATTAAGAAAATCTGTCGCTGATACCTCAAGTAAAAGAAAGTGCGTCATTGATACCATCTAACATCAAAGATCAAGGCACAAGATATCGCTTGTTAGAAGCTTGGAACACAGAACTGGAATAGGATCAGGTATAAGGATGTGCAAAAAAATCCCAAGCCTCTTCAGTATTTGACGTACTGAAAGTGAATGATCAATTAGAGGAGCCTGTGTATAAGTTCTTTGGCAATTCGCTGTTAGAACGAGTTGAGGAAATGGCAGGAACAATCCCAGACGGGTTGTTGAGACAAAGGCAGAAGATCCCTGAAGAGGTACAGAATATCACACAGAAGTATCTGGTGGTATATGAAGATAATGAACGTCATAATGCTTAAGCATGAAACCTAAATTCAACCGCACTTCGAATAGTGCGGGATTCTCTCAAACTCAGATATCCAAAGCTGAGACATTAGCTGCTTTATCTTCCTTCCGTATAACCAAAAGATACAAAAAGAGCTCCTCGAGACTTTGAAAAAGGAGGATTAAGGAAAAGGAAGCATCGGTTTAAAAGATTATGACTACCAGTTTCAACGAGATCAGTTGAAGGTACGCCTTTTTCTAACAACGGATGCATCGGAGAAGGGATGGGGATTTCACCTGAGCATTTAGTCGGTGTGCTGCAATCTGACAACAGGATGGTTGTAGCATATACAAGGAAAAAGGTGGCATGAGGTCCAAGATTCTCCAGACGGTAGTCAAGGACGTACTTATCTTGTGTCACTAGGCTCAGATTCGTTTAACTCTATTTTATCTATCACGGCTGTAAAAATGTTGGGCAGATAGACTGTCATGGGCTCTACCACTCACCTGCTGACATCTGAAAGAAGATCTGACTCAGATACTATTCAAGAAATGGGAAAAACCATAGGTAGACCCTTTTGCAACGAGGCGATCCAAGATTATCAATGCTTATGTGACCTTGGAAGTCAGCGACCAGAAGGCAGCGTTCATCAACCCATTTAGCAGGAGATGGGAGGTGGACCTTACCTGGGTGTGCCCACCTCCTCTGCTGATCCCAGAAGTTCTCCACCACTTGAACTTAATGAAAGGGTATTTCTGGTGGTAGCACTTTGTTAAGAGAAAATAATCGGGAGAGCACAGTTGAAGAGCAGATAGCGTATCAGCCCCCTTCGAGTTAAGGAACTTGGGGAGGATAGATTGAGTGCAAATCCACTAGTAAGATCGATGTTAAAAGCTATTGGTATTGGTAAAGCAGCTAAAGCAACTCCAGTCAAGAGCATCTGGAACATACAGATTTCAATTGAGTCGTTGAAGAATCATCTTTCAGAGAAAGACAAGTGTTTTCCAGGTGGCAAGGTATGAGGCTATCCTGCTGTCATTCGCGTCTGGACGGTGAGTTTATAACTTGACACTTCTGTCCATTGGTCCGAAAGAGTTTGAGTCTCAGCGGAATTCAGTCTCCTTTTGGCCAGTGTTTGGGTCTAAGACGGACAGTATCTGTCACAGATAGTCAGGTTGGAGGTTGACGGAAGCAACCCTGCGAGAATTTGACGTAGACTGCTGGGTTAAACGACTGATAACCTTATCTGCTGATAGACAAGAAGCAGTACTAAGCCTGAGCAAACTGTTTGTCACAACGAAAGGCAGAGTTGAAGAAGCTTCAAGGGCTGTAATTGGTGGCTGGCTTCGCATGCGGACTGGGGGTTTTTTTTTTTTTTTGTAAAATTTCGAAACTTGGAGTGACGGAGTGAATTCACTCAAAATTTACTCCTGATTTTTACGATTTATGAGTGAATCGAAAATCGATTGGCGTTATCATTTATTCTAAAAAGGTCAATTTTATCATTAATTCTTGCTCTTAATGTTCTTTTGAATGCTTTAGTGTAAAAAACACGAAACGTAGAATTTAAAAAAAAATTAGTGGTTAAAATTACTACTTAGTTCAAGAGATACTTTCATTTTACAATTATTATAATTAACGTTCTTAACTTTGCTGTAAGGATGCTCATGTGCAATTCGTTATGTCATTTTAATTATAACATATTGTCATTATGTGAGATAATTTATATAATATGCGTCTTTCTTTGTGTAACCCACTTTTTTATACATATACTTTAATTATGTTAATTATTTTTTCAAGTAGACTCTTGAGGCAACTGTAGGCAGAAGTTTATCAAGACATAAAGAGGGTTAGGACTTTTCTCTGCGATGTCGCGTCAACTGTTTTATAATTGTTATATCAATTTTTTAATAAACTGTACAGTTAGTGTCATTGTTTCATTGAATTTAAATATAATTACTATTTTTAAAAACCTATCAAAAAAATTTAATTAAAATTTAGATAAATAAGTTACTATTTACATTTTTATTTTTTCTTAATATTTGACGTTATCTCTAACAACATTATGAAATAAAATTTAAATTTAACTCTGACTCTTGTAATGGTAAACTTAAAATTAAAAAAGTTCATAATTAAAAAAACTTAAAAAAAAAAAAAAAATGATTAAATTTTATAATTTCATATACTGGAAACTGCATATTAAAAAAAGTACAAACAACTGGTTGTAGAATAAGTAATTTTTGTTTTGTAATAAATATTTATGCCATATAATTTTGACCCTTTTGAATTTGTTGTTGAAAATTTTATACTTCGTATAAAAGTGTCAATATTTTGGCTACTCATGTAAAAAAAAAAAAAATCAATTATGAAAAATATTCGAAAAGACACTTTTTAGCAAAGTTTAAAAATTTAGGACAGATGTTGAAATCGATTCAGTACTTCTTCTTAATGTTTTATTAACTTATTTAAAGCATCAAAAAATTTTGTTAAAAGTGACAATTTGACTTTAATTATTAGTCTTAAATTTTTAAAAGTAACTAAAATTATTCCTAAAAAATTCAATTTGACTCAAATTTTTAACTTTCTAATGCAAAACTGATTTTTTTTTTGCATGCAGATACATGTTAAATAATAGTAGTAGCTGTATGTAATATTAAATATTAGTTATTTTTGTTATTTTATCAATATTACCGCAATATTGAAACGATTTTTCAAAAGTATCCTTACTAAGGCAATAACATTAATCACAGCCGCTTCATTGAACTTGAACGTTCTATAGTCTCGATTGAGAGCACTAATTTATGATGAATAGGTTCAAAAATTTTTTATAATTCAAATATAACAGAAAAAAATATAAATCTTATTCAAGTTTTTTATTAGATTTTCGTATCCAAAATTTTAGTAATGGATCTTTTTGATATATTTATTTTATGGAAATTTAAAAATCAGTAATTACAGATTCTAAGTAAACGAATGAATAAAAAAATTACTTATATAAGCAACTTACTGTTTTCTCGAATTCGAATTTAATTGCACACCTCGAACGCGAAGCGGAGAGGTTGTGCTTTATAACGGACTTGTCAAGGTCACGCGATTTTTTCGCATTAAACGGTATATATTATTTTCATATCACACTTACACATTATAAAAAACACATCAATCTAAAGAGGAAACACTAATTAATAAAACTGATCCTTTCATTAAGTTGTCCGATACGTATTATAATAAAAAAAAGTTCAATAAAAAATATGTATCGTGGACGTGAGTTAGTCTGTAGTCCAAAAAAAGTATGTGGCACGGATATCTCGTGAACGGCTTGACAAAATGACTTTGTTTTTTTTCACTGTCTTCAGAATTACGCAAAGAAAATCCTTTTCGAAAATCACTACTGTAGTCCTTCTCGTTTTTTTTTATGATAAATCATTTCTGTTAAAACTGTCACCATGTTAACAAACACACACACTGCAGCCATTTTTTTATTTTATCGGGAATGTTTTTTTTTATCATCGAACTTTGCTGATATCATAAGGTTCTACTTTACCATCTGATAATTTTTTTTTATCGCCAACTGTCATAAAATTAACTAAATTAAAAAAAAAAAAACGCGACGAATTTCTTTCTAGACGTTTATTAAAAAATTTTTTAATCAAAAATGGAAGTTAATAAGTTATATATTTTATTGTAACATGAACGTTCGAGGTGTGCACTTTTGGATTTCCCAAATTTTTTTCAGTTATTTATTATTTGCCACATGCAAGTGAGCAAAAAAAAAGTCTGTAATTATTTTGTCTTTTATCCATGATAAAGTTTTCTATTAAAGAAATATAATTTTTTCTAAAGCTCTGCACGTAGTTTTTTACACTTACAAAGCACACTGGGGTTTTGATATTATATTGTAATTTCATAGTCCGACGATCATTGTCTCATTAGTATGTATGTGAATAAAAAACTGCTGAGTAAAACTTGTTTAAACAATAATTTTAATTTAAATTTAACATTATTTTCTAACACAAAACAATCCTGCTGAGATAGTAATACTATATTTTATATTTTTTAACTGTAATTTTCTTACATTATTTTAATAAACGTTTTATAATAGGATGTCTCATGTTAAAGTAGAAAAAAAAAGTAAAAGAGAGCAGATGCATAAAAGAAAAAGGGCTTTTGAATAAACAAAGAAAACGAACCATTTTTAAACGCAATTGTCTAGTGCTTTTTGTTCCTCAGTTCTATTGTTTTTATTCGAATGTACACACATAGTTTTTTTGTCATTTTTTCATAACTTTAAAAATTTTTTTGCTTTCTTTATTTGCCCATTTTTTGCGTTTATAACTTTTACTTTTTTTCGAGTTAAATGGGTATGACGACAATTTTTATGACTATGACAAATTATTATGGAATTACCACACGTTTGAAATATTTCTAACCTCAAATTTATTTATTTTCTTGTTAAACTTCTACGTGAAGAAGGTAAACTCAGTTGAATTCCTTCAGAATTCATACATGTCAGCATTCAATTCACGAGACAAATCACAAACTTGCACTTGAATTTTTCATCGATGCTTCATATAATTGATTTATAGAAAGAACGTCAAATAATTCAACAAAATTTATGTAATTTTTATCATACAAAATTTATCATAATTGCGAAGTCATGTAGGGGAGAATAAAACACGACGGGGTACTTAATCCAGTAATTAATTATTGTCGATTTCCATTACTGTACACAATTCGTTTCCATTTATTTTTTACAAATCCGTGATTATTTTAAAAAATTTTTTATTTTCCGAGACCGGATGACCCTGATTGAGAAAAATGATTTGCTCCATGTTAAGTGTATATCTATATATCAGTCCATTCAAATTGTTTTAAATCATTTCAAATTGTTTTGAATTATTTCAAATCATTTTTTTTTATCAGGGGGTTTTTTCTACACTTAGATTTACTTTTGTTACTTTAAATGATTTAATTTCATTTATATTTAACAAATCTCTACACGGAGAAAAAAATATAGTAAATTTTACTAAAAAATATGATAATAATTACTAAATTTCGATAGTAATCTTGAAACGCTTATGATTTATATGAAAAATTCATAAACAGATAAGTATATTTTATAACTCGTTTACTAATTTCTCATATAATGGTTATGGAAAATCTCCTATATGGCATATCAATTTTTAGTTACATTTAGTAAATTTTACTATCTCTGTTCAGCAAATTTTACTATCCCGTTTAGTGAATTTTACTATATTAGTATGGAAAAAAATTAAATTAAATTTTTATTAGCTTTTAAATTTTTATTATTATTGCTATCATTTTGATTATTATTGTTATTTATGTCATCTGTATTGGTGTTGTTGTCGATTTTCTTTTTTTAAAAAATCACTTGTTTCAACCGAGATTCGAACCCTGATCTCCCGCGCGCGAGTCCTTTCCTATGTCTGACGGACCGATGACTCCTTTGGATAAAAGTTTCTGAACTTGTAATAGATATTTGTGTGTACTATCCCCACCAACTTTTAATTTTATCTATACACAGTAGAATTTACTATACAGATAGTAAAAAAATATAATCGTGTTAGCAAAAAAAACATTGCGTATAGTAATTTTTAATATTTTGTATAGTAACAAATCCTATATTGTACTAGAAAATTTACTTTCTTTAATTTGTATTTATCAATAGTACTTATAGTAAAATTTACTATACAAATAGTAAAAAATATAATCGTCTTAGCAAAAAATACATAACGCATAGTAATTTTTAATATATTATTACGTAATTATTACTAACTACTAAATTCTACTAAATGTTTAATAATAATTACAATGCAGAATGTATTTTTTCATATCTATTAGTAAATTTTACTATAGTATTGTAAGTTTTACTATACTTTTTTCTCCATGTATTCATTTTTCATTATTTTCAATTTAAAAGATGTTTTCTGAAATAAGACAATGTACTGGAAAAAATAATTAATTTCATAATAATTCGAAAGAGTTTCCTTTTATTTTTTATTACATACTCCATTTCTGCACAAACATTTTATACCCGGAAGTTAAAAAAAATTGATATTGAAATATTTTTTTTGCGAAACAATATAACCAATTATTTGAATTAATAGTGTTTTAATTTTGTTTTCTCGAAAGTGGAATTAAAAATTTTTGTGCTTTCATTATATAACATTTTTTTAACTGTATGCTGGATACAACGACAAAGCGATACATTTTTTTTTTAAGTTTCAACGAGAACACGAAAAAAAAGTTTATAAAAATACTATAAAATAAAAAAATAATCTGCATCACACTAAACACGTAAAAATTGAATGTGAAAATTTTTTTGTGGAAATAAAGTTTTCTCTTCAGTATATTGTTCCCAGAGGGCGAAAAATGTCGGGTGTATAGAACGACAGTACGATTTGAAGAATGCAAATTGAAACAACGTACTGAATCACGTGATGTAGTCAGCGTGGAAACGCGGTAGTAGGGTAACGAAGCCAATAGGAAATACTTGGATACAACGATGCCAACAACGACAACGACGACCTCTATCAGTATGTACGAGTATCCATGAGTTCTTGTCTCGTGTTTTTCACTTGATTGAATACTAAATGAAATTTCATTTCTGATTCTGCGTTCATTCAACTTTTATCTCTCTATATACTTGGATATATACGTGCAAACTTTTTTATAGATTTACGGCCAGGGTTGCCTGGCCATTAAAATACCGTAACTACTGTCACGTTATACAACTTTTACCTATTGATAACAATAATATAAAACCTACAGTGCTGTATCATATAATCATGATAAAACTTATTATCTATAACGAAGATCCGAGTAGTGGTAGAATAATTATGCAAAAATAACTCATTGTATTTTGATAAGGAAAAAGACCTAAGTGGATTTAATTAAAAATAGCAGATATAATGATAGAATATTCCTCTCAATTCAAACTTCCTCAGCGAGTCTTACAAAAAATACAGAATATACCGTGTGTGCAATGAGAAGGACACCTGAGCATGGTTTCTGCATTCGCTTCTGCTTATACTACATTCCGATGAGCACGAAGGTAAATAACGCACATGCCGTAGGCAAGTGCGACTACTCGTCCGAAGATAGAACGTCCCAATTCGCGTGTTTGCCACCCTCGTCTTTGGCTTGGGTAGGCAATTACGCACGTGGGCTGGAATGTCCTACTTTCCCCCCTAAGTGTGTAATATACTATTTTGAGTTTACAAAACTTTTAAATTTTGATTTAAACGAAAAATTCACAACCTTATCAAATACAAAAATTCCGACAAAAAATGACATCTACACTCAGAAAATTAAGTAATTGTGTTTATTATGCTAAATTTTTCATTCCAATCATTGAGAATGATTAGGACGTTTTTCAATGAAAAAATAGTTAGTGTTATAATTTTTTTTATTAGGATTAATAATTATTGGATTAATAATTATTGGATGATAACTTCTGCAATAAATTTCGAACCAGTTACCATCAGGATGGTAATATTTACTATCAGGATGATAACAGTTACTATCAGGATGATAAAAGTTACTATCAGGATGATAATATTTACTTCTGCAATAAATTTCGAAACAGTTACTATCAGGATGGTAACAATTATAATGTCTGATGGTAACTGTTACCATCTGGATTATAAATATAACTATTTAGAATCATTATAATAATTAACTCTAGTTAACATACAGGATTGTAACAATTATCATAAATGTAGTGAATATTACAATCTAGATGATTTATACAATCATCTAGATAATATTTACTACTATCTGATTGATGGTTGAAATTTTTACCATAACTTGATAGTAACTCCTATTATTTAATTTCTGAGTATACGTGAATGCAATCAGGTGTTTTCAATCGTATAAAACTATCTAAATTTCGGAGTCAGTCAAGTAGAGTATATTATACTAGTACCCTTTTTTGCACCGTCAAGTATAACCTAAAAAATAATAATAAGGATTTCATTTCGATAAACTGAATTTTGTTGTTTCAAATTGATGATCTGAATTGGTTTTCGTATATTTAGATAAATCCACTCAGATCATAGGCTTTATGAAATCTGAATTTTTCGTAATTTTTATTATTATGGACTTCTGAAATATTTTTTATTAGCGAACCGAAATTCCAACATCGTAATATACATTTTTGTAGCTTTAGTCGATGACAAATGGAGTAGAATACGAAATCCAGATCTCCGTTGGTCTAAATTACTTTGTTTTCGGGAGTAGACAATCTCTCGAGATCCAGACAAATAAAAACCTTGTATTTTTTTTAAATTACTATGCACAATATGCATTTTCCGCGATTATAATATGCTTTAATTTGTGTATTGTACAAACATATAATAATGGTCGTAACATTTGCGACCACCTGCAACACCAGTTTGTTTTCCACTTGGAATAATTCCATAAAAATTTATTAAATACACATCTATTAAAACTTTTATACTTTTTTCAGTAGCTAAAAGTGATAAAAGAAAAATAAAAATTTATCAGTGGGCAAATATTACGAACAATGAATACATAATTAGTTAGTCTTGTAAAAGAATACAAAAAATTATTTTAGAAAACTTTTATAAATAAAAAGATTCGTTTCACGTCTCGGAAATAGCAGACCCTACTAAATTAATTTGATTTTTTTTGGACTTTCAAGAATTGGTATCATTAAGATTCGATCGGGAAACGGATTTTAAAGAGAAAAAATAAGCACTATTACAAAAATTTAAAAACCACACTCAGAAAATTAAGTAATTGTGTTTATTATGCTAAATTTTTAATTCCAATCATCAAGAATGATAAGAACGTTTTTCAATGCAAAATAGTTAGTGTTATATTTTTTTTTAATAGAATTAATAATTATTGGATGATAACTTCTGCATTCAATTTCGTAACAGTTACTATCAGGATCGTAACAAATACCATCAGGATGATAACAGTTACTATCAGGATCGTAACAGTTACCATCAGGATGATAACAGTTACTATCAGGATGGTAATATTTACTATCAGCATGATAACAGTTACTATCAGGATCGTAACAAATACCATCAGGATGATAACAGTTACTATCAGGATAGTAATATTTACTATCAGGATGATAACGGTTACTATCAGGATCGTAACAGTTACCATCAAGATGATTACAGGTACTATCAGGATGATAATATTTACTTTTGCAATAAATTTCGTAACAGTTACTATCAGGGTGGTAACAATTATAATTTCTGATGGTAATTGTTACCATCTGGATTATAAATATAACTATTCAGAATAATTATAATAATTAACTCTAGTTAACACACAGGATAGTTACAATTATCATAAATATGGTAATTTGATGGTTGAAATTTTTACCATAACTAGATAGTAACTGCTATTATTTTATTTTCTGAGTGTAATTCTTTGAAATTTTCTTTGTAATACATTATCAAAGCTCAAAGTACCCTATGATATAGACACGGAGAGAATTTCATAGTAAAAGTTATCATCTTGCTATAGTAAAATTTTTAAACTGAGCCTTTCCAAAACTTAAAAGTTCGTTTTACCCTTCACTCTCTCCTATACCATAAGAACTATCCCATCAATTAAAACTAATATTTTTTGCATCATCAACAAGACATTTATATATGACCTCCCAGTTCGAACTTTAAAAAAAAAAAATTTATAGCAAGCAGAAGTTTTTGATTCGTGTATACAGTCTCTTTTTTTAAACTATTTGTGTACAGTTATTTGAGTAACACGTTGTATGTAATTTGTAATTTGACGATAGTTTAGAAAAAAACTGCTGTAACTTGTTAGATGAAGATTGACTGCAGAACAAAGGAACAAATTAAAGTACCAAAAAAAAAAAAAACATTGTTGTGCAGAGAAGCGACGAGGTACATGCAATTAAAAGTTTAAACGTGTCACAGTGTGTACTTTTCTCTTCTTTTTTTTTAGTTAATCTGCTAATTTTTGTACATACTAGACACGTTTAAAAGTTTCTTAATTGGTCAGCGTCAGACTGACATATTACTCAGACATAATTCGATGCTAACGATTAAAATTTCTCAACTGTGAGATCAAAATTTTGCTCATGGGTTAAATAAATAGTGTCTTTGTATCTGGATGGATCCTTATGTCCAAAAGATTTATCTCGAAAATTCTTCTGACATTGAATTTAATTCCATAAATTTATGAGTATATATAAATATAATATATATTCTCGATTTCTATTTTCAGCCCGTATGAAAATAACACATATGTTAAAAATGTATGTAAAAATATAAGATAAATATCAGAAAATATATTTGGCGAATTTAATTATAGTTTCTGATATATTTTTTTTATATTAATACTCATCATATACGAGTCCGCAAATGTTTAGCATGTATACATTATATATGTCAATCATATACAAAAATATATTTTTATCATATATAAAAATATATATTCTTTTCATATACGAAAACTATATTTTTATCATACATAAAAATATATATTTCTATCATATACGAAAAATATATTCTGATCATATATAAAAACATATATTTATATTGTGTATGGAAAAAAAAAGTTTCTCATTCGTATGACCAACTCCAATTAAAATAGATCTAAGTTTTAATATACTCTTTAAATTGCAGTTGAAATTTTCAAAATTAGTTAATTTGATGCGAATATATATACCCATATACATATACATACACCGAATAAAATATATGCATAAATATAACAAAGAAAATATATGGTGCCATATATAATATAAATTATATGCTACCATATATTTCATTTCATATAAAAATTTTATATTTTTTAAATATAAACGGAAATATATCAATAAATATATTATAAGGTAAATGTAAATGTATATATAGCTTAATATAAAAAACATATAAGTTACATATATGAAATACATATATTTACTACTGTATATAATTTTATATTAAATCGGCGAAAATCTCTATATGACTTTTTATAATATACATTATAATATATGATATATTGCTTTGTTGCAAACATATATGATTCTATATATTTTATCCATATATTGTTTTTTTCATATGGGAGTCTAGATATATACTGAAGATATTAATAAAATTTTAACTTCTAAAAGTTTCAAAAATATAAAAGAAAAAAAAAAGATATTTTTATCAAATATGTCAAATTTAAATAGTTTGATTTGTTGAAATGGGGTTCGGACCGAAATTGGGGGCGATAAAGCGTGAATACTGATAAAAACATTACGTTGGTTTGAGGTTGAGCCAGAACTGAGATATGAATGTTTGATTAAAGTTAGAAAAATGAATGGCATAGGTTAAAGTTTGAATCAGCTCTGGAATACCAAAGTTTTCGTGGTAGTAGTAGTAGTAGTATACATCGGGAAATCACATTGATCAAAAGGTCGGTGGGTCAGGTTCTTTGGGAAAAAAGCAAAAAAAAAAAAAAAAAATGAACAATCGAGCATTGAAGTTCTGTCCACTTTCTTGTACTTTTTTTCTTCATTTTCAAGACTCGACAATTTCGATTTAAAAGTGGGCAATTCTCCAATGAATCCGTTTTCTTCCACCACAATAAGAAATATATAATACTAATAATTATTGTAAAAAATAAAATAATGAATTACTAAATTATGTTGAATTGAAATACGAAAATAAAACCTACCTTATCCAATTGTTATTACAAGTACACTCCATTTAAGTAATAACACTTGTGTCTTATTGTCGTTGCATGAAATAAAAAAAATTTAACATTTCACTTTACAGTTTAAGATCACTTTTTATCACAATTTTATTTTATTCACAATTATATTAAATTTCTCCAGAAGCTCAGATTTATTATATTATTTTTTAAGTCACATTAATTATTTTCCATTCTTTCGGACAACACAAGTAATCTAATGAAAAAGCACTTTTTAACGACAACAAAAGATACAAAAGTATATCAAGTATAAACTAAATAAAAGTAAGTGTCTGTAACAATCCAAGTGTCAAGTCAGGTTGTTTCAATACGTGACACATCGTGCACGTGACGGACACGAGATGATGTAGTTGGGAGATGAAAACGGGTGTTAGGACGTCAAAAGTAAGAACTGCCACGTGACAGTATGGTCGTATGCTCGTTACGTACTACACCGAGATACTGGAATGCTGGTACTTTGTTTTTCCAGCAAGAACCAGCAACTGTGCATCCACCCTGTTCATATTCACCCCTCCCACAGCACTCTACCCTCACCATCTACCAATACCCCTCTCATGCTTTTGTACACCAATCTTCATCCACTATATTTCCCCCACTCTCTAAACTACATCCCCACTCTAGATAAATTTGTAGTTCCCCCACTTAACCTTTTTGTTGGTGAAAATTTGCCTCGCGCTTTCTCATCCTGGCACTTGAATTTCCTGATAACTCCCGCTCTCTCATTTTCTCATAGCACCCTCACGCGACCCCAGGATCGATCCAATGTCGTCCAAGCGTGTGCGCGCTAGCGTACGACACTTCTACTTCGTTCTCTATTGCATTTGCTCCTGTATAAGTTCTCTATGTACTTTGCTTTTGTAAATGCCAACGATTTCTTGAATATATATATATATATATATATATATATATACGTTGACACTAAGGTGTTTGGAGTGTTAGGTGGCACTTCAAACGGAACTGGGTTTAGAGATCTCGACCTGTAAAGGTTTCGTCATCTTAAAGTTAACAAAGGTCTTGTCTCATTAGATTTCTACTCTTAGGTATTATTACCACTACTAAATATCGTGCACTTTTACTACAGCTACTACTACTATCTTAACTATACTAATACTATTACCAGTATTACGACATATAAAGTTGGTGCGCTAAAAAAAAAAAAAAAAAATGTGGATGAGACTATTATGCACATGTTAGTAAATTTTAGAAGATTAAATTTAAAAACGGCTACGTCTTTAAACGATCAGATGAATTTATAATGGAAAAATTTTTAAATTATTGACTGAATACTAGAATATTATGAAGCTTTAGAAATAAACTTTATAACAAAGTTAGTTAGGAAAGTATTAAATTTGTTTTCAAATGTAACATTTTAAATGTACGAATGCTGGAAAAAATTACTGGACAGTTGTGTACTTAAATTCAATTTCGAGCAAAAAATTATAAGACTGTTGAGTTAATTTGAAATTTTTTTTTCGTAAATTCAAAGCCGTAAAATTATAAATAATTTAACTTTTAATTTTGCATTATTTAATTAGTGTAAATGTGATTAAATTATATTTGTTTTAATGCGGGTGAATGTACGGTATGACTAATTGTTATGCTCGAAAAATGATATGCGAAAAAGAGTTGCGTTTAAATGAGTTTTATTTTTTGCAAGACTCCGGATGATAACCTCGAAATTTTTGAATTTGGGGTGCGTTTTCCATATCTGTTTTATCTGAGTAACGGCAAAAAAGTCACGTTTATTAAGAAAAAAATATTTTACTTAAGAAACTAATTAATTTATTTCTTCAATTATTTAATATGATAATAATAACCCTATCAAAAAAATCCATGTGTCATTGCATGGGAATCCATAAGAATCCGTATAGGAAAGTAAGAATTTATAGGAATTTATATAGAAGTCTATGGATTTATATAAGAAACCATGTAGGAAATTCTGAAGATCTGGATTCTTATATGGGAAATCCCCATAGAAAATTTTGGGTTCTTGGATTCCCATATAGGATTTTGTATGCATAGATTTCTTTATGGGAAATTGATATAGGAATTTGAGTTATGTTATTTGTATCAATAACCTGACGCTTTTTGTTAATTTTCCTACTTCTTAATTTATACGAGATTCCATATGGAATTTGACATGGTGCAGATTCCGATGGAAAATCGAGGTAAAAATCTGTATGGGAATCCATATTAAATTTCCATAAAGATTTGGCATGGTGTGGATTCCCATAGGAACCCATAAGAATCTGTACTAAATTGCTATGGGAATCTATTCGAAAAGGCCATGTGGGAACCTACATAGGAATCTAAGCTGATTTCCCATATGAATTTTTTGAATAGGGAAAACTTTGTTGAGAATGATATAAAGAGAAATTATTTTTGTTCGGAATGCTACGGCGTCATGATGAAGCCGGGCAATATTGGCCATCTGACGGAACTTGAAATAAACATATGCCAAAATTACTATGGCTGCAGTAAAATCGACAATGTGGCCATAGTAATATCCGTATGTGTTTATTTCAATTTCCGCCAGATGGCTAACATGGTTCAGCTTTGCTATGATGCCATAACATTTTGAACTAAAATAATTTCTCCTTTATACAATGACAATGAACTATAAAAGTTTATTTACGACAAACAATGACTTATTCGAGTAATAGCTAATTTACTGGAATTAGGCGTCAAATACTGGTTAGGTCACTTCAGATGAAAAATTGAACAATTACGTAACCTATAAATTTTGCATAAAACAAGATGATACTAAACATAAAGGGAGTTTATTTTGATATAAAAATACCGAACTGTAGTGAATTCTGGATTTTGAAAAAAACCAGATCACTTCGCTGAAGAAACTCCGTAATACTCTTCGTACAGAGTGACTTTATCTATATCTCCAGTACTCTGAGTGACGGAGTGAATCTGGATTTGAACAAAATCCATAATCCCTCCGACTTCACTCCCGATTTTTCACAGTGCAATAAAAGTTTTCACTTCTTAATATTGTAGAGTACAAAATAACCATTTTCATGTTTCAAGTTCTTCGAGTTAGGCATTTACTGATTGGTTAATGAAGTTAATTAGAGAATATATGGAAAAACAACAAAAAAACAACCAGAAAATATGATATTTATAGTTTATTGAAGTTGAAACATATAAAAATGAAAATTGCATTGTAATAGAAGAATGCGGTCTAAAAAAAAAATATATTTAATCTTACTGAGAAAAAAACTTACTGTTGCGAAAAAGTATTTCTGGATTGCAGGAGTTAATCTATTTATAATTATTGAAAATATGATATTCTTGTATCAAGAATTCATTGACGTGATACAAATATGTTTTGTTAAATTCAAGTCCAATCATCTGTGAATTTCCCGAAAGCTGTGGAATTATATATCAATTTTTTTTTTCGCAACAAATTTTTATTGTGAAAAATATGTAATATATTAAAAAATTTACATATATGTAAGAGCTAGGTTTTCTTATACATATTTTTCTCTAGTGAAAATCTCAACAGCCTAAAATCTCCTATATATCAATTCATATTAGAAATATAAATTTATTGTGATAAAATATACCATTTCGATTAGATAATAATAAAGATCAATAATGAATGACATTAATCTGTACATCGATCAATGGCTAATAAATATTATTGAATCAAATATTTACTTCAATAGTCCTAATGATTTATTATGATCGAAAAACTAACGATTGAATTGTGAAATGACAATTAAAGTAAAAAAAAAAAAATTTTGTCGGTAATGCGTATCGGAGTTTTTTTTTAACTGTCAATCTCAATGTTATCGTGTTCATTAGATAATAAGATTTGTTTGGCACCTGTGGCTCGCATTGATTTCACATCTATTCCACATTTACCCTTCGGCCATTTTCGGAAACGATTCGATGACTGACCAGTCGTCCTTCCGTATATACGCACCACTGGTAGAGATAAATGACATGACTTGATTGTTTCGGATCCGGTCATAGATCATGCAGGTTTCATGGCTCTCGAATTGTGTTGTCTCCTCTATTGCTTGTTAGTGAAACTACACCGGAATCACTGAAAGATCATTTCTAATATATATATCTTCATTAGACTGGGCCAAAAAAATCGACTAGTTTTTTTTTTTTTTCGATACCGTGAAAATATTATTCCTGATGACCAAAAAAAATTATTGTGCAAGTTTAAGCCCTTAATATCGATATTAAGAGGTGTATCGTTACGACTATTAGTTTTTTGACAGAAATTTTATTTTTTACCCAAAACTCGTAAATGATGAGAAGGACTACAGTAGTGATCTTCGAAAAGGACCTTCTTTGCGTAATTCTGATGACAGTGAAAAAAAAATAAAGTCATTTTGTCAAGCCGTTCACGAGATATCCGTGCCATAGACTTTTTTTGGACTACAGACTAACTGACGTCCACGATACATATTTTTTATTGAACTTTTTTTTATTATAATACGTATCGGACAACTTAATGAAAGTATCAGTCTTATTAATTAGTGTTTCCTCTTTAGATTAATATCTTTTTTATAACGTGTTAGTGTGATATGAAAATAATATATACAGTTTAGTGCGAAAAAATCGTGTGACCTTGACAAGTCCGTTATAAAGCACAACCTCTCCGCTTCGCGTTCGAGGTGTGCAGTTAAAAAAAAATTAATTAAAATACAAAAATAATATAAAAATAGTATAAGACTGATGAAGTTTTCGTAATATATAGTAGTGCAATAACAACGAAAATGTATAACTGTGAAAAGTGATGATGTAGTATATTATATCTTTGAGCTTTTAGCTGTCATTTCTGTGAGAAAATATTCTGACAAAGAGAGCTGTAAGAACGAATAGAGGGTTGTACATAATATGGAATGGCCTCAGGTTGCAGCAAACTCATGCCATGTTGCCGGACGTAGGAGGTAGACATAGAGTGTAAAATTTAAAAGTCAAAGCAAATGCAGATCACCACCAGACGACGTTATTCTGTTCCCTAACTCTATCTCACTTTTTTACTTTATTTCTGACTATATATGTCTTTCTTTATGCATAAGCTCTCTCGGTCATTCTCACACTATTCTTGCTTCCATCTCTCAGCACACAACGCTTATGCACACAACCATATATATAAATATACATGTATATTTCCAGTCATGCCCATGTTTACGCTTTGAAATTTCAAGAGTTTCAACGATCTCACACCCCAAACTTGTCTACAGTTTGATAATTATCATCACTGTACATTACTTGACTATATGCTGCAACAATTTCTGACAGTACGTATATAGTATAATACTTATTATTGCTTCTAGACGTATTAATACACACAATATATATCTACCTTATGTAAGAATGAACGTCATAATATCACAATAAAAAACTTTTTCAGATAACCTGGAGTAAAATGAGGCACCATTTTTAAGAAAAAAAGCTTTTTTTTCCTTTTTCTTGAAATATATTATTTACCGAGTTTAGGAGAGATGGTCCAAGTTTATACATCCTGGATAAAGTGGTCAGGCCAAAATTTGGACCAAAAACCTTTTTTCATTCTGTTTCATTTTACCCCGCGGATATGTTTATTCCAGTTCCTTTTCATTGGGTTGAATACTGCAAAGAGCATGTCCTCAAAAAAAATTATACTGCATGACCAACTTTCTCTATTCTTTTCGAGACACTGTAAGCAGATTCCTACTAGAATTTTTCATAAGGATCTGCCAAGGTCTTTATCAAGTCAACCTTATTTCAAATAAGGTCCAAATCGGGATATCCTGATGATTGATACGGATATAGCGCTAATGACCCATAAGGTCATCAGGATTGCCTTATCTAGTCGTTACCAGGACTTCCTCACCGAATCCTTAATAGAGTTGCCTTATTAGTAATTGTTTTTAAAACAATATCAAATCGCAAAAAAAAAAAAAAATTTGAATTAGATACGGAATGTGATCTAATGTATTAGAAGCATTACTTAGAGGAAGTAAACATGTTTTTTATTGATGAAAAAATCCCGATGACTCCTGGGCTCGAACCCGCATCCTTCCGATTCAAAGTCCTTGATGCTATCCACTGCGCTGACCCACGTATGTGATCGTGTATGTGTAAATAGTATATTCATTATGATATCAAAGAATAACTGATGAAGACGTAAAAAATCCGTGATGCAATGATTGACGTATTCTTTATATAAATATATTGTTCTGTACTTTATTTAACTTTTAGCCAGTAAATAAAATGTTAAAAGGTATCAGCAATTTTTACGGTCAAATAGGTTATTAAATTATAACCCCATGGTACTTCAGGCATATTAAGAAAAAGCTCTTTTCGGGACTTTTACAGTAACATTTGAAGTGACTTTTAGCTTAATGAGCAAGCGAAAATGCTACTCTGATGTGGTCCTGATAAGAAAATCATCAGGATAGCCTGATGTTGAATAACTTTTTCATTAATAAGAATATCCTAATATGGTTCTGAAAAAAAAAGCACGTCAGGCTTATCCGATGACAAATAAAATTTTTTCAATGAGGCTATCCAGATGTGGTTGTGATAAGGAACTCGTCAAGTTTGCCCTATCGAGAGAAACTTGATGTTAACCTGGGAAAGTCCTCATGGTACTTCAGGCAAATCAGGAAAAATTCTAATTGAGGTATTTTTAAACAAAACAATTTTATTTTGGACTCAGAAGTTATGTTTCATTTTGTCTGACACGTAGAGATTTAAGTGTCTCATTTGAACCAGGTTTTCATAGAAAATTTGTATTCATATACTCGAAACAAGTCATGCTTTTATGATAGAAAATGTATATAATTTTCTTATTCTTTCTTGTTGGAATTCGTATTCACTCTAAATGCATATCACGATAATTTTAAGTGAATATAAATTAATACAACGTATGAAACTATTTTACATTACGTAGTGTGAATTATTATTGAGTTATACGACTTGTATTAACATTCATCGGATTATATTATTCATTATATAGATCTACTTATTACCTTAACACATTGAACAAAAATGTAATTATTTAAATGTGCTTATTTCCATTTTTTTTTAATTTTTAATAAATTATGACATATTTTTATTTTATTCGCTTGAGTGTTATAACTATTCATTGTACAACTCAAGCGCGAAAAGGGTTTTACTCTCGCTGAATAATTTTTCACCGTCACACTCAATTTTCTTTGTCTCTGCTGTTTATACAAGAAAAGAATAATAAACACAGCATGCGGTTTCAAAAAGGAAATTGTAATAAACTGGTTCAAAATAATTTCAGTTTGCTATCTTTAGATGTTAATCCAAAAAAATATATTTCAATTTAAAATAACGTTGATGTCAGTTGGTCTGCACTTGGGTATTGAAACAGAAGTTTTTCAGTTAATTGTTCAAGGTTACACTCTGAAACTTAAATGATAGAAGTTACTATCTAGTTATGGTAAAAATTTCTACCATCGATCAGATACTAGTAAATATTATCTAGATTGTATAAGTCATCTAGATTGTAATATTCACCATATTTATGATAATTGTTATAATTCTGTATGTTAACTAGAGTTAATTATTATAATTATTCTACACGGAGAGAAAATTATGGGAAGTGTTCCTATGCATTATGGGAATAGTTCCTATAATGGTATAGGAACTGTAGCAATACTATTATAAGGATGGTTCCTATACATTATGGGAACCATCCCTATAATAGTATGGGTACAATTCCCATTCCATTATGGCAACCATTCCCATAATGATATAGGAATAGTTCCTATACCAATATGGGAACCATTCCCATAATGGTATGAGAACTATTCCCATAATGGTATGGGAAGTATTCCTATAATATTATGAGAACTATTCCCATAATGTTATGGGAACCATCCCTATGATATCATAAATTTTTTTTTTTTGCAAAATAGTGTAGAAATTTTTTCAAAATTTGAGATTTTATCAAAATTAAAATTTTTATTTCCAAAATTTGAATTTTCTTGGATGTTCTGCGCTGACAAAAAATTTTGATGTTTTTTGCCAAATACGAATTTTTTTTCAATGTTTGAATTTTTGTTTTTATGTTTAATAATATTTCTGTGTATTGTAGAAGTGATTTCCACACTTTTTATAAAATTAATATTTTCATGATAGTATGGGAACAATTCCCATAATATCATGGGAATGATTCCCATAATGATATATGAACTATTCCTATAATATTATAGGAATGATTCCCATAATATTATAGGAAGTCTTCCTATAAATTATAGGAACCATTCCTATAAATTATAGGAACCATTCCTATAATTATAGGGACCATTCCTATATTGGTATGGGTAGCATTCCCATAATTATGGGAGCAGTTCCTAGAATTATGGGAAACATTCCCATAATTATAGGAACTGTTCTCATAATTTATGGTCGTAATTCCTATACTGGTATAGGAAAGAATTTCACAAAATTATGGGAACCATCCCCATAATTTTTTCTCCGTGTAAATAGTTATATTTATAATCTAGATGGTAACAGTTACCATCAGAAATTATAATTGTTACCATCTTGATAGTAACTGTTTCGAAATTTATTGCAGAAGTAAATATTATCATCCTGATGGTAACTGTTACGGTGAAGTCCAGATGTTAGAGAACAAACGCTAGTTTTGACTTTCCCTAACCTCGAACCTCGCTTCTTCAAGGCCCGCGGGTCCCAGATCCTCATATTTCTTTATTCATGACGCTGACGAACCGACCTTAACTCCTCCCCCTGATAGAAGGTAATCCCCTTACTCCGCTGGCTCACTTACTTTTCTCATCCCTCAGGATAATAGTTGTAATTAGTTAACATAATAAAAGTTATAATTTCTGGTTATCATCAATAATTGTAAATTTTGCCATATAGTTGGTAGATACTACAATTTAGTTTGTTTATCTAATAATTTAAATGATATTCACTACTATCGAATTCAGTTTAGTTTTGCGTGTATGCTTAGTTTTTAAACAAATCCAATATGATATTTTTATTATAATTTCATAAATTTTAAGTAAAAGGACAATGTTTATGATTTCGAAATTATTAAATATACATTCAACAAGACTTTTATAATAACATCGTTAGTAAAATAAGCTCTTTATAAATAGATGTATAGTTCTCATGCTGCAGCTTTACTTTAATTATTGCTGTTATAAGGTATTAAAGATTATGTTTACTTAAGATGCACTTACATACACACAGGTTTACGTTAAAAGCGAGTGTGTGGGCAATACAAGAGACGTGAAATATTTTGTCAGGCTAAATAAGCTTGGAGAATCTATAGATTGAACAAGAGAAGCCATTTAAAAAAAAAATCAAAACTTGTTATTTTATACTAAAAATGATTAATCTAATTGCCTAATACTATTTGTTCAACCGGTCTCAAAATTAAACACAAAGATATACATACATATAAAAAAAGTTCATTTGGCTGCCACAATGTTCATTTGAATTTTGTGTTAACTATAATTTTCAAACGAATTATCTCGCATGGAAAAAATTCTTGTGATTTGAAGCATATAATGGATCGTAATACGCGCTACGTGAAGGGAGCGATCTATTTAGATCCAGCAATGATCTGGATAATAATCGTAAAGATCCATTCTAGTCCAATGCACAATACGATCGTAGCCACCACTATATGCATTGCTAATCCCGCTAAGCTCCAAATAGGTAAACGAGTATCGTACCGTTATATGCTCTTACTTGCAATGTCAATAGTTCTAAACAATCCATGAGATCTCAAAATTCCAACATTTCGATAAAACGATATTCGATAGTTTGACCTACAAAATCTTTACACAGCTTTCCTGAAAAAATTTACTTCAACGACTTAAGTTCAGAATTCAAGGCGATTTCAGGCCTTTTCATTGAAGTTTAACTTTCAAGCTTTGTAACTTGAAAATTATGGGTCGTACACACTTGACTATGATAAGTTATTTTGTAGCAAATTTTCTGTCTTATAGGATTTGTGTACTCGATTTTTCCAAAAAAAGTTTCTCAACGACAAAGTATCAAGTCGATACAGAAAAATTTTTTTCATGTTATCCAAATCAAATTTTTCGATGGCCCAAACCTTGAATTAACAGATTTTTTTTTCAACCGGTAATACTTTTTTTTTTTTCTATAAATTATCAATTTTTCGGGTAGGACAGAAAAAAAAATATCACTCGAAAATAAAACACCCTAATATAAATATATACGATTGCGTTTTTGTTAGCAATAGAAATTGAAAATAAGACTTTTTGCTTACCAGACACATACTGGCTCTGATCATTTAAACTACCAGCACTGACTCAACACTTTAACGTCTCATTCTCCAACGTGATTTGCAGAATGAGATTTCCACTTCTATTCCCACCCTTGATTATTTTCCAATCTTAACATCGATCTGAAGGCAATTGGATACTATTTCAAATAAAGGGCATATCATATTAATTGATGTTTGCACTGTAATCATTAGTTATATCTTAGCTAATAAAAAATTTCTCCATAAAATTAAGTCATACACTATAAAAATCCATTTAATATTCACCTCAATTTATTGCATAGATTAGACGCATTTATTTGAGGTAGAGCTGCACAAAATGGTATCGGTAAAAGATGAAGCTTTTTTACGGACTTTAAATAGCTATGTTTATTACCGTCCATCTTCATTTGGATAAAATAAGGAAATAAAATTTGTAAAAAAAATGAGGTAAAAATAAAAAATTATTCTGCAATATGGTGATCAAAATTTATTGAATGAAATGAGACATAACCTACAATTGGAAAGTAAAAACATGAAAACAAATTTTTTAACTTCCTGCTATGAAAATTGACGATTTTCGAACAATTCGGGAAGTTATTTTTTTTAATATATGAACCACCTGGAAAAATGGTAGAATCAGTGATTTTTCAAAATTTTTGATAATGATAATATCTACACTAATGAACTGATTGCAATACAACTCGGCTGCCCAATTTCAAAACACATTAACTGACAAAAACAAAATTTTTGAAATATATGTTGAATTATGTCCACAAGCCTCTACTAGTGAAATAAGTGATTTACTGATGGTAAAGAAATGATCCAATAGCTGCAAATAAATATGGGCTTCAAATATATGTATAGTATTGCCAAATTTTAGGTTATTCATCAAAAATTAACTATGTTTACCACAAATATAGCAATTACTTACCACAATTATCAATTTCATTCTTGATAAAATTTCAATTGCAAAAATCCGGTGAAAAATATACAGGTAAGCACACACTCGGACACACAAAATGCAAAACAATATTTTTGTGACAGTGGTATTAGATTTTTCAATTTCAGTTTTTTTTCGATCGTTTTCCATAGCCTGAATGCTTGATGTAATATTTTATGTTTAAACTTGATTGCGGTTGTTTAGAAGAACCATCCGCCCGGGAAAGAAAACAATCCTCGGTTGCGACCTTACAGAAATTTTCTTTCTAAAATATCCGCGCATTCTAATTTGTCTGCGAATTCTTGAATGCTTATGAAAAAAAACTTCGATTCCAAAGATAAACAAACCCCACAGTAAAATTGCTCCAGTAAACATAGAACTGAACACCTAATGATCAAAATCAATCTGGTCGTAATTTCCTCGTTGTTCGATTTTATTAAATTTCTTTATTTTTCTGGAAAATTCTTGTAATACTTTATCAACTGTATGTTGAAGAAAACCCGATTCCGTAAGTAACGAAGCTATTTTATCAAGTTTGTTTTTGACAACCCAGTCCTTTCTTGTCCAATAAACGTAATATTTTCTAAAAGTAACTTCTCTTGAAACATATAAATATTTTGATTTTGCGGCAACGTCTAACTGTTGCTCTGTGAAATAAATACAGGCAATTGTTGAATTCGTTTTTGCAGCCAATGCACATTTGATGTGTTCTGAATCAATTGCTGGATGTAAATATTTTTTGTCCTCATCAGTGACCCACAAGTTTGTATTGGTAATATCATTTTCCAATAAACTATCATAGTAAACGTGAAACTTATTTTTGTACAGATCTTCTAATGACTCAACGTTACGGTGTATAGGCTTCGACAAAATGGCGGATATTTGACCCTGGAACTCGGGCATTACAGTGAAAATGAACAAAAAGCCGCTTAAGTAAATTATTCTTATTGATAGCCGGTCGAACGGCGATATCACTCCCATTCCTGCCGACATTTTTATCACGTCCATAATACCCCCACTTATATCAAATTTATTATGAATTATTATAATCACTGCTATCAGTAACAAGACAACTATTGTCGAAATGATAAACTGCAGATTGTAAGTTATCTCATTTATTGCCTCTAAATAATTCGATTTTTTAGTTAAAATTGAATACTTGTATTCGTAATACTGCGTTATAAAGTCTGAAAACTTGTAATCAGTATCGGCTAATTGCAATAAATCTACATGAGCGTCGAGCATTTTATTAGCTAATTGCACAATATAACCTTTCTTAAAAATAGTACGTGTAACCGATAAAACATCAATTGTTTTTCCGGCATTAATATATCTCGGCAGTCCTAATATATTTATAGATTTATTAGTGAGACGCTTGTTTACAGCTGTACTTACTGTATTTATCATATTGCTCTTATGAATCTGTGTGAAATGCACAATAAGTGCGAATTTAATTTTATGACCATCCAAATCTTGAGTCTTGTCAAAAGATATATTTTTGCATGAAGTTTGATCTGTAAGTAAATAATTATATTGAAAATAAATTATTTGGTATTTTTTAAATTGAATTTTTGAAAAGTAGCACAATATATACATGTATGCCAAAAATTAAAGGAACAGAAAAATTTTATGAATTTCTTAATGATTTTTACAAGGCTGTAACCTTGTGAAAAATAATCGAAAAAAAAAATTTGGGAAAATTTTTGTCTCGCAATATTTTTCATGTTCGCGCAATAGCCGTAGCTCTAAAAAATTTTTTATTAAAATGCTTCGAAGCTCGAGATTTCAAGCTATGAAATATTTTTTTTTTAAATCTCGATACGATTATTTTTCACAAAGTTACAGCATTGCAAAAGTTTCTAAAATTTTTCTGTTCCTTTAATTTTTGGACTTGATTTCAGTAATCGAGCATTGGCAGCACTCGTCTACGGCTCATGATACCAATTCGCACTCGATACCAAACACAAATCCGTCCTTAGTCTCATACTTTACAGTTTATTTCGTATCATTTAAATTATTGTGAGTAAATTCAGTACCTATGGAGTATTGAAGATTGTAGAGTGTCCATTTCTTGTCCTTATTGTCGTCGAACTGGTCAGCAGCTTCCACGTTCACCCACGGTCGTGGAGCGAAATTCGTGAACGGATTTAAAGTATAAACAATCGTCGAATCTTTGACATCGTCATAACACAAGTAATACGCAGATAATAAATCCATTGTCCACAGAAACCCAAGTACTTTTCTAGTATTCGCACAACGGGACTCTTTGTTAGAATCGAGGACCAAAATCGGTGACTTTATACTCCAGATTGCCGATGATCTAAACTCTTTAACTTGTGCCTCCAGTTTTTTAATTGACTCAAATAACAGGACATATGTAGGGTAGGTAGGAATGTATCCTTCGATCCTATCTGCCTTGAATTCCTCGTTAATTACAATCACCGGCGAATTTATTTCGTTACCATCACCCGGAGTTTGAACTTTGTAGCCATCGTCGACTAAATCAGAAGTTATTATCACTGGATTCGAATTATTCGTAAAACACGTTTCAACCAATTCTCTCTGTAATTAATAAAACCTATTAATAAAATAATTATCCAACAAATATAAGCTGTCATTTGATAAATAATTCAAATACCGCATTGCTAATGAGCAGCTTTCTTGAACTATTGGATGAAAAATTCAAATTAATAACATCATTGAACGCACTATCCACGGCATATATGCAATAACAGAAAAAAATGATTATTTTAATCTTCATTATTGCATACTATTAGCTCAACTACAACTCAGTAGTCGAACTATTGTAACAATACCGTTCAAAGACAACTTTGTGACTGAACATAAATGTTTATCGAATGCGTTTTGCACACTCATACGTTGCCTATGACAACTTCAATTGTAGTGTAAGAATCCAGCGATAAGATCTGCATAAACGATTTCCATAGACCCACGTCAACTAGGTCACTGCAATAACTTGTTTTCTAGAAATTGCAGTTACTTATATTTCCAATTAACAGTACTTGAGTCTCACAACATAGCGCCCATATGTCAACACATTATTTTTTATTCAGCTGATCTGTCATCAACTAACAAACAATAACATGCAAGTACACACATCAGTTTATTTGATAGTTTTGTAATCTGAAGATCGGTAAACTGTCATTCATTTAAATATTTTATTAGTTATTATACATACACGTTCAATTTTTTTAGAGCTCAATCCCCTTTCGGAAATTTTAAAAACTCTTCGGATTGGATTATTAATGTTCCGTTAAAGCGAGAGATGAAGATATTTATTTTCGAAAAGTAGGTGAAAAATTGACGATGGCTGACTTTTTAGATTTTACGAAATCACTAATATTCTCACGGCTTTGACCAATACGTACATGGAAAAAAATTCCAGTTGGATTTATGATGCTAACATCGTAACTCTTCCTATTGATTATTGTAGTAGTGGAGTATACCTTTAAATATGGAGAAAAACTGAAATCAATACAATATGGTTGGGTATACTCAAAAAGCTTGGATAGCCAAAAGTACTTAGCTCTGCTTAAAAATTCTGGCAATTATGGCGCAAAAATGGTGATACCAGCAAGCCTGAAGACGAATTTCGATTGATGGCAAAACAATATCCTGACAGTTGTAAACCCAATCCGCCAACAACAGTATGAATTAGAAATATTCACAAATGCGTCGCTTACTAGATGGGGAGATGCGTGCAATGGTGAACTTACCAATGGTGCTTGGTTTGCAAAGGAGCAGTAAAATGAACATATGCAGAAATTTCTATGACCATAGTCAAATATGTAATGGATACAGTAATTTGTGATATAATTGGTGTCGATTTTACCATAGCCATAGTAATTTTTCCATGTGTTTATTTTAATTTTCGCAAGGTGGGCAACATGGTCCGTTACTACTATGACACCATAGCATTCTAAGCAAGAATAATTTCTCCGCATAGGATGGGTGGCATCCAATATCCAAATCTACACCATACAGCCAGAAAAATGGTGCGAGCAGCGCAATCTGTGGATTACTGCTTCCTAAATTGCATCCAAGGAAAACACAGAAGCTGATTATGGGTCTCGGATTATCAATCCAGATACTCAGTGTTTCAAATCATTTATAATTTTTATATTGAATTGAATAATTTTTTTTGTGATTCTTTAATTTTCAAAGCGTCGTTAATTTTTTAATTAAATTAATGTCTTACATTATAACAACGTTTGAGAGAAAAAATAAATAATTAAATTAAAATTTTTTTAACTCCCAAATATTACAATAAACTAATTTTTCAATAATAAATATTTTATGATGATAAAATTAAACAAACTAATAACATTTGTTTGTTTCTAATATGTTTGCGCCAAATAAAACCCGTAAAAAAAGTTGAGAATAGAAAGAGTAGTAGATTGTTTGTCAACGAGGGGATGTTGTTTGTCGTTGGTAGAACAGAGTGAGCTTGTCCTATGCTCTCTCATCCGAAACATCTGTTTTATTATTGCAATATAAAGGCTAACAAAAAAAGAAAAGTACAATAAGCTTATAGGATATTAATTTCCGTATTGTTGAATAAGTTTATATTCATATTTATTTATTTTACTTGAAAAAAATTTATTATTCATTTGTATTATTACTGAATTTGGTATTACATCAAGCTGTTTCTTTATTAACTTACATTTTAATGATTCTCATTCTTTTATGTTAACTTTTCCTATCGAAGATGGTAAGCATTCTTATCTAGATAGTAACCATCCTTATCCGTGATGATAATCATTACTATCTCAGAAGGCATAATCAAAAATTTTTCAGACATAAGAAATATTACTATCTAGATGGTAACTATTACTATCGGCAATAGTAAGTATCACTATACGAGAAACGAATAGTTAACATAAAAGCATGATAATAATTATCACATACAGATGGTAATCATTCCCTATTGCAAGATGATAATAGTTAGCATTTTTTTTTCAGCGTGTACAGAACACCTAATTCAAGTGCACCTGCATTTGTTTTCCTGGAATTGAGAGAAAAGCTGATATAAAATATCAAATTTCTGGCTCCCTGGGGTGCCGCTAGAGTCATCAGCCTTTTTAATAGTCTTAGCTACTTTCCCAGGGGATACGCGTGTACGTGGGCTTAGAACTTCTGGGCTCGCCCGCGCCTTTTCATATCCGAAAAGTTATACCACCACAAGTTTTTTCTCATGTGGTTGACCATATAAAAAGGCCGTGGACTTTAGCTCATCAGTTCTTTTGGGCATCAAACTCTAAATCATACCGAACTCTAGAGACTTGACCGTGTTCGTGACTAGAGGATTTACATCCCGATTGAGCATTTGGTTAACTTTGGCCAGGCATACGAACTGAACCTTGATCGTTGTAAAAAATCGAATAATCAGTGTATCATTTTTTGCTAGGTTCAGAAGAATAATTGACATGTTATCGACTTCGGAAATACCTGTAGTGTTTGATTATATGTATAATAACGATCTCGATATCTTATTTAAAAAGACGAATAGAAACGGTGATAAAAAGCGCATTATCCATTGCTTCTTTTCAGAGGACTCGTTTTGCTCTTCTCCATTTCCCTACAATTAGTAATAGTAACTTGATTTTTCGATGATAATAATAATTCTATTTTTCTAATAACGTACTTAATTTAACGTAAATTAGTTATAGTATATACAATATGAATGAAGTAACTCTGAAGTTGAGAGTTGCACGTTGATTTGTTTACTACATGAATATCAAGGTATTCATAAATACATTATGTTTGTCGCATACTGAGATTTTGCGAAACTTACGAGGATACCCTGTCAGAGTTTCAACTTGTAATGAAGAATACATCTAATTATGCATAGAGAAAGAGACAAGACAAATGCTAACGAAGAGAGCATGAGACAAGAAAATTCTCACAGCAGGTGTACACATCTCTTCAAGTACATTGTCATGCAGTTTGTAAAATCTTATATCTACTTCAGGCTAATAGTAGAGTGAAATTACATAAGTTATAACATTAACCACTCATGTAATTTTCAACTTTTTCTCCTCAAATGTTCACGTACTAGTGAAAATGTTTCAAGTTTGAATTAAATATGCCGCTATTATAAAAAGTATCAAATATAATATTTAATTAATGAAGCAATAATTAATTGCGAAACGTTGCAAAGAGTGATTCGTTCATTACATCATCATTTGGTCCCACATCCCCTGATAATAATATTTATACATTAATTTAAAGATCTGATCAATTTATAATATTTATTCAATATTCGATACAAATAAAACATGTTTACAAATAAATTTATGATTGATTTGGTCTGCTCTGAGTAATCGGTTTACAAACATGTCATAAATAGTTAATTTAAATGAGCTTTCAAAAGTTAATTTTTAATAACTCTATGCTTCGATGAAGTTAATATGTTTTTATTCTGTTAGAATAAATTTATTATTATTTATAATCGTCAACAATTTTTTTACTTCGCTTGCAATTAACAGACAGTATATAAATCACTGTATTTAATGAAAATAAAAGAAATATATATAATCAATTCTTTGGTTAATACGAAAAAAATGAAATTCCGAATCCGTGAAAGTTTCAGCCTATATCCCTGAAAAAAAATATTTTATCTAACAAAATATCGGCAGATATAGAATTTAGATATAAATTGTTCTGATTTCTTGATATATGTTAATATCTGGCCAGATATAAGCATATCTGGACAAATATCAAATCTATGAAATTTGGTACCAAGAGTTGATCAGATTTCCTCATATCTAATCAGACCGGCATGGATATGACCAAAAGTTTCGAACTCAACCCTAGTGGATCCGAATGACGGTAAATTACCGCAGTTTACGAAAAATTAACTCATTTTACCGCAAAATACCGCAATTTACTAAAAATTTTCCCTAAGTTACGGTAATCTACCGTAATTTACGGTATAGTACCGTAATATAGACAGATTGCCGTAATTTACGGTAGATTGCCATAATCTGCGGTAAAATGTCGTATTTTTACGGTAGATTGCTGTAATTCGCGGTAAAATGTCGTATTTCACGGTAATTTTTCTGAATGCCGTACAATTGTGGTAAACTCCCGCAATCGTACGGCAAATTTGCGGTAACATACCGCACTTTTGCCGTAAATAACCGCAGTATTGCCGCAATTCTACCGCAAACTTGCCGTGAAATATGGTACTTTACTGTATTTCACCGTAAAGTATGACAAATTGCGGTAATTTACGACAATCCACGACAGAGTGTGGTAATTTAGGGAATTCTTCCGAATGTCGTGAATTGCAGTAATTTACGGTTATCTACGATAAACTGCGGTAATTTACCGTAATTTGGATCTGCTAGGGAAGCGAGTGAATAAATTACTGAAGTCTTCATAGCTGGTAGATATAATAGATCAGCTGATTGATCTTTGTTTTCTCAATAATTATTATATAATGGATTATTTGATAACAAACATCACAAATTAAAAATATGCAATGTAAAAATTCCGTTAAGCGATATCTATTAATTAATTAATTAATTAATGTAACGGGTTTGAAGTCCACTTCCGTTTTACGGGAGGCTGTTTTCTCAACTGTATCAGGTATACACGCGCTGCTTATGTCCCTACTTCCTCCCCAGATGTCACTCTTAATCAAAAAATATAATCAAGTGACTGACGGTAGACATTGACCGGAAGTATAATCAAAAATTCTCATTGCGTGTGTCATTCAAACACAACCACCAAGAGTCTATACTGTGGGTCACAACTTCCTATATATGCCATCTTAGGAAATAAAGAGACTCTGACCGAAAAAGGCTTGGAAAAGCTCCCCGTGATACCAGTTTCCTGTAATGGTAAACAGGTTGCTTCGGGAATAACATGGAGAGACACAACCTCTCCATACCCTAATAGGGGTCCTCCGTTCGTTAACGTTTGGTTTTGAACAAACTAATATTCACTTATGCAGCCATCGATGAATTTTCTGCTTTCTGTGACTTAGAAATAAATTCGGACCGAAGTAAAATTCGTATTCACTCCCGATTTTTTACAGTGAAGAAGGTACATCAAAGTGAAATTTTCCAAGCACAGTAAATATCAATGATCATTTTAAGCAAATACACTCATTAACTATTAATCACTGTTAAGTTGTAATGAATATAATTTATTCGATAAAAATATTTATTTTCACAACACAATACATTTAGTTGATCATATTTATATAAATTGTTTCATCATCAATAATGAGGTATTCATGATTTGCTAATATTTAATAATTGAAATTATTGATATCTGTATGGAGAGAATTTATGTATTGGTTGTGGTAAATAAATAGATGACGGGAGTTGTATTGATTTTGGTTTGGCCAATATCTAACATTTTCACTAGTAAATACTAAGCATTGTTATGCAAATTGTTTGAATAGATAAAAATAATAATAACGATACATTTTTTTGGTTATGTTTGAAAACAATATATTTAATCATCTTATAAAATTTAACGAGTATATTTAAACCAAAATGTAACGGCATGGAAACTATTTGATAAGAAAGTGTCATAAAATAAAAAAGAATTCTGTTGTTAATGCTCTGTCTAATAACGGGTTTGAATGGACTTTTGTTGATATAGTAAGGGGGGGGGGCAAAAGGGGGTACCTGAGGAAATACAAAGTTTTTGAAGACTAAAATACGCTAAATCTTTTCGTTTTTAATGATATTCAAGGTAAATAGACAAAATTTTTAGCTGCCGTTAAGAAATAAAATTTTTACTTTTGGCGGGCAAAATGAGGTACCCTTAAAAAAAACCTGAAAAAAAAAATTTCTGAAAGTTGGTCAAATTTCATTAAATTAAATTTTTTAAATGTAATATACCTCAAGAAAAATTACATTTCACATCATTGGTGGATACAAGATTAAGAATGTATTCCTTTTTCTCGACAACTATTTTTGGTTTTAAAATACTCAAAAAAAATTTTTTTAGGTGTAATAAATCGTTCCCCCTCGATTAACTTAATTACTAATTGTTATTTAATAAAAAAAAACAATTCTATATTTCTTATTTGTAATTATTTTGAACCCAAAAAAAGTATTTTTTGATTTTTTAGATTACAGATTATTTTGCATTATTTAAAAAATTTTATCAATAAAAAAATAAAATATTATTTTTGAATATTTTTAGTAGCCAAATTCGCCCCAGATATAGAAAATCAAACAAAAAATGGATTAATATATTAATTTTTTTTTTAATTTGACGATAAAAATACGAAAGAATCATTTTTTCATCGTTTTTGGCTGGTCCATTTTGCCCCAGGTATCATGCGTAAGGGTAAAAATGCGCGAATATATCGGATCTATAGTAATTAAACGAAAAAAAAAAAAATTTTTTTTTTATAAAATTTTGGGGGTACCCCGTTTTGCCCCCCCCCCCCTCTACTTCAGTTCAAGTAATTTGAATTCGTTAATATCATCAATTTATTTGATGATTTATTGCCCCTAAGTCTTTAATAATATGATATATTTTGCCCGGACAACATAAACTTGCTTATTTTATCTTGTTTAATTATTTTTTATCTCAAGACAGTTTTATACAATGTTCTTAAAAAAAAAGTTCTGTAGAATGTTTATTAAATTTTTTATTGCAATTAATAATAAAGATTTACACTTTTAGATTTATTGTATTTTTTAATGAAACAAAATGGAATAAAGTGATTTAAGAAAAAAAAAAAAAAATGAATCAATAAAGTAATTATTATTTTTTTTTTAATTCAATTAAATTGTCATCGAAATATCAAACGGGTAAAATCAGATATAATAGTGACTTGTAGCAAATAACTTGTCACTTTTCACATCTTGTGAAAGAGATTGTGAAAAAGCAACTTTCCTTTTCGATGTCTTGTTCGGGCTTTGTCGAATGAGAAAAAATAAAAAATAACAAATAGAAGAGATAAAAATTGTCGGAAGTTATTCCTCGACAAATCTTCGATATGACGGATATAAAATTTTATTTTTATATTTATCTCTGTTGTACTTTTATCAAAATATTTACTCTGGAAGTAATAATCCGATCAAATTTTTAATTATGGTTATAATTTTATTTAAAAATAATCTATTATATTAATTAATTGACTATTTATTCACGTACTATGTAAACACAATGTAACATTGATTTCATGTCGCAACGTCATTATTATCGTTAATAATATTTACCAAGCAGTTTTGACACACCGTTAAATGTCATTAATAATCATAATCATTATTTAATCAGGCATCCAATCAAGTATTGTGATGGACATCACAGATTTGCTTTGTCTCGATTAATATATTTATACATTATTATTTATTTACTTTTACATTTCTTCAAATTATGTATTTGAATACTGTATTGTTCATTATCTAAACTCAAATTTTGCACTCAATGAATTATTATTTCCTTATACTTTTTTTAACAATTTACTATTGTTTGGCTATGCTTTAAAGAAAAAATGTTGATGATTGGCATTCGCACTATCCGTCTGCTAATCAATTTTATCAATTTTCTCTCGAATTTCAACATAGCGACAAATAATAATCTGAATTTACTATTGAACAAATGACAAGTATCAGAATTGGGATTGTAAATGCCTTCAGTCAGCTGGCAGAAATATTATTTGTTTCCTCTCAAGGGACGAAATACATGTAATATTGTATATTACACACCTAGAGAGGGAAGTAGGACATTTCGACCCACGTGCATAGTTCCTCCCTTACGGAAAAAAACTAATCAGCACTAATGAGAAACACTAATGCTTTAATTTTTTCGAGCACTAATGGTTTAGTGTCATTAGTGCGTTAAGTGTCATTAATGTGTTCCGTGTACTTAATTTGAATTTCACAGTAGAATAGTACCGACTTTTCCGATTACCAATGAAGACTATTGAAACCTGGTCAGAACATCACTTTCAGTAATATTGTAAGATTTACTAATCAGACTACTAATGATCACTAAAAAAACGCTATTGAACACTAATCACTTCCAATAGTGCTGCTGGACTCAGTGTTTGGAGTACTTATACAAATACAACAATAATCACTTCCAACAATGTTGCAAGATTCACAAGCCAGAATACTAATGAACACTAATAGAATATTATTCAAAACTGGCCACTGTCAATAGTGTTGCAAGATCCATTAGCACTCCGACTAATGAACACTAATACAACACTATCCAACCCTAATCACATCCAATAGTGTTGTAAGATACACTAGTCAGAGTACTAATGAATACTAATAGAACATTATTCAAAACTAGCCACTTCCAATAGTGTTGCATAATTCATTACTACTCCGACTAATGAACACTAGTACAACATTATTCAAAACTAATCACTTCCAACGGTTTTGTACAATTTACTGGTCAGAGTACTAATGGTCACTAATGATCACTACCCGATAAAAAAAGATTTTATACAATTGTATAAAATTATATATATATATATTGCATAGAAAAAATGGTCTAATCCATTTGCATACAATCATACATAATTATATCTTGTTTGTATATAATTTTTATACACAATCACTTAATGTTTTCGTATAGATTATATATAATTATATGCAATTCTATATAATTGTATACAAATATATATATTTGTATATAATTACATCCTGTATTCGTATAGATTATATGTAATTATATACAATTCTATATAATTTTATACGAATATATACACTCGTATATAATTACATACTGTATTCGTATCGATTATATATAATTATGTACAATTCTATATAATTGTATACAAATATATACATTTGTATATAATTACATACTGTATTCGTATAGATTATATACAATTATATACAGTTCTATATAATTGTATACAAATATATTCGTTTTTTTATAATCAAATACTGTATGTGTATAGATTATATATAATTATATGCAATTCTATATAATTGTATACAAATATATATATTTGTATATAGAATTATATACGATTGTATGTAATTCATATATAACTGTATACAGTTATATAAAATCTTTTTTCATCGGGCAGTTACCCATCTTTAAACATCTTAAACTTTTATTAAAAAAGAAGTAGACAGTTAAAATATTTCACAGATGTATTATTACAAACCCACCTAAAGTGTTAATAAATTATAATTTAACTATTAATATTATTTCCTACCCAGTACGTGTTATCTCAAGCACGGCTAGTATTTATTTAAAGAGCTCACCGAAACCCCTCGAGTTTTAGCAAGATGCAAGTTGAATTTACAGCTTTACGAGTTACATTAAGGATTTTACAATAAATTTCTTAAAAGACGTTACGAGACACAGCTCGCGCGCTTTTTTCAATTTACACGTTAAACTTTTTGCATTTCCCATGCGATTCTTTCATTCTCTATTCTATTTCTATTTTTATCCTTTCTTAAACATTTTTAGATTTCTTTTATAAAACTTTCTGAAATTAAATGTCCGTCTTTTTCCAACATATTTTTTTCGTTAGCATACATTTTTTTATTACATATTTATAGAAAAACTTTATCTGAAAAAGTTTTTATTGTTATTATTTTTTATTATTTACTATTCCAATTAAATAAAAGATATCAGTGAATAATGTGATGCTGCATTGGTTATGTAAATAATTATTCCCAGAATAGTTGTAAATGTACTATAAGATCCCGTAGTTTGAACTTAATTTGATAACTAGACAGACAAGTTTGACCCAACAGGATGACAAAGTACGCAAGAGATAGTGAGATACAGCGATAGTTAAATAGAGACTATATACGTAACTCCTCATGTATACTGAGATACATTGCTAAAACTTTGTTAGGTGGCCTGGACTTAACCACTTGCACGCCTTGGTCCATCAACTTTACTCAGTTAAGTAATTATTCAAGTCAACTAGTACGATCGTTATACTCTCTTGCACTATCTTATGTATATATACATATAGTTATACTCTTACTCACTTACCAGCTAGTTAGTATTCACGTTTGAGGTACAAAAAAATTACCACTAATTACCAACTGTCATTGTTAATTTATAAATACATTAAATAATAATGAAAATCCTTTTGTTTAATTTTTTTGTTAGTGAAGAATTGTTTTTTTTTAATTTTTATTTTATCAAGTATTAAGGAATAAAATACTTAAAATTTACTGTTTTCACCGGCAAAAACTATTCAAGAGCTACTAAGATTTTATTACTCCCTTAAACTGAATCAGTAAAAATGTTACTGATTTTTGCAGTAATTACGAAACTTACTGAAAGATCAGTAGCTTTGAATCAATTTACTGACTAATCAGTGAATTTAAATTCACGGCAGTAAATAGTGCCATCTATACTTGGAAGGTTGTTCGTTAGACAGAGGTTGATTGCAAGTTACAATCAAAGATTATTATTTATATTACACTATTATTACGGTAAGTTAAAAATATAATAACCTACAAAAGTTAATTCATAATTTATTTACTGATGAAACTTATTTATTTTTCTCAATTGAATATGAGTAGAATAATTCTGAAATGTTTTTGGGTATGCAGTTGATTTACATGTTAGGTGATGCATAACCTAAAATTGTCTTATTAATTATTTTATATTTGTAAATAAATATCATTATTGCTTTCAGATAAATGTTTATAATCATTTTTAATGGAAGAGTACTATAATTTAATAGACAATTACTTGATAATATTGAAATGGAAGACTTATTAAATAAATTTGACTTTCAAAACCCATTTAATGGATTGAAGAATTTAAATCAACAAATCTATGTATCAAAAGAATGCAGTGAATATGTAGAGTTTGAAGAAATACCACTTGGTTACAGAATGGAGAACGTATTTGATCAAAAAACGTATGTATGTTGATTCTATTTTCATCAACGGCTTAATATATGATCATGATATGAATTTTTGTATTTTTTAATGTGCATTAATCAATAAATACCGATTTTTTTTCGCATCAAAAACTGTATCAGTAGTTATGACTAATTACATCTGTTACGATCACTATTTTATTCAGTAACAATTTTATTGATTAGAGTAGTGGAGCGATTTCCACTGATTGCATCAGTCACATTTTACTGATTTTAATAGTAAATCGATTTTTACTAATGAAATCAGTAACATTTTACTGATTTCCAATGATATATTTGGGACTATTTACATCAATGAATATTAATTGATAAGCAGTGAATATTCACTGATTCAGATTAAGAGAGTAACGGCCGCGTTTTTGTGTTTTAAACAATTTTGATTTCCGATCAAAAAGAACAATTGAATCGCGAGCAATAATTACGTGTGAATAACAATCTGAGTTTTATTGAACATTTGAACAAGCTGAAGCCTCAGCAGGGAAATATTCAACGTGCCTCGATGATAGTCGTGTAAACCGGTTTTTTCCTTGTGTCAAATAAACAAAATTGCGATTTATTTTCAAAGACACACTCAAAAGTTTTCGTGGGATAAAAGAAGACGCCTGTCAAAATTTGGACCCTTAATATTAATATTAAGTACTCCCTGATCGCAATTTTCAATTTCCCATTTAAATAACACAGGGAAATTTGTTTAGCGAATTATTGTACCGGAAAGGTCAATTTCTTGTTCAAATACATATTCGTTATAATCTAAAGTCAATGAAAAAAAACTCGTATATTCGTTGCGTAGTTTGGCCGTTATTGTAATTACATACGTATGCATACGTATATATATATATATATATATATATATATATATATATATATATATATATATATATATATATATATATATATATATATATGCAGACGTAAACTGAAGAGAATAGACTAATCGATATGAATGAAATTAAAAATTATAATTTGTTTGATTTCATGATTATTACAAGTACTTGACCGAATTTGCATCAGAAATGTTCGTTAAAATGTGGTCGTGGTAGTGACGTGTTTTATTTGCGAATTTTTGTTTGCTGTTCAAATCTTAACTACGACTCACTACAAAGAAATCAGTGAAAAATTTTTCAGCGTGTATAATGCGTACTCAACGCTTCGCGCTTGAGGTGTGCAGTAATAAATTATATAAAAAACTAAAAAAATTCAGTAAAGTCAATGTACGCTTGTTTTATTCTCTATAGTTGTATACGTCCTTAGTATATTTACTCATTGTTTGCCAGACCCTTAGTGTGAGTCAACAAGGGTGACAAGAATAGTGAAACAAAGACACTATATATTTATATGGTATTCTGGAATACTTTAGTATTGAATCTTGGCAAGCTGGTGGAGGAAAAAAAAAAAAAACATGATGATAGTAAAATTAAAAAAAAAAAAAATTAGAGCTAAATTTTTCATGAATTAGCGGTTTTAAGGTTTTTGTTAATTACAATTAAACAAAAACAATTTTGACAGTAATTTTCTAGAGGCTTCTTGTGACAAGAAAACCATAGATAATTGAAAAAAATTAAGCCAATTTATTTTCCGAAAAACGAGATAAAAAAAAAATTTTTTTACTTTTTTTTTTACGGTTTATTCGGGTTTTTTTTTTTTTCGTTTCTTGTTTTTCGGAATTTTTTTTTTCTCTTTACCTTACTTTCACTGAATAACTAACGCAAAAATGAAAAAAAATCTGAAAAAAATGAATTTTTTCATTTTGGTAATGATTACACACATTAAGGAACAAAACTTGTTCCTTTAATTGTTTTGTAAAACTTTGAGCAATGGGCCCGGACAAACGGTTCGATGGATCAATCTGAAAATTTCAAGGGTTTTTGGGGGTACATTAAGCTGTAAAATCACCAGGCAACATTAGCCTTTCCATCAATATTTGCAAAGTAGCGATGAGTTGACTAAAAAACCAGAAAATGGTCATTCTTTAAGGGTTTTTCAAATTGATATTAAGGATGAAAAAAAAATTTTTTTTTTCAAAATCGAAAATGGAGCTTGTAGGGATTTTATTCAAGTTTTTTAAACTGCCTTTTAAATTCCTGTGCGACCATTATTTGCTGGGATATCAATACTCAAAGACAAAAGGACCCTTTTTCATTTGAAGGCTGATATTTCAGCAGCAAATTGTTGTACAGAGAAACAAAAAAAAACGCAAATTGTAGCTAAATAAATTTCCTAAACGAGAAATAAATTGGTTTTTTTGAAAAAAATTTTCCTGCCCCAGTAGACCTAAAAAACAAAACCAAAAAATTTAGAAAAATTTTGTCTCGAGCTATTTCTTATGATTCCGCGAAAACCATGGCTCAAAAAATTATTTCGCTGGAAGATCTTTAAACTAGAGATCTCAGGCTTTAATTTGCTTTTTTCGATTTCTTTGATACGATCATTTTTTACGAAATTCCAGCCTTCCAAAAATCACTAAAAAATTTATAAAATTTTCTAGTTCTTTTAATTTTTTGGATACGTGTATATTTTCTCAAGTCGAATTTATAAATCTTTTGTTAAATCATTTTTGAATTCAATTTTGTAAGATATTTTGAAAATTTATTATGAACTAAATTTAAGGTACTGATAACACCTTAAAGTATATGGTCGGCAAAATGTTTGACCGGAGAGGATAAACGTGGGAATATAAATAAAACTCGACTACATCCGTCCATTCAATGGCACACACAAAAATCCCCAAGTTGGTCTGGGCATGTAATGGCATTTGACGCCATTTCACGTGTACGCTATCGTGTGTGTTTTCTACAGTACGCGAAATCGCGATCGTCTAGATAAAGCGAGCTAGGATGTCCTCATGATATACCACCCCATTCATCATGGCTCTCACAAACTTATCGTCCTCAAACTCTGAGAGGTAAGAAAAGGCAACGACACCATTTTCACCGCTTTCACCACCAGGACCAGCCGGTATCATGTTATAACCACCGAATAGCTTCATTTTTCTAAAATGTTTACTATTTTTCTTTCGACTATATTTTAGATTTTTATATCGACATTAATAATAAATATTGCGCATAAAAAAAAATAATTCTATTATTTATAGGTTCATATTTTATAAAATGAAATTTATTATTTTATATTATGGTTTTACATTTTTGAATTTTTTTTTTACGATAATCTTGTTGCAATATGTATTAAATTTAATGTCGTCTTTTGGTAACTGGAACTTATTGATTGTACTCAAAATGAATTCAAATTTGTGCAGTTATAGGTGATATTCATGTTTCAATGAGGATCACAGGATTTCCCTTCCTCTTGATTCACGCCATGGGATTATGTTCCGTTTGAATATCGTATCCATGTTGACAAAAGCATTTGCTGGACTTTTTTTTATCACAAAAAAAAAAAAAATCTATAAAATATCACTGTCTAAAAATGAAGTCGCATAGTGATCTTTTTTTAACTTCCCGCTAAGAAAATCGAAGATTTTCAAAAATTTCGGGAAGTTATTGTTTTCACCCCGATTTGCGAAAATCGAAATTCCAATAGATGTCAACGTTTTGAGGTTCTAGGAAGCTATTCTGACTAAATTCAAGATGATGTCCGAGTGTATGTATGTATGTATGTACGTACGTACGTACGTATGTAAATATTCTGTAACTTTTGAACGGATGAATCGGTTTTGATCGTCAAGGTGTCATTCGACGCGGCATGTTATTTACTATAAGCACTGAAAATTTGAGCTTAATCGGTAAGGTACGTTCGGAGATATTTCAAAAATAAAATTTTTTCAAAAATGTTTTTTTTAAATAACTTTTAATTCGCTCGATGGATTAATTCCAAAATCTAATCAGCTCTAAAACGTTGTAAGCCGCGTCGAATGCCACCTCAGCCTTCAAAATCGGTCCATTCGTTCAAGAGAAACCGTGAACGAAAGAATTAAAAACAAATTTTTTTTTTTAGTTTTTTTGAAATTTCTCAAAAACGACTAGATAAATAAATTTCAAAATCTGATCATTTGTAGAACTTAATAAAACGCGCCGATTGCCACCTTAAACGTCTCAATCGGTTTATTCGTTCGAGAGATATCGTTTGAGAAAAAAATGGTAAAAAACGTTTTTTTTCGAATATCTCAAAAAAAAATAAATCGATCAATTTCAAAATCTAAGCTGCTCTAAAACTCAATAAGACGCATCAATTGCTGCCCCAACCATCTTGATTGCTTAATTCATTCGAAAAATATCGTCGATGAAAGAATTAAAAAAAATTAATTTCTTGCCAATATCTTTAAAACACCTAAACCAATGACTCCCAAAATTTTATTAGTTATTAAAAGTAATCAAACGAACTAATTGCCAAACTTAATATCAAAATTAATTGATTAAATCAAACGATATCGAATCAAAAATAAAGAACAATGCTATTCCAGAACATAATTCCCAAATAAATAATAATATGATAATAACACTACGGGGTGTAGGAAAAATGAGCTGAGTAAACATTGTAAATACATATAAACATGTGACAAACAATGCTTGCCTACATGCATGATGAATTAGCAATTGAATATAATATGCTAAAATATATTTAAAATCATACTAACTCTTCGTCTTCATAATCTTTCTTCATCACGACCCAATAAAATGTTAACTATTATTTTCTATTATCCCTGTTGAAATATTTTAATTGAAAAGAATTAAAAATAATTAAATTTGAATTCTTTTCAATAATTTCAATTCTTTTATTTGTATATATCGATATACAATTCCGTAGAATGACTACTTCTCAATTCTTATCAATCAGTATTTGTTAACGGAGGAATTTGATAATATCAACAAAAAAAAATAATTAAAAAAAAATTATTTTCAGCATTTTATCTCGTAAGTTGTATAATAACACTCTAATCAAGATCGAAATACATTTAAATCTTTATTTTAATTGAGATAAGAAACTTTACATGTGATCAATAATCAATTTGTTTATAATTACAAAATTTCTCATAATTTCTATATAGAACATTACACGCCAAATCAACAGTATTAAAAATATTAATTGTTAATTTCCGTCATTTGTTAATACCGTTAGTACTCATAAAAAAAATTCACCTTCCTAAATTCTAAGATTTTTTTGATCATTGATTCAAAAATATGGAATTTTCAAAAAAAATTGCTCTTCTCATGATTTTTTGCTTATAACTTTTTTTGTGAAAAATAATTTAAATAAAAAAATTCAAGAAATCAAAAAGTTTTGTCTTTCCATGTACTTTTAAAAACAAAATAAAAATAAATTTTTAAAAATCTTTTACCATATTATTTTCAAATTTTAAAACTTTAAAATCATTTTCTAAAAGTCATACATATTTTAACAAGCCTAAAAATTAATAACAATAAATTACTATCTATTCCACAACTTTTCGGGTGATTCCAGTCATCAGACTTCTGTGGCTACGTTTTTTTTTTTTTTTTTTTTTAATTTTTACAAATAAAAAAAATTTTTTTTCTTATTAAAAGTCATTAATTGCCATCTATATTATTATAAGTTATTTTTTACATCATTTTTCAATATTTTCTCACGATTCTACACAATTAAAAGATTTTTTTACATCGTTTTTCAATATTTTCTCACGATTCTACACAATTAATAGATTTTTCATATAATTCATTAAATTCATTTACTTTTCAAAACGTGTTATTATAAATTTATATTTTTAATTCAAAATATTATCTGATTTAAAAATCAATTTAAATCAATGAAACCTGTATAAAGTTTCTGTAATTCTGTCTTAATTTTGCCGGAAAACACTAATAAGAGCAAGAAATATAACCTACGTAACTTCATACAATTTTTACTGCAATAATATATAACTTAATCATTTTATGACTTTTGAAATAGATTCGTTATTTTCTTACGTAATAGTTCAACTAACTATTTCATAATTCCGACAATACCAACAGTTGAATATCTATCTATTATGTATCTACATTATCCTAAATTACATATGTTGTACTATTTATTGTTAAAGTAGTTCCAGCATGGTATAGTATAGTCAGAGTATTTACTATAGACAAAAATTTAAAAGCCTCAGTATACAGACGTTCACACATACAATTACATATTGTTAGTTTCAATGATCTGACAACGTTGCTCTGAGTATTTATGTATTTTCGTTTATGGTCTCAGTATATACAAATAGTATGCGCTTTCTAATAATAGTACCTATAATTTGATTAAAAAAATGCCCAAACAAATACGGCACAAAGATCAATTTATAAAAAACGAAAATTTATCTAATAAATTACCCAAAGTTTATTTTTAACGTTATGTAACTTATGTTACATTTTTATTTAAATATTTATACCGTCATTAAAGTTTTATGTTCTTACTTTATGTTAATTGTTTTATAAAATATATGTTTAAAAGAAAACAAGTATCATATTTATTTATTCAATCGTTTTTTTATTTGTAAGTAATTTAAATAGTGATTTTAATACTTTAGTTACGAAATTGAATTTGACTAAAACCGTGAAAGATTTGAATTTTCCGCTTTTTATTCTACACTATTTCAGAAACGTTGCGCAAGGCGTTGCCAGATCACTATAATTTGTTGAGTGAGCAGATTGGAAATGGATCGAAAATTATTTTTGCACACCTCGAACGCGAAGCGGCGAGGTAGTGCTCTACTGTCGTCAATTTTTAATTATTATATCTTGATAACAAAATGTTCAGATGCTACTACAATTTTTTTAACATATTCTAAAAACATTTTTTAACACTCTCCTACTTTTTTTTTCCAATTCTATCGAGAGATTTTTTAATATAATAAAAAATAGTTAAAGGGACCGGACGTTTTACATACTTTAAATGGGACATGACCTTTAAAATCGCAAACTTTGTCTTCAAATATTTCGCGATCTGAATGGTCAAAAATTATGAAATTTCAGAAATCCATAAATAAAGCTATTCTAAACGTGTGAAAAAAATTTCAGCCGAATCTGTCGAAAAATGGTTTCATGCTGGAACTACCTTAAAAAATCACTGTGACCTGTTTTATGTCTGAATTCTTTATTATTTGATAAACATTACATCATTAAGTCTAAACTTTGATTCAAAAGATATTGTAACCCACTAAAAATTAATAACCATCAAAAAAATAAGATATTAAAACAAGATTCTAAAAACTTACAAAAATTATAGAATTTGCATAATTTTCAAAAAATTACTTTAAAGTTGTAAAACTGGAAAATAACGTAGAAAAATTTTTCCAAAAAATTATTCGTATTTTTTTCTAAAAGTACATGAAAAGATGATACTTTTTGATTGGTTGAATTTTTTTATTTAAACCATTTTTCAAAAAGTTATAAGCAAAAAACTAAGAAAAGAGCAATTTTTTTGAAAATACCATATCTTTTGAACCACTAATAAAAAAAATCTTAAAATTTAGGAGAATGAGTTTTTTGATCAGTACTAAAAAAAAATCATAAAATTACGGAAATTAAAAATTAAAATTATTAAAACTGCCCAATTCGGCGTGAATTACCCCATATGTATATTTACTAAATTTTACTAATTATAGATATACAAATATATGAAATGATTAAGTATGAGTTCCCTAATCGAGTTCTAAGTAAATTACTTTACACCAGACTAAAAAAATTATGCATAGTTGTATACGATTGCATACAATTCATATCTAATTATACAATTCAATATATTATATGTATGATAATGAAAATGTTGTAAGACTACTCAAACTGCCCTGGTTAAAAAATCTAATTGAAAAGAATTAAAAAGCGGTCCCTTCATGCAAACTATATATCTATATATACAAGCAAAAGAATTGAAATTATTAAAAAGAATTCAAATTACATCATTATTAATTCTTTTCAATCAATATTTTTAAACAGAGTATATTTACATTTCTCTAAGTATAATATAATAATTTATTTATCTCTTAATTAAACTTTTTTATGATCTAAATATATCACATACTACGTATGTACCACGACGATTGATTGTTTAAATTAATAACCAAATATTGATAAGAACCAATAAATGTTGCAAGATTTCAATATATTAATTTCAAATAGAATTTAAATGCGCGCCTATTTATGTATTTTAAGTTCACTGATTAATTAAAAAACAAAGACACTGCCCTGATAACCAGACATGTGATAGTTTTCCAATTACAGCACTAAGCGCATTATGCGGCATAATGCTCAACGTTGAATGTTTCAACTACAGCAACACTTCACATAATCAAACGCTCAAAAATACTGCTTTCACGTAATACGTGCAATCGATACCAACTCAGTAACAGAAAATTAACAGGTGTTTTTTCTTTAAGTTAACATTGATCGAAAATTTATTTATATTATCGTTAGTAATTAATATTGTTTATTGTTTAGAAAATTTTTTATGCTTTCGTCTTGTCGTAACTAATTCACGTTCCAATTAAACATTAGCACACTTCGGCATTGGGCGACACTGAGTCGTATTATGCTCTATAATTGAAAAACTACCACTATCAAAGCTCTATAAATACTCGCTCAAATCGACAAATAAAAAGAAAAGTTTTGGTAACGAGTACTTACTTTAAGGCTGAGCCGCACCTAACGAAAATCTGAATTTAAGAATTCTAATTATTTATTAAATAATTATCATAACAGCAGTTTTCTTAGCTTCCGACTAAAAGCAAAATACGAACTTCTGCGGAAGATTTTCATCATCCGAATCCCATAAATATTCAAAAAGTAATTAAAATTATTCTTAAATTCAGGTTTTCGTTAGGTACGGCCGAGCTTTAATAACTGCTGTAATTTGAAATTGACAGCAAATTAATAATCAAAATCACCGAAATTTACTATCCAAATTTCTCTGCAATTTAACAATAAAAGTCAAAACGAAAGATTTACAACTAAAGTTTCCTCAATTTCAAGATAACTGTTATTACTAGAGAAAAAAAAAAACCCCTAATAAAAATTTCCTTAAATTTTTCATCAGATATTCGTCAACTCCGAACTTTTCCGTTCGTAACAACAATTTGTATAATATTTTTGAAATAAATTTGAATTCTAATACTAGTAAATTTAAATCAAAATGTATGACAAAATATATACGATTTGTCATCGAAAACAAAACAGTCCGATCGTTCATCCCCAGAGATGCAAGCGATCCCGTCATTAACATTTTTTTAACTTCCCGCTAAGAAAATCGAAGATTTTCAAAAATTTCGGGAAGTTATTGTTTTCACCCCGATTTGCGAAAATCGAAATTCCAATAGATGTCAACGTTTTGAGGTTCTAGGAAGCTATTCTGACTAAATTCAAGATGATGTCCGAGTGTATGTATGTATGTATGTATGTACGTACGTACGTACGTATGTAAATATTCTGTAACTTTTGAACGGATGAATCGGTTTTGATCGTCAAGGTGTCATTCGACGCGACTTGTTAATTACTATAAGCACTGAAAATTTGAGCTTAATCGGTAGGGTACGTTCGGAGATATTTCAAAAATAAAATTTTTTCAAAAATGTTTTTTTTTAATAACTTTTAATTCGCTCGATGGATTGATTCCAAAATCTATTCAGCTCTAAAACTTTATAAGCCGCGTCGAATGCCACCTCAGCCTTCAAAATCGGTCCATTCGTTCAAGAGAAACCGTGAACGAAAGAATTAAAAAAAAATTTTTTTTTTTAGTTTTTTTGAAATTTCTCAAAAACGACTCGATAAATCAATTTCAAAATCTGATCATTTGTAGAACTCAATAAAACGCGTCGATTGCCACCTCAACCGTTGCAATCGGTGAATTCGTTCGAGAGATATCGTTGGAGAAAAAATGGTAAAAAACGTTATTTTTCAAAAACAAAGGCACTCAAAAGTATTTTCGAGCTCGAAAATGTATTCTCGATAATGTTTTTGAGCTCAAGAAGCTCGAAAACTGCGGGAAGTTTTGAGGCTGGCCCGCAGGGTCAACTGACAGACCGATTTTTTCTGATGCACTGTAGTAGAAAAAAAAAAGCTTGGAAAATCCAAAAGTGCACACCTTGAACGTTCATGTTACAATAAAATATATAAATTATTAATTTTCATTTTTAATTACAAAATTTTTTAATAAACATCTAGAAAGAAATTCGTCGTTTTTTTTTTTAATTTAGTTAATTCTATGACAGTTAGCAATAAAAAAAAATTATCTGATGGTAAAGTAGAACCTTATGATATCAGCAAAGTTCGATGATAAAAAAAAAACATTCCCGATAAAATAAAAAAATGGCTGCAGTGTGTGTTTGTTTACATGGTGCCGGTTTTAACAGAAATGATTTATTATAAAAAAAACGAGCAGGACTACAGTAGTGATTTTCGAAAAGAATCTTCTTCACATAATTCTGAAGACAGTGAAAAAAAAATAAAGTCATTTTGTCAAGCCGTTCACGAGATATCTGTGCCACAGACTTTTTTTGGACTACAGACTAACTGACGTCCACGATACATATTTCTTATTGAACTTTTTTTTATTATAATACGTGTCGGATAACTTAATGAAAGTATCAGTCTTATTAATTAGTGTTTCCTCTTTAGATTAATGTGTTTTTTATAACGTGTAAGTGTGATATGAAAATAATATATACAGTTTAATGCGAAAAAATCGCGTGACCTCGACAAGTCCGTTATAAAGCACAACTTCTTCGCTTCGCGTTCGAGGCGTGCAATTAGAAAATATTTTTATTTCACTAAATGGATAAAATGATGATTGTGTAAAGTTGATAGTTACATTATTTGATGTAATCTATATAAATACTGGGATTCTATGATTTTTTTTAAACTACAGAAAAAAAGCTTTTACTTCTATTTTATAATATCGTAGCTTGTTTTTAATTTATTTATCTTTTTGTTTTCAAACTGCAGAAGCTGATTGAATTTACTACCAATTTATTTTTCTAGATATGGAAAAAATAAAAAATGAACATTCAACAAAGTAAAGTAAAATATCATACAAAAAAAAAAAATTTATCTTAATTAAGTAAACTTGTTTGTGAAGTAATTGAAAATAATATCGTAACTTTGATTTCTGCGAGATGATATTAACTTTCATTTTATTTTATTGACAGAAAAATCAATATTAGTAAATTTTATAGAACACGTACTGTAAACAAACTATCGATTGAAATGATATCAGTATTGGATAATTTAAACTTTTATATGTATATATATCTAGGGCGGGCACAATGGGGTCACTAAGAAAATAATCGATTTTTGTACATTTCAATACGTGAGTAATTTTTTTTTTTTTACTTCCTTCTGAAAAAATTAAAGCAAATTTTCAGTTACGATAGAAAACTTATTTTTTCTCTGAATGGGTAAAATGGACTATCCCAAGACAGTACAAAATTGTTTTTTATTTTTTATTTAAAAGAAATTTCTATAATAAAATTTTTTATGCTTTATTTGTGAAAAAAATCTCATCCGACAGACAGAAGATCGATTTCACTACAGAACTTCTAGAAATTTTCCAAATTCCTGCTCGCCGTAAAAGCGGTCTACGGGCTTCAATAAATTTTTTTCGATAATTATGATTAATTTTTTATTAATCCGGATCCGTGCATAATGAAAAAATTCAAAACGAGATCAGAAAACTAAACTCTTGAAGCTACAATTTGCCTTTTTTGTTTTTGTTACAACAATTTTTCTTTGAGTTACAACCCATTGAAAATCACTTGAAAATTTGAAATTTTTTCAATGTCTCTTAATTTTTATAATTAGCGTATTTTGAATTCATTTTAATCATAACATTTCTCATTAAATATTTTTAACATCGAATAATCAAAAGTAGCCCATATTAATTTATTTTATTGACTTTTTTTTTTGCTTTCTCGCATGATTTCATCGTCAGATTTAATTATAAACAATGAAAATATAATTAAAAACTGAATATCTTCATGATACGAATAAAATTTCTGAATCAGGGTTCACTTCTGAACCCCAAATACCACTAATTATTGCAACAACTACTTATCGAAATTATTTTTTTATTTATTCACCCGATCGCATAGTTGCTAGTACTAAAAATTAAATGAAAAAAAAAAAGAAAAAAAAATATAATAATAAGTCTAAAATGGTTTTATTTTTCTTAGGGTTTTTATTTCGTCTCAGTCGAATATATACAAGAAAAATATGTTTTCTATCACGGAACAATCGTACTTTTATATACCTCGTAAATTGAAACATCAAATATTCGTATGCTAACTTTCAGGTTTTTTGTGGAAATAAAATTAATATGAAAAAAGTGACATTACTATTTCAAGAAATAACTACGTAAAAACAAGTTTTTTCAGATTTGAAGACAAAATGATTTGTATACACATATCTGCTTGTAAGTTATTGATTTACTTTATTTTTTATAAGCAAAATTAGATTTCAATTTATATTTACAAATCGAAAGTATTTTGTTATGTAACAGTCAATAGACGTGAATCACCACTTACTTGTAATCTAATTAAATATTTTTTTTTATTTTGAAATAATTTGCACGCCTCGGACGCTATAGCGGGAGAGGCTGCGCTCTATAATTGACTCGTCGCGAAAACAGCATTTTCTTACCTTTAACCATTTCTACTAATTTTATAAAGCACCTCCATAGCCAAAAAAGTACACCAAAATCTAAAGAATTCTGAAGAATAATGTGGCTTTCAATTTACAATTTTATTTAGCTACACTATATTAATAAAAAATTTATTTTAAATGAGACTAGTTGTAGTGAAATGGGATGTCTGTGTATAGGTAAGATATCTCTCAAACATCTCAATTAATGAGTCTTATTTTTTTTTCAATAGCTTTAGATTTTGGTATTTAGACACCTTCTGAATATCATTACCCTTACAGAAAACAATTAATTAGCATTAATGAGAAACACTAATGCTTTAGTTTTTTCGCGCACTAATGGTTTAGTGTCATTGGTGTCTTGTGTAATTAATTTGAATTTCACAGAAGAGTAGTACCGATTAATCGGATTACTAATGAACACTATTCGAAACCTGATCAATATTTATCACTTCCAGTAATATTGTGAGATTTACTAATCGGACTACTACACAATAGTGCTGTCAGACTCAGTATTTGGAGTACTCATGATCACGAATATAACACTAATCACTTCCAATAATCTTACAAGATTCAGTGGCCAAAGTACTAATAAACATTAACAGAACATTATTCAAAACTAACCACTTCCAATAGTTTTACAAGATCCATTAGCCAGAATGCTAATGAACACTGATAGAACTTTATTCAAAACTAACCACTTCCAATAGTTTTGCAAGATCCATTAGCCAGAATGCTAATGAACACTAATAGAACATTATTCAAAACTAACCACTTCCAATAGTTTTGCAAGATCCATTAGCCAGAGTGCTAATGAACACTAATAGAACATTATTCAAAACTAACCACTTCCAATAGTTTTACAAGATCCATTAGCCAGAATGCTAATGAACACTGATAGAACTTTATTCAAAACTAACCACTTCCAATAGTTTTGCAAGATCCATTAGCCAGAATGCTAATGAACACTATTCAAAACTAACCACTTCCAATAGTTTTGCAAGATCCATTAGCCAGAGTGCTAATGAACACTAATAGAACATTATTCAAAACTAACCACTTCCAATAGTTTTGCAAGATCCATTAGCCAGAATGCTAATGAACACTAATAGAACATTATTCAAAACTAACCACTTCCAATAGTTTTGCAAGATCCATTAGCCAGAGTGCTAATGAACACTAATAGAACATTATTCAAAACTAACCACTTCCAATAGTGTTGCAAGATCCATTAGTGCTCCGACTAATGAACACTTATACAACACTATTAACACTAATCACTTCCAATAGTGTCGCAAGATTCATTAGTCGAAGTACTAATGAACACTATTGCAACACTATTCAACCCTAATCACATCCAATAGTGTCGTAAGATTTACTAGTGAGAGTACGAATTTTCACTAAAGATCACTAATGAAACACTTAATAACACTGATGAATTTTCAATAGTAATCATAAGTGTTCATTAGTTTTTTTCCCTAAGAGTACTGTAGCCATTCAACGACGTATTTCTTGGCATGAGTTACATGAAAATTTTTCTTAGAAAACAATTTTGCGGACTCTTATAAAAATTAATTTTATTTTTTTTTTCAAATATTTAGGTGTCCTTTTCTACCATGAGAATATTGTGTAACTAAAATTTATATTATGTATATTTTATAAAAACGCATATTAAATTTTCTTTTTGAATAAATTTTTTGGGTATTACGTCTCCGCTCTGACTTATTCTATTTTTAACATGATAAGAGTGAAAATCAAATCCATAGGATATTCAAAGTAAAGACGATATGAGAACTTTGTTCAGAACTGGCCAAAATTAATGTTATAGGTTTTATATGAATTTTTAAATATTGGGCTAGCTCCGTGGCGAGTGTGAGTAAAGAGAATAAATGACTTCCTTAATTAGTAGAATCTATTATGAATTAACTTATGTAATATATATATAACTAATGACAAAAGGCTGGAAATTATCAATATTTCAATTTAAATACCTAAAAGTTTAAAAAATTGAAATGTTTCTTTGCATCCCTTGTGGAAATTTTTCGGACTTTTCTCTGAAAAACTCAGTTCTAAAATTCTAAAACTTTTTCAGAGTTCTAAAGACTTTTTCAGAGAAAAGTCCGAAAAATTTCCACCAGGGATTCATAAGAATCTGATAAAGTTTTAATGGATGTAAACAAAAGACTGTGATTGGGAACCGTCAAAAACTCAAACAGTTAGTATTTATTTTAGGTAAATGGATAAGTTATATGGATTTTAACTACTTCAAATAAAATTGTATGCAGTATTGAAATTTGATTAATTGAAAATGGTTAAAATAAACTCATGGTAAGGGTCTAAAATTTATTCAAAGTTCATTTGATTGGGATAATAAATTTTATTTAGAAAACATAATTTCAAATACTTTCCATGAGATTTGACAGTACACGTACTTTGATAATGAAATTTACAAATGTTCTCTGTAAACATGAATAATTGGAATAGGTGAATATTCACTAATTTCAAGTGCAAACCGAACCACTTATTTTAAAAAGTGGTTCAATTGGCACTCAGAATTAGTGAATATTCACCTATTTTACTTATTTATGTTTAGAGAGTTCATGTATTCGAAATGCATGTTACGTTAATTATTAGTAATAATGATAATAATAATAATAATAATAATAATAATAATAATAATAATAATAATAATAATAATAATAATAATAATAATAATAATAATAATAATAATAATAATAATAATAATAATAATAATAATAATAATAATAATAATAATAATAATAATAATAATAATAATAATAATTGCAGATATTTGACACATTGTGTAGGGTATATAAGCAACATCCAGATACGCCTACACAGTTTTAGCACCTCATCTAAGAAATTGTGTTGAAAATTGCTATATTAAATTAAAAACTAAATAACTGGCATAAAAAACTTAACAAATGTGCATTTTCAAAAATAAAATAAAATATTATTAAATATAATTCTTTCTCTTCAAACTAAATATTTTAGCTCTGCGCTAGTCGCAACATCGCCCGAGTACCTACTTTTATGACCGTCCCGGGTTCGGGGCCATAAAATTTGATCCTTTCTGTTCACAGTGCGAGCCTTTCGCCTGCATACGCAGCTCTTCTACGCGAACATTTGGTCGCCAGATTGCAGTCTCTTTTTTTTGTACATATAATTTTTGTTATAAATAATTTCACAGGACTTTCTCACGCTCTTGGAAAAGTGGAAAAATCGAGAAACTTCCAAACCAGTTTCAAACCTTTTTCCCTAGCACACTGGGGTTCTGCATCGGTTGGTTGCTGTTGTCTCCAGTCAGTCGTTCTGTGACCTCTCATACTGAACACATCGAGTGCTTCCGTATGAATTGACTTGTCGATTTTCTTGACCAGCTTCACACCAATTAACAAATATCAGTTCAATAATTATTTTTCTTAAACACAGTTAAAGTAGCAACAGTTCAGTTACAGTTTATTTCAGTTCTGCAAGCATTTATTACCGTCAATAGCTATCAAAAATTAAGTACGCAGCATCCAGAGCAATAAACAACTTGTGATCATCAACAAGCAACAACGTGCTATTACGCATTGGTGTGATCGCGATATCCAGATTCAGACTACCAGCACTCAATCATAAAACTCAGGTCTAAGTACATTAAAACCTGGGTTAGATTCGGTATGTACACAGATTCAATTAATAGTCTTTCTTGCATCCGTCAATCTTCTGACACTATAACTGGGTCGCGCTATAACGACTGACCTTCAGCTGCTCGTCACAAGGTCTTCCTGAGTCTGATCCCGGTTCACCTGCGACCGGTGCACCACCTTGCGATTCGTCAGTGGTTATAGCGGACCATATCTACTCTGGAGAATCTTTTCGGGTATTCTCTCCTTACCGAGAGAACCATGATGGCTGACCTGCCCCCAGCCTTCACCAAGGCCTGCCCCCAGACTAGTCCCGGTTCACCTGCAACCGGGACACCGCCTTGGTGACCCGTCAGTTGTTATGATGGATCGGCTAGATGACACATGCGTCACATCTCATTCTTTCAATTATGTACCTATCTACTCAACTTCCAAGCTAATAACATTCAGCTTGAGGCTCTCGTGACACCACTTCATGGCTCGCGAGAACTCCAGCATCGAGTTCTGACCTCTAAGCTGATCTATCTCTATTTGTCTGACATCCGAGTAAGCCACTAACACCGTATTATTCCCAACAGCTGCTGCCTAGTCACTGCAAACGAGTTAATACAAGATCTGAACGAGCACCGTGAGTCTTTAGCCTGAGACTCAAGATCCTGAGCTATTTCCAAGACCACCTGATCACGCTAGCGGTTGCTTGGCCCTGCCAAGCGAGAATCAGCAGCGTGCATCCTCTACGTGTCGCTTGACATAGCGAGACCCTCAACTACTAGTCCTTCGCCTGACGCGGCGAAATCATCAACAACCAGAGCTACCAGTCAGCGGGCTGCTTATCAGGCTCGCTTCCAGTCCGTCATCACTCAACACCGATCGAGTCAGAGCACATCAGCTCTGTTGCCACCAGTGCAGCCACGAGGAATCCAATCTGTTGAGCATTCACCAGTGCCAGAATCATCAATTACACTCCATTACTTTACATCCACCTGAGTCTATTCTGAACTTTACAATAACAATATATAAATAACAATAAATTATATCTGCAATATAATTTGTCTCTAAAGATCAATAAATTTGTTAATTATTAATTTTAGTTCTTGCTCAAACAAATTGCACAATGAAAATTACCTTAATCTTAACCTTAAGTTATTTTTTTTTTATTTTATTTTTTGAATTTTCTGTTCAAGAAATTTACTATTTAGCACCTCATTCATTATTAAAATGTCATTTTTTATCATCTTCTATTTCTTTATCGTTAGGTCAGTATTATACGATCATATTAATCGTTAAATAATTCGTTTTAGATATATACATATATATATATATATATATATACATAATTTGACCGTAACTCACGAATACACATGAAAGCTCAGTGCCTGAGGATCCTTTGCAGGGCTCTCTACTGAATTCTCATAGCATACTCTTTGAGATCTTGATTCAGGGAATCAGAATCTTCGTCCGCATGAATTTTGAGCCTTCTAGATCAATAATTAAAAATTTTCCGTACGATTAAGTAACCGTAATCGCGATTTTGACCTATTTTCAGAACTTGAGGGGCCATATGACGTCTGTCTTCTGAAGCTCTAGATACGCTTATGTATTTCTTGTCAGCATGCCCTGTACTGGGTAGAAATGCATACGTCCAGAGTCATAATGCTGCTCTGCGAGTACTTTTTTACCACATTCGATACACGCACGGTATCGATAAGACACCAGTGCTGCCTTATCTGCCAGGAGATATTCCGCAAGTGGTTGAGAATGACCGTTGCGATATTCATTAGAACGTGTCATTTGTAATAACGCGGACAATTGACCACAACAAACCTTACATTGCGCTCTTCGATAAAACTACTCGTGACATTTATGTCATTGAGTTCTCAGCACTTGCTAAGTCTTGCATCACGGTTAAAGAAGAGCGCAAACAACAGATATCTCAGGATCTCCTGTTTGAAATTGGCAAACTTTACTCAGGCTACCATGTCAGGCTTGTCGTACTCATTGTTGGCGTCTTTGAAGGGATGAAACAGTCTATTGTATTAGCATTGTCTCGAATGCCTACTTGTTCGTCGCACGGTGAGTTTCTGGCACTGCGGATGCAGAAAGCTGTTATTAATTATTCAAGGTTGTAATTATTTAATTAATTATTATTATTATTATTTTCACCATTACGATTTCACAATAATTATGAATAGACTTACGTTGATTGCGTTATTGCTTAGTATGGAGGTTATTTGAATAGACTGAGTACTGTTATTCAGTAACCAATAGCTTTCGTAGTGATAAAGTACTTTCGACCACTATGTTCACAGTGAAATTACGATTTCCGTTCAACTTTAAAACTCTAAAGTCGTACGACGGCGATGGGGCATATTATGTTGTTAATAATAAACTAGCAAATCTCACTCGCTTTGCAAACTTCCATAAAGAAAAAATAATACACTAAAAATGAAGCCGTGAAAATTAGTGATTATTCATAATTTTGCAGTACAAAGTGTACCACTAATTCCACAAAGTGTAAAATCTGCACTATAACTTGGTGAATTAGCACTGTTTGCTGGTAAATTTCACTAATCAAGTTTTAGAGAGCAAATACTTATTAAAATCAAAAAACTTATAAATTTTCATCAAAAAAATTGCTTTTTAAAGAGACAGGAAAAGGTTTAAGAAAAAGTGTTAATAGCGTAAATTGTTTCTTCAGTGAAAATAATATTATCGTCGAAAAGATAGAAAAGCACCCTTTTTAAGATTTTTCTCGGATATTTTATACACTCTATAAATCGAAGTGTTTAAACTTTAAACACCCAAATATTTTGTTGCCATTTCAATACATTGTAGTCACTTTCTACACACTTGCAACCGTTTAGAAAGTGACTAGAATGTATTTAAATGGCAATTAAACACTTAGGTGTTTTAAATTAAAACACTTCGAGTTACAGTGTATTACCTCTCTAATCTAAGTCAAAATTCATTTTAATCCTTATTTTGGTCACTTGCGTTAATTTCTGCCTCAATACAATTATTTTGTTGAACATAATCGCGAATAAAAATTTAAAAACGCTTATTCATTAATTATTTTCGATTCCTAAATTTTCAAGAAAAAAGTGTTGCAATACAATGAAGACATAAAGATGTTACAAAAAAATAATTGTACGGAATAAATAAATTAAAATTTTAAATTGGCGAAGAAAACGGTTGTAGTAATTTTACCCTTAAATGTGTACTTGGGAAAAAGAATTTAGATCTATTCAGATCAAATTAGATCTGATGTTTCAGATCTGAACAGATCTGCATTTTGGCCAGATCTGTTTAGATCAAATTAGATCTACTCTGATCAGAATAGATCTGCTTGGACCTGAACAAATTTGCCGAAATTCAGCTAGTTAATCTTATAATTATAATATAATGTGAAGAAATATTTCTTTATAATCTGTACAGATCTAATCTGATCAGAGCAGATCTGAACTTTTTTCCCGAGAAAAAGTTATATCAGCTCAGATCTGGTTTGATCCGTACAGATCCAATTAGATCTACGTATATTTACTTCCTAAACTGATCGTTTAATCAATGTTGATCGATTTTGATCTGACTAGATCTAGGTTGATCTAACTTGATCTAGGTTGATCTGATTCGATTAGATTTGATCAGGGCAGATCTGGACTATTTTTCCCCAAAGAAAAATGTCATATCTGATCAGATCTAGTTTGATCTGAACAGATCAAATCAGATCCACTCGGATCTGGGTGCAGTATCAATTATGATTAAATTTGATCTGAGTTGATCAAATTTGATCAGAACATATCTAATTTTTTTTTCACGGGTAGTCTGATTGGTTATTTTTGAAAAATCGTTTTTGTTTTTTTTACATTTTTTGAATGCAAATGTATTCAAGCATATTGTGCCAAATTTTTATGGGGATCTGAGCAGAGTAAGTGTATTTTTCTGAATCTAAAGGTCGACAACCACGATTTTACACGTATATCGAATATGTGGACCGTCACAGCTTGGACACATCAATAAAGAGCAGAACGGAAAGAAAGGAGGCCAAATAAGAAGCAAACGAAAACTTTGAACAAGAAGGCACTTCGTACGGTGCAGCAATCACAGATTACATTTTGGTAAGATTTTTTTTTTATTTAAAAAAAAATTAAACGCGCTTATCTCAAAACTACATTTTCGCCGACGTCAATCACGATTTATCCGGAACCCGTGGGCTGATTCTTTTGAAATTTTAACCACATATTCTACACATAAGTACTTACAGGTAGACTAAAATCATGTAAAAATTTGGATTTTAACTAATTTTTTTTTATAACTCACAGCGAAAAAATGACATTTTTTTTATTGTTGTTAATTAAAATCAGTAAAAATAGTCCAAAATTGATATCGCTAGTCTACCTCGTAGCCACGGTCTTACCGAATCTAAAATACTTCGTTTTTTTTGTTTCAGATAAGCCGTTGCTGAGATATCGTGATTTAGCCGACCTGCCTTTATATTATGGCGTTCCGTTAGAGTACACCTTTTGTATGAACATACTTTTAAAAATGAATAAAACATTTTTTTTTTATAATTCAAGACTCAATTTCTCATTCCTAACAGTGTTCATAGATAATGAACAATAATTAATAAGTAATGTAAAAACAAGATGATATATGAGTTAGTTTGTCAGTCGGCTTAAAACTTCACAAATATTGAATGAAAAATCATAAATGATAACTTGGATCATAAATAAAACGAGATTCAGTCATTTACAAAATTAAAGAAAAAATTCAGCTTACAGATAATTATAAACAATTTACTCATGGATGTATTTATATACTCGATTTAACTGATACATGATATAGTCAGTGGACTGATCTGGTATTCGTCGAAACTGGTCAAAACTTGGAAAATATACATATATCCTAGTTCCTAGAGGTTACTCCACGTTGTCGCTTTATATTTCACTTTAGTAACTAGAGGGAAATCCAATTTGGAAGTTTTACGCGCTCAACCTATTGAGCTTTAAAGTTTGCTGATCGATTGAAACAGATCTGACATTATTTTTATGGTAAAAAGTTTTTACAGTAAGAAAATGAGATTATAACAAATATATTTTAATCCAGTAGTATATTATACAATAGTGACTAAAAATTTGGTTTAATACGCAGAAAATAAGGATATCGGCGCAAGAAATATTTTCTCGTCACAAGAATATTTTTTGCAATTTTCAATGGAAACAAAAATTTCCTTAGTTCAAGAACAAAATTTTCTTAAGCTTAGTCATCTGGGCATAAGATTTTGTTTTATTAAGCCGACGTAATGGGTTTTCCTTGAATTAAGAAATATTTTCTTTAAGTGCGAAAAGTAGATTTCCCGCTTACAAATAGAATCAAACGTCCGAAAAGTAAAAAATTCTTAGATTATAAATAATCGATTTTAAAATAAGATAATCTGTGATTCTGTTCAAGTATAAAAAGTACAACTCATCAATAAGTAATATCTTGAATCCAGTTCTTTATTGTGTTACGGCAAGTGATCGTAGATGTTTGAACCAACAGCAACGGTGCTCATGGTTCGACGCAGAATTTTTCTTCAGTGAGGTAACTGTATTATCCTAAAATGGCGTTAGTGTGACTTTGCAATGTAGAATCGGCTAAAAATCAAAATGATTTGGAGTTGGAAATTATTTTTTTTTTAATCTTTGGTTATACGATCCAATGTCTCTAGAACCGATGTTGTTATAATAATTGGTAATTTGCACAGCCACCTATAAATGTCCTCTACGAATGACAATCGAAGTTGAGGCCTACTAGGCCCAATAAAAAAGGCGTCCTCTCAGAATGGTGTCCAGCTGACAAAAGAGAAAAAGACCGAGTGTTGCTGTTTTTTACACCTGGTGAAGCACCCTCTATAATTAGCGCCTGCGCTCCAAGCCTTTCTCGAGAACTTGACTCTCGTAGTTAATAACAACCTGATCCAAACGACTGTAAACTTCAAAGTTGAGTGCGCAGTCGTAATAAAGCTAACGAGGCAAATTTAAATAATAAAACAGAGAGGATGTGATTCAAATTTCCCGGTTAGAACTTATTAAGAAGAGATGTAAAGAAAGCTAAAGAAATCCTAACCATCATCTAATGCTTTAATAATACGCAAGACAGGAAAAAAACTCATTAATAACTTAGTTCAGCAATACTAAACCATTTTATACTAAGGTTAGAGCAACCACAAGACTGCATACTTTATGTCGAAGCTACACGCAGATAAATTTTTAGTAAAAATTACCCAACAAATTTGGTACTGTGAAAAATTATCTGCGTGTGTCGTTACTTCAATGTCGACTAAACTTCTACTCTAAAAATTGGATTTTTGAGCGAGAAATTTTACTTTCTTTGAATTGGAAGTATAGGATTTGTTTGAATTAGAAAATCTCTTAATTGGTTGCTTTCTACAACCAGGTGGCGATATTGGCAGAACAAATTTTTTTTTTAGTGCAACGTCGTATTATACACTCATTCTTCGAATATGCATTAAATGCTTATTTAAAATATTAATAAGTTATTAAACTATTCTGTGTTACAGGTTTAAAATCTACAAAAATGAAAGATAAACCATGACTACAAAAAGTAAAAAAATAGTAAACGTAAAGTTGAAATTCCGTATGTAACTTTAATATTTTAGTTATAGAATGTCTATATGAGTTAGCGAGGAACGTCGACTCTCAACGGATATAGACATTATTTTGTTTTCTCTTTTTAAGTCGTTCTGAGTTTGAAGATACAAAAATATATGTACTTTGGATGAAAGTTTTGTTTTAATGTTAAGGGACTGACACTGGCAGATAAAGTTTTAGGGGTGAATCGTTGAGATAGACGAACATAAGGGATGAAAAAAGTCCATATTCTTCAGTTGAAAGTGATAACTTGTACTTTTTGTTGTTTTTGAGACAAAAAGAAACTTTCTGCAATAACAAGTTACACTAATTTATTCTTTTTTTCTTTTTTTTTTTTACTTACCACTAAGTACCGTCAGAAAAGAGTAGCTATATAAAAAAATATATGGCATAACAAAAAAATATTCAAGCAAAAAAAATTATTTCGCTTGTAAAAAGTTGAATTTGAAAGAAGTCAAATGCTGATAAATTAATTTACTTTATTTTAAAAAGTAATTTTCTGATTATTAATAAGAATTATTCCGTGGAAGAATTTTCTTTAATTAATTAATTTATTCTTGCAAATAGAAATAAAATTTAATGTAAATATTAATTTGATGACTGCATGATCGAATTATTGAGATGTCACTAAACGAAAAAGTTTAAAAGCTTTTAGATGAGAAAATCTTAATTTTAATTTTTGTTCACGATTTTGTTTAATGAAATCAATGAATTCAGATAAAAATCAATAGATGTGGTTAAGATAGAAAGTTGAATAAGTCATTGAATCAGATCAGAGCGTTAATATATATAATTTCAGAGATAATTGAAAAAGCAGTGATTTTTATATTTTTTCGATAATATTACTTAAAGGAATCGATTGCAATAAAATCTATATTGATTGGAAGAGACTAAAAATGGTAGCTTCGGTTCAATTTTGGGTACATTTGATAGATTATAGACTGATTCATTCAAGAAAAATGAGGATAATTGTGATTTTTTAAATATTTCACCGCCGATGTCTTCAGAACTAATCGACCGATTTTGATGTTTCAAATGGCATTCGACGCAAGTTTTAATCTATAACATCAAAAAATTTTTTAAAATAATCAATTGAACGTTTTTGATTTCATTCGAAAATAACATTTTCTAGAAATTTTATCGTTAACGATATCTCTTGAAAAAATGATCCAATTTTGATGTTTGAGGTGGAACTTGACACAGCTTTTAGAGTGTTAGAGCTGATTAGAATTTGGAATCAATCCATGAAATGAATAAGAAGTTATTTGAAAAAAGCATTTTGTCAAAAACTTCATTTTTCTCAGGTTGTTGGAATTAATAAGCCGCTTCGAATGTTACCTCAACGATCTAAATCAGTTAATCCGTTCAAAAAATAGAATATTTACATACATACAGACGTACGCACATACACGGAGAGAAAATTATGGTAACAGTTCCAAGTACGTTTATGAAATATCATCCCATACCGTTATGGTAATGATTACTTGGGATTATGGGATATAGACCCATACTTTCTGGGGAAAGTTCCCATGAGTATGGGAACAATTCCTATCATTATGGTAACAGTTCCCATACCGCATGAGAAAGAATCATGGTAATGATTACCATACTCATAGGAATAGTTCCCATAAGCAAATAGGAACCAATCCTATAACCACATTGTAACGGTTCCTATGCGTATATGGGAATAAACCCTATATATTATGGTAACTATTCCCATAATATTATGGTAGTTGTTACCATAATATTATGGTAATGGTTACCATAATATTATGGGAATGGTTACCATAATATTATGGGAATGGTTACCATAATATTATGGGAATGGTTACCATAATATCATAAGAATCGTTACCATAATATTTAGAAATTATAATAATTTTTTTTTTTTTTGTAATAAGCGTTTTTTTTTGTATATTTAATCTTTTTGGTAAACTATATTACAATAAAATATTATTGTTGGTTAGATAAAAATTAATTTGTAAATAATAACAATAAATAACTTCATAATAATTTAAACTGCAAAATTCTAAGTATAAAAAAATCGTTTTTATTTTTAAGTACTTTATGAGCCTTGAAGTCGCAGACATTTTAGATATTTTTTTATTTTCTATTGACATCGTACGAAGTATCAGGTAAAATTTATTTTAAAATCTCCACATCTAAATTTTTAGAGTTTTTGTAAGAATGAAAATCATTTTTGTAATAATGAATTCAATTTTTTGATTCAGTATAAGTTTAAGATTAATGTATTATAGAGAAACTAATAGAATTGAAGCCTATCAAAATTTTAAATTTGGTTCTCGACACGAAAAATATTTGGGCTTGCATTTCAATAGAATATTTTAAAATTTGTAAGCTAAGTAATTTAGTACCTTTAAATAATAAGCGTTATATCCCTAAAAGATGGATTTAATAAAGTTTAAATTGAATTAAAAATTTTTGTATTAACTTATACTAGATATATATCTTAAATGAATAATAAAATATTCATACTTTAACTATATTTATTAATCATTTTTATATCATACAGCAAAAGCTGTTTCGTTAGTCACACGAAGACAGGATTGACTTCCATTTCTATAATATTATGGGAATTATTCCCATAATATTATGGTAATCGCTACCATAATATTATGGTAACCATTACCATAATATTATGGTAACTATTCCCATAATATTATGGTAACCATTACCATAATATTATGGTAACCATTCTCATAATATTATGGTAACGATTACCATAATATTATAGTAACCATTCCAATATCATATAGGAATTATTACCAAAATATTATAGTAACCATTCCAATACCATATAGGAATTATACCCATAATTATAGGACTGATTACCATAATATATATGGGTGCGGTTCCTATAATCAACATTTCAAAAAAACCGGTTACCATGTATTATGGGAACCATTCCCATAATATATTGTAACTGTTACCATAATTTTCTCTCCGTGTACATGCATACACACGGACATTATCTCAAAATTAGTCAGAACAGCTTCCTAGGACCTCAAAACGTCAAGATCTGTGGAAAATTCGGTTTTTTGCAAATCAGACCAAAACCAATAATTTTTTTTTTTTTTTTTTTTTTTTTTTTTTTTTTTTTTGCAAATTTCCAATTTTCTTCAGGGGAAGATAAAATTTCTTAAGATAACTTTACTTATGTAAATTTATAGGAGTGAAAAGAGCCCAGGAATAAATATGAAGTAAAAAAAAAAAAAATAGAAAGAAAGAATTTGAAGGATAATTCGAATAATAGTTCGTTCGCTAGCGGAAAGCCAGAGGCGATGCGGTAAAGATTGCAAACAAGAAAGAGAGAGAAAGTTATAAACATGAGCACTCTAATCTAGGGAGCCAACCATACATAAGCAGACGCTTTCTCTTTTGTCAGTACGATTAAGATTGTCACGGGTAAATTTTATAAGGTTCGAGTGTAAAAGCACTTGCCAAAAGTATTTTTGTTCTTTTCATTTCTTGTTCTTAATCTTATTGTTTCTCTTTTCCTTTTCGTTTCACTTTTATATTTTCAGTGGCCATATGATCTTTCTTGGGAGGAAACACACCAGTTCTAACAATTGACTTTCAATACGATTTTAAGAGTTTTCAAGTACATGAATTATATCGATTGAATTCGACTACTCTATGCTTACAAAATGAAAACGTTCTTTTATTAGAATGTCTACCACCTGGCAAAGTGTTTGTACATTAAGCTTGTATTATTTAATACATTTTTGTTAATAGATCTTGATTTCGTAACAAGTTCAAAATGGAATTCTGTATAATGTATCGACAAAATTGATTTGAATAAATAACCTATGACAATTTATTTGACTATTAGTCATGAATCTTGATAAATTTTTGAATAATTATCAACGTTAATAATAAAAGGGAACCTACGTCACGTGCACGGAAAGATTGGAACCCGACTGGTTAGTGTTCTGCACCCGACTCAGTGCGGTGCTGGACGCAAATGCTCGATTGTGGTGCAGCGCCACACTGATTACTGTGCGGAACCTGACTGAGTCGTGTGCGCACATCCGTGTGTGCACGGAAAGATTGGAACCTGACTGGTTACTGTTCTGCACCTGACTCAGTGCGGTGCTAGACGCAAATGCTCGATTGTGGTGCAGCACCACACTGATTACTGTGCGGAACCTGGCTGAGTCGTGTGCGCACATCACTCAGTCAGGTTCCGCACAATAATCAGTGTGGTGCTGCACCACAATCGAGCATTTTCGTCCAGCACCGTACTGATTCGGGTGCAGATCAGTAACCAGTCGGGTTCCAATCTCTCCGTGTGAAATCTTAGCGTACTCCTTCATTGTTCGGATGACCAGAATCTTTGCCTGTCTCCCTTTTTCTTTTCCTCGTGTATAGGCTTAGGTTTACCCCACCTATATATAATTGTTATTAAGAATCGAAAGTTATAAAGGAGATGATGGAAATTCTGAAAAACATTCAATCCTTGCAATTTTTTTTATTTTTATTACCGGCATCGGATATATGAGCATTTGAGATCTGACCTTTTTCGTATTTTCTAAACTCTATTACTTTATCTTGAAACGTCATCGAATTTACCCTTGATTAAATTAATTATAGACATTCAACTCTTCTACCTCAGCCTTATATTTTTAATGAAAGGTAAAGGAAATACGGTTTCTCGAGATATCTCCTCTAGACCCAACTATCCTTTTAACCCTCATTCTATCCAAATACCTGGACAAGGGATTTTTAAAATATACCAGCCGCTTCATGCACTCGGTTCATCGGCAATGACTTCTAAGGGTTCTTTACGAGCTAAATCAATGTAGATGCGGTATTAAATTATTTTCATTAACTTATTTTTAACAACCGAGTAAACAATTAAATATTTTAAATATGTATTACTTTTAATGAATATTTGATATCGAAAATTGTGTTGAATCGTATTTTTCGAATAGGGAGCACGAAAAATTATTTTCTCTAACAAATGTCATATGTTCAAATTATAAACTAATGATTAAATGTATTACAATATTCAATATTATGATTTTATTATTGAATAAACAATCTTTAAGCTATTAGTGATTCCTAATGGAGAATAACTATGGCACCGCATGTGCGTGTCGAGTCATTGGCGTCTACAATCTAGTAAATTGTGTTAGTACTGTAACAAATCAATCGTCAAATTTCAGACCAATATTCAAATTCGTTGGGTGTTGACAAACGGATTTACATATTCAGTTCGTCACTAGGAATCGATCGATTAACTCAACTATTTGAAGGGGTTGACGGGGAAGGGCGGTCATAGAGGTCAATTCACAGAACGATCGAGGGTGTTACGATGGTTGCAAATTGCTTCGTAGTTCGATTCTATTATATATATAACAATGTTTGCAAAATGTTACTATTATTATTATTATTATCGTTTTAAAATTCTAATACATTTATTGCTTTTTATCAACTTACAAAAGAAAATAATACTTAGAAATAGACTTTATTAATTGAGTCTGTATACTACACTCAGAAAATTAAGTAATTGTGTATATTATGCTAAATTTTTAATTTCAATCATCTAGAATGATTAGAACGTTTTTCGATGCAAAAATAGTTATTTTATAACTTTTTTTTATTAAGATTAATCATTATTGGATAATAACTTCTGCAATAAATTTCGTAGCAGTTACTATCCGGATCGTAACAGTTACCATCAGGATGATAACAGTTACTATCAGGATGATAATATATACTTCTGCAATAAATTTCAAAACAGTTACTATAAGGATGGTAACAATTATAATTTCTGATGGTAACTGTTACCATCTGGATTATAAATATAACTATTTAGAATAATAACAATAATTAACTCTAGTTAACATATGGGATTGTAAAAATTATCATAAATACGGTAAATAGTGATTTTGGAGTGACGCGAATTAAAAAATCATCCACGCCGCCTTCGCTCCGTATTCACTCCACAAGTTTTTTTTACAGTGTCGGGATTGGGACGGAGGTTTAAAATTATCATTAATAATATTATGACGCATGGAAATGGGATGGCCGTAAAAATAATTCCCTCGATAGATACGTCAAACAATTATAAATGATGGGATTTAGTTTAATTAATTCATTATTGTACATGATAAATATCACTTCATTTTTGAACCCATTCGTATTATGATTTTCTGCCATGATTGGAATTTGCTCTTTGTATTATTTCACCCTTCTCTTTGATCACATCTGGTTAATTCATCTAATTAATTATGAGTGTTATAAATGGTCATACAGAATATTAAACTAATTAAAAATATAATTAAAAAATTTTCTATTAGCAATGAACGAAACGTATTAATGATTTAAACCCAAACATTCAAAGTTATTTAATTTATTTAATAAATTGATACAGACGAGAAAAAAATTTAATAGATCCACCAAATGAATTAAGCATTTTTTAACATTATAATCGGTTTCTCATTTTTTATGAACAAATTTTTCTACATTGCTTTAAGAATGTTAAAAAATAAAAATATCGTTTGTATTTGTTTATATATGAAACAACCCCTACTTAAAAATAAATAAAATAAAAATTCATAGATTTCATCAAACTTAGAGATAAATCGGTCGATAGATTTATGAGTTATGCAACAAAAAACACTCCAAGTCAAAATTAAAAAGGTGATTTGAGTCTCCAAATCCTACATGAGGGTAAGGAGGTTCAAATCATCTTTTTAGAATATGAAAATCCCTGCATTAAAAAGGTGATTTGAACCTAAACGTGGTAACTTTGTCCGCTTTTACCAAGTTTAAGTTCAAATCATCTTTTTAAAAAGGTAAAATAAGCCTCCAGAGCCTAAATTTATAGATCGAGAAAGACTCTCATCGGATCGCGTACAATTGGTAAAAAAACAGAAGGAAAAAGGGGACCATTAATTATAAATGGCCATAATAAAAAAAAATTTGAAATTTAAAAATTGCAAAGATAATTTCTTAGTAATAAATGTTTTGTTGTGAGTTACAAAATAATAAAATTTAAAATATTAATAATAATAGCTAAAGTTATACAAGTAGGCTTTCGAATAGAATAGTACTGTCATTCGAAATTCGAATTGAAAAATTAGAGCCTTTGACTTATTAGAATATGATTAATCAACTATTTTATGTGAACAATAAATATGAATGATGTATTGGATAACGGGAACTGCCAAAGAAATTGAAAAAAGCTGCTGAAAAATAATCTGCTGCTGCCGGGGTTCAAAACCAAGACCTAACGAATATGAAGCATAACCACTGCCACACTACTACTCGGACGCTCACGATCAGTTGGAAATATCTTTATGTATTTAGAACGCAGATATTACTATAACAATAATAGCATTTTAAAATATATGGTAGGCCATGGAGAGTTAAAATACCATTCTAAAAAGGTGATTTACTTCATATGCTGCTTTTAGGACATCTAGGACTTGAATAACATATTACATTCAGCGGCAAGTCCAACATCAAAAGAACTGAGGCTTTGGAGGCTCAAACTACTGTTTTAATTCTGACTCGGGTGAAAACGATTTTTTCCTTAGTTTTTATTTTTTATATAACTTGTAAACTCGACTGATCGACCTCAAAAGTTAATCAATTCTAAGTCTTGGTGAGCCTTTTCGATTGCTGCATAACACACCCCGACTAGAAATTTTTAGGTGCACCCACTTGGGAACCAATTGGGTTGCCCAATGGGGACCCTACATTGGGATGTAACGCAGAAACGTACTTGGGTCCCGATCGAGCAATCTCTATAGGTTCCCAATTGGGTAAGACCAACGTATTCCCAAACGTACGATCCCTATTGAAAACAATATTAAATTTCGAAAAAAAAATAAAATAATTTTAATTAGATCTGAAATGTCATCTATTGTCTTAGAAGCGTTACTTAGAGGCATTATACATGATTTTGATTGATGAAAAAATCCCGATTACTGTTGGGCTCGAACCTGCCTCCTTCAGATCCAAAGTCTTTGACACTATCCACTGCGCTAACCTACGTATACGATCGCCAGAGTGTAAATAGTATATTTATCATAATACCAAAGAATAACTTGAAGAAATTAAAAATCCGTGATGCAATAATCTAGGTACTCTATGTATAAATATATTACTATTTTGTACTTTGTTTAATTTCTAGCCAGTAAACAAAATTCTAATTAAAAATAATTAAAAAATTTTACGGTCGATGGATTACCAAATTAAAACCTCAGAGTACTTCAAGTAAATCAAGTAAAATTAATTAAATCAAAATTGTAGTCAATCAAAATCATTCTAGAAAAAATAGAAAACAGAGGAGGGAGGGACACAAAACAGAATATCCTGTTTAGAAGAAGTGAAAAATAATTTGATTTAAAAATTAAATAAATTTAATAAAATTTGATAAATAAATTGTTTATAAACAATTTGGATGAATAAAAAAGTAATTTTAACATAAATATTGTGTACGAGCGTAAAAAACAAATTTGTTTTATTATTAAATTTTCGAAAAAAAAATTTTTCAATAACAAATTTTGAGCATTTCAGATTGTATATAAATCATAAAAGTTATCAAAATAATAATAATTTTTGCATTGGGCTACCCCAACAAGTTCCCAACTGGGTCCCGATGTGGCAAAACCAATAAAACTTAGTTATTTTTGCATTGGGCTATCCCAATGAGTTCCCTATTAGGCCCCACTCAGGAAAAACTGATGTTGGGTAGGTAATTTTTGCATTGGGATATCCCAATAAGTTCCCGATCGGGTTCCGACTGGGATAGACCTACTGGGCATGCCACAGCGATTCCCAATTGGGACCCAACATATGAATTGGGACAATTTCTAGTCGGGACGCTCAAATCGGTTGATTCATTCCAAAGATATCGTCGGACAAAAAAAGTGTACACACACACACACACACACACACACAGACACACACACTCGAGCTCGCAAACGTCTGGCTGAAAAAGGTCAGAATAGCTTCCTAGAACCTCAAAACGTCAAGATATGTTGAAAACTCGATATTCGAAAATCGGACCGCACCCAAAATCTTCCCTCTTGAAAATTTTCAATTATCACAGCGGAAATTTGAAAAGTCTTGCGCTAGTTTGATTCCAGATTTTTTAATTTGTAAATACTGTAGAGTTGACATAAGTTTCCACTGTTAATAGTTGGTATGTTTACTTGAATAAATTTTTTCAACTAGAATTTATTTGTGAACATCAATGATTTGTCAATATTATAAAATTTTAATTGCACTAAAGGAATAGGTTATATAACGTAAAAGTTGTACAAACGTTTACAAGAAGGAAGAAGGATAAATGTACATAGAGGCTGATTACTGTGATTGCCACGTAAATGGCAATTTGGTAGTAATTCAAAGAGCTTTGATCGTTCAACTCTTCACAGTCATGCTCCATGTGATACGCCTGGTTAATAAATTTCGTCATGACTCGATAAACTCTTCAACCTTGAGTTGAATAATTTTCATTCCGTTATCATAATATTTTTATTTTTATTTCTGTTTTTTTGTTACCAAATCAAACAATAACTGATACCAGGAAAAAGCATCCTGTACAAAAATTAATCAGATCTACGTCGATCTAAGGAGATCCACGACCTTACGAGATTATGAGATCTATGAAATCTATGTAGATCTACGTTGACTGACGTAAATTTACAAGCATCTAAAAATAATTTTTAACAAGAAAATCTTGTTTTTTTCAAAGTTGTTAGAGTTCGCCAAAAAAATTCGGAAGAACGATTAAATATTTTTTCAACTTCGAATATTAATAATAAATTTTTTAAATTTGCATCGTTATGAGTTACAATTTCAAAAAAAAGTCATCAAAAATTTTATCTAAGCATATAATAACTTTATGCAGTAATAGGATAGAATAACTTTATGCAGTAATTATTATGATTGTATATTATTCGTAAGGATAACATATCTTATAAAATAGCTGAATACCAAATAAGATACCGGCGGGTGATAAGGCCTATCTAAGGGAGATTTTGAATAGAATCGAAAATATTGCATTTAATTATCGAAATGTATCATAAATTTTTTTTCAATACATTAGCCATAAAATGTAATGAAGTAATGGTAACTTATACTACAAACAAATAAAAAATTAAACTTTTACAAAAACCATACGAATAGGCCTTATTTTACTACGGTAGGGTAATAAGGCCTACGGGTTAAACAAACTGGAATAATTTAATTATACTTAATAAAATTGGTATTAGAGATGAATCATCACTTAAATTTAGCAACAATACTTTTTTGAAGACAGAAGACTAGATTGTTTTGTTCAACAGCACTTAAAACTATCAGTATCCTTTTTAAGAGTCAGAAGACTGGATTGTTTTTTATAATTTCTTCTGCGCTACGTCATGATATGACGGATGATGAAATATAGAAGACAGGGAACGTGGTATCGAGACTCTATAAACTTGTCGTAACATCTCTATGCAAGACCCTTCTACTAGAGTAGCCTTTAGCGAAGGCGGTTATTTTAAATATCATTTCTGTCACTTAGGTCTTATTACCCGACAGGCCTTATTACCTGCGGGTACCTTATGTGCATAGACCTGAGTCTACGTAGATCTGTACTTTGATGTCCGTGGATCTTCAAAATAGAATAAATTAGATCCAAACAGATCTAATCCATCTTTGTGCGCGATGTATTTTTACTTTCTATAATAATTATAATATTGTATTTTACAAAGGACAGAAAATAATTTAATTAATCAACTTATTGCATAGTTGAAGGTTCTATCTTACATTCAGGTATAGAATGAACTCATATTTAAAACAAGGTCATTAAAATACGCTTTTTCATAGATAGAAAAGTGTCCTCTGTCATGTTAACTGTAAGTAATAATCCTGCAATTTATATTTAGTAACAGTAAAACAATTTCCAGATTAGTACAAAAGCTGAAGCTTCTGTTTATAGTCTTTATGTTCATTCCATTTTATTCATTTCCATTCTACTTTATTCCTAATAAGTATAAAAACTAAGAAAGGATTAAACGAAATAAATCTTTCATAATTTTGAACCCACTAAATGGTTCATATTAAATAATATTTAAACATAATAAATGATATAAATATTCACAATCGTGATAAAATAGTGTATCTGTTATTCGAATGACAATATATTTATTACGTACATTTTGATTACAATAAATCATGAGGAAAGTGGAATGATATTAATGACTATAAATATCTGCAAGAATGAAGAGAGTAAGTGATGGATTCCAATTTTTTTTTTTTTTCGTGAGAAAAGTATATAAAGCTGTTGAAAGATTTAGTATGCTGAAGTGGAAGTAAAAAAAATAGAATATTATGTATAGAAAATGCTTGACAAAGACTAATTATACCGAGTGAGTATCTTTTTACTTAATCAATAAATACCCGAATAGAATTTCTTAAAAAGGCCTGACAAAGACCTTACTCTCCATAAGTGTCACACTAGCCAAGCAGCTGAGATACTAGCCCGGGTCAAAAAAATAACTTGATTTTGGCGTCATTTTACAAAATTGAAAATGAAATAAGTTTAGCAAGACAAAATCAAATCAAGTTCAAGTTCTATTTTTAATAAATAAAAAATATGGTTTTAGATGTGAAAACACATTTGGATTCGACGTTTTTGCCTAAGTTGTCTTACTTAATACCGATTTATGCCAGCTTAGTCAAACTAATGTCACATTGTCTTAGATTTGACTGAGTTGACCAAGTCAATGTGACTTTGATTTGACTTTAATTTTTAAGTTAAAAAAGCCATATTGAAGTTGAAAAAAATGTGTAACCAAAATTCAGTTATTTTCTTGTTCCGGGAGGGGGCTTACCGCTGCCTCTTAGAGGCCTAACAGGACATGGGATGCGAGGGAGTACTTTTGAGTAGACCTCGGATTATGGTGCAACAACTCCTTATTCTTTCGTTTCACTTATTCTGATACACATGACTATTATCAGATACTTTCTAGCCCATGTATACTATCGCCCAGGAAAAACGAATCATATAAGACGATGTATATGGCTTATAAGCAAATATGCCCATATATAATTTCCAAATGATTTCATACATAGCCATATATGGAAATTGACAACATATGAACACATATATGACCATACATGGTCATATAGTGTCATATGTAATCACATATGGAAATTGGAAATATATGAGCCTATATGCCTATATATGGCCACATATTGCCATATATAGAAATTGGCAATATATGACCGCGTATAATTATACGTCCATATATTGTCATATATGGAAATTGGCAACATATGAACACATATATGGCCACATATACATATCTGGCTATGTATTGCCAATTTTCATAAAGGGTCATAAATAGAGCATCATATATGGGCATATATGATCATATATGATTCGTTTTTCCGGAATCACACATTGTAGACAATAAAGACCAGTTTAAACATAATTACACATTCCTTACAAACATTATTTTTTCTACAGCGCGAAATAACACTGATATGTCTACGTTTCTCTGTACGGATATTAAAATTAAGTGTATTATAAAACCGCTTTCTTGACAGCGCTTTACTTCTCACTTATGTTTCCGTTAAGAATTGTTTTTTCTGTTGTGGGCAAAATTGGATCCTAAAATATTTTTTAATTATTTCGCTCGTAATTTTTCATCCCTAAAAAATAAATTAATATATAAAAAATGTCTCAGGACATATTTCTTGAAATAGAGCACCATAGTATCTTTTTCATTTTATTTCTTGTCCCTCAATAAATATTGTTCATAAGAGATAGGTATAGTGTGGTATGAGAATGCGCTAACTGATCAATTACGTTGAGGCGGAAGTATAATTCACTCAGTCGATAGAACGGGCAATTAATTCAGAACTTAAGTGCATTGGTTAGCGCACGAACTAAACCGATATAAAACATTTTTTTTATCCTCTCGGCATTTATTTTTTTTAAATTTTGTTTTTATAGCTTGTGTACAACAATGTTACTGTTAACTCATCACCATTGTTATTTTCAAAAAAAAATCTCTGATGAATTCCTTCATAATTTAATTTCCTTTTTGCAAAATTATTTAATCTCGACATTATTGTATTCTTCCTTTTCGCTATTATGATAATTTATTTACTGGCAAAATCTGGAGCATAAATTTCATTAATTTCACGTATTATGAAAAATAAAATTAAGCCTGACGTACGAATAATTTTATCAAAAATAAAGCATTTCATAAAAAGCTTTGTATATTTGATTCATTTTATAATAAAAAAAGATTTTGCAAATGCAGAAAACGATTTACCGATCCAATGTGTGAAGGTTTTCATATATTCAAATGTAGATAGCGAAAATGTTTGCGTAGAGTGCAATTTCATAGAACTTACGCAATGAATATTTGCAATAGTCCAACTTTTTATTTATTATCTTTGTTGAATAAAATTCAATATGAAGTAATCAGGAAATTGAAAATTATTATGTATTAATAAGGTTTGACTCATCAAAGAAAAATAAACACGGTTTACAGGATCTGTATAAATTTCTAGTTATATAATAATATTTGGAAGTGGATATACTTCAAACGCTCATGTATGGACTCCAAGGGGCTTAAAGAAAAGCATAAATTGAACCCAAAGTAACGGGCTTTAACGTAAAAAAAGATCTAATTTCAATTTTGAACTAAACCAAAGTTGTATGCAGTTAGACCAAAAATCAATCATCGTCAAAATTAGATATCATTTGGAATCAACCCGTTTCAAATCGAAATTTAAAGCAACTACTTTCAACTCGGCATTAATGTGCGAATAAAGCACTATCTGAAATAATTTATTTTTTGGATAAAATTTTTTTAAACTCAACTTTTGAGTCAGTATTAAACTAAAAATATATACACTGGTCACAAAAATTGAAAAATCTTAAAAAAATCTAAAATTTTCAGGTGATTTTCAGACGGCTGTTACTTTGCGAAAGATGGTCGTAGAGTAAAAAAAAAAATTAAAGCTTGAATTTTCTAGTTTTTAGATCCTGAGTTTAATTATTTTATCACTCATAGTTCTCGAGTGGGCCGTACCCCGCCATTTTGTATCTTAAAACATCATGGCGCCCGCAAAAACTCGTAGATAAGAGATCACTAGGTGATGACTGAGGGCAAGTGTGTATAATGGCATGTCTGAAATCTTAGTGCTTATAAGTGGAGGAAACCCTTATGGGTATGGGAAGAAGTTGCGACTCACCACTAATCCTATGCAACCTGAAGACCAATACAGAGAATTGGTACCATGGGGGACCCATTCCAAGCCCCACTTCGACCAGAGTCTCTATTTCCCGAGATGGGAGGAGTTTTTGGGTCCAAGTGAGGTCTGACTCGTGGTGGCTGTCGGTGAGGCATCCACATGCTATGCATGGCGAAAGGGTAAGCTAATGTGAGCTTATGCTGATATTTCGCTTTTATAATATATGGTGGAGTCATAATATACAAACAGGGTTACGCAGCGTGAGTATACCCAACAAGGTGAGGAATCGGCCTCCCGTCAAACGGAGGTGGACTTAACAGTCCCGTTACATTAATTTTTTTTATCACATATAGTTTTTAAGTAATGATTCAAATCAGAGGTAAAAAATTTCCTTATACGCGTAAGTGCACAATGAAGCTGAAGCTAATGGCCGTAATAAGTAGCGGCCAGCAATATTTTGCGTGGCCGCTACTTATTACAGCCGCTAGCTTCAGCTTCATTAAGTGCACACTCAATCAGATGTCATTAAAATGAAGTTTGTAAATAGATGATGTAAAAATAATCGATCGCAGTATAACTTTCAATTTAGAAAATTTGATATGGTATAAAAATCGTTTTTCATTCATGAAAATTTAAAATTAATCGATATTCCCTTCCGATATAAAATATTAATACTATGGAAATGAAAGTTAAGCAACTCGAATTTGTAGTGAGGAAATAGCTTGACATTGCGGAGATGGAAATTGCCTTCGTATATATGTATAGATAATATGTGTAAGTATCGAAATCGATCTAGAGTTTATTGAGTATAAGAGAAGATGCCTTCACATCATTGAGATGGGTTTGATCGTGATAGCCATTTATTATTGTTATTAATAATCTATACATTTAAATAGACTATTTTGGTACTTAATAGGTTGAACGGATGAAATAAGATGGATAAAATAATATAAAGCTGAAGATAACGAATTTAACAAGACATTGTTTGAAATAATCTTGACATCTAAGTCGGGTACCCTTCAGCGTAGCTTGAATAACTCAATCGGATTTTTCCGAGCCGTCTTTGATTTTCACTTTTCTTTCTACCCCCACGATCTTCCGATTCTCGGTGTACTTGGAAAAGCAAGAGATAAATGAATTTTTCCCGAGAACATCTAGACAGACACTTCTTGATGCGTTCTCTCACCCTTGCTTCTTTGGTACGATAAAGCTTCAGAGGTGACACATTGGTCTTCAATTATTCGCCCCAACCATCGTATGAACTGTCAGTTCGACGGGATGGAAACATAAATAATTTTTTTTTTTTTAATGCAACTGAATTCGTTAGTGATATTTTTTTTAATTAAAAGAAATTTTCGAAAGTATATTTTTTTTCGGATAATTTTTAATAGACTAATCAGCTCTGAAACTGAGAAAACTGCACCGAATACCGTCTAAACCATCAGAATCATATAATTTGTTCGAGAGATATCGTTGATGAAAAAAATTCAAAAAAATTGTTTTTTCTAATAAATTTGGAATCGTAGACCTGATTGATTTCAAATATTTGTAAACGTGAGAAGCTGAAAAATTGCATTCAACGCTGCATTAGAGAGCAAAATCGAGTGTGTAGTTCAAAAGATATCGGTGATGAAAAATTCAGAAAATAACAATTTACCTCATTTTTGTTTATTTTTTATTTTTGGAATTTTCGTAGTACAATGCAAAACATCACTTTTTTTGAGTTCGAAAACAGCGAGTCGTTTAAAAATAAAATATCCTTTATAAAGTTACAATAAATGTAAATTTTAGGGGAAGGGGGGGGGGGGGGGCAAAAGGGGGTAGGGTAGGCAAAACGGGGTACCCCCGAAATTTGGTGAAAAAAAAATTTTTTGTCTAATTACTGTATATCCGATATTTTTGAGCATTTTCAGCCCTACGCATGATGCCTGGGGCAAAATGGACCAGCCCAAAAATCGAAAAAATAATTCTATCAAAATTTTATCGTCAAATTAAAAAAAAATTTAATATATTTCCGCATTTTTAGACCTACCCATAACACCTGGGGCAAAATGGACCAGCCGAAAGTTTTGAAAAATGATTCTTTCGTATTTTTATCGTCAAATTAAAAATAAATTGAAATGTTAATGCATTTTTCGGCTGATTTTCTGTAGTTGCGGCAAATTTGGCCACTAAAAATATTCGAAAATAATATTTTATTTTTTAATTGATAAGAATTCAATTAAAAAAAAAAAAAAAAAAAAAAATTATCATTTTTTGAAGGGCGGTCTCTCTGCCCCACAAAAAAAATTTTTTATCCCTTCGTATCCACCAATGATGTGAAATGTAATTTTTCTGTATGTATTTTACATAAAAAAAAAAAATTTAATTTAATGAAATTTGATCAACTTTCAGAAATTTTTTTTTTTCAATTTTTTTAAAGGGTACCCCATTTTGCCCGCCAAAAGTAGAAATTTTATTTCTTAACAGCAGCTAAAAATTTTGTCTATTTATCTTGGATATTATTAAAAACAAAACGATTTGGCGTATTTTAGTCATCGAAAACTTAGTATTTCCATAGGTACCCCCTTTTGCCCCTCCCGCCCCTACCAATTAATGATTTAATCATTGAAAATTGCTGTTTATCAATTTAATAAGTTGACAATTCATGATCGTAAATAATTCATAATAAGAATAATAACATGTACGTTAAATATCAACTGGTGGCTAGTAATAATCGATAATGTGGAGTATTGCAATTTTTGTTACAAAGAACGCACGAAATAATACCCCATGTAAAAAGACATTCGTTCAGTTCAATGAACCCTTAGGAGACCCACTTAAAAAAACTACATAAGATTCACACATAGGTAATTCATCTCTGACAATATTTTCAAAGCATACATCTTGTGAACGATTTAATCAAACTGAATTAATGTTTTTTCGATCGCCCAGAAAACCATCAGAGTTTCAGCTAAGAAATTGAAATTAAACTTTTGACATCTCGATGACGTACAGTATATATAAAAAATTTCATTAAGTTTATATGTAATTTTACGTATGGGAGAGAGCAAAAAATTGAAATGAAATTTTTTATATGTACTAGACGTTATCGAGTTGGCAAATGTTTCATATCAATTTTTGAGTTACAATGTTGATCATCTAGAGACTTCTTATCGAAGTCAATTTTTGTTACCTGAATTTTTGATCTCACGTATAAGTGAAATATCTGCTGTAATTTTATTGTTGGTTGAGCTCAACTGGCTATTTGGACGAACGAAAATTTTCTCACGAATATGCGTTTTATCCAGTGTGTATTTTAAAAGTCTATCAAGAGTCAACAAAGTAGATTTATTAATAAATCGAAAATACTATTACCAGAAGATTTTGAATTTATCATCATGTAGATAACGTGGAGTCCTGATAACCACAGATTCTCTGCAGCCAAGTAACGGATAAAAAGTTTCGGCCAATGTGTCGTCAAGTTGAGGGTAACATTTGACTATCCAACTATTGGCTATACAAGTTGGCTTTGACTTTTCTAGAAAAGGCGACAATCTGAAGGCAAATTGACATGTCTTCTGCAGATAAATTTTCTTTCAAGTTGTTAGCAAATCCTTATTTGCCCAACTCATTGCAATCAATTTGGCTACCAGTTGACATCAGCTGTTGCGCACGTCATCGAGTGACACGAATATTAGCATTCAATTTTAGCGGCTATTAACGTCAAGTTGTGGACGAAACGGCTATCGTGGAGATTCTCTTTTTATCCTATTTTCGCTCATTTACATGCCCCAATAACCAGTTGGGCTGAATTTGACGTAAAACAGTTCATATTATGTACTGTTTGACGTCAAATTGAGCTCAACTGATTATTGGGGTGAGTTCAAGCAAAGTCGGTAATCTAGATTTCTGTTTGAAGTTTTATCAAAGAAACTTGCTTATCTCCGTTTCTATCATTAGATAGTAATAAACAATAAATAGATGAAAAAACTTGTTTATCAAGTTATGGACCATTTACTGATAAATTTTGAGATTTCGCAACATTTCAATTTTCGTCATTGTCCTTGCACAGAATACAACTACCTAATTACTAGTATTTATTTGAAAAAGTAAACTTTTCAAGTATTATCATTTCAATGGAAATAAAGTTGTCAAAAGTTTTTTTTATTACCAGATGCTTGACATATGTCAAGTATATACTTTATTATAAATTTTCCAAATAACTTTATTCCTTATTAGAAAGGGTGAACTAAAAAATTAATTTTCCTTTTATTTAACAGCAGGTTCTCTGGCGGATAAATTATCGTAATGTTCCATAATGTACGGTATTCATAAAAATTACGGTAAATATAGTATTTTATGGTAGCCGTTCGGTATTTCACCACATTGTTGTCAATTTACCGTAATATAGCGGGAATTAACCTCAAATTGCGAAAAGTCTGCAGTATATTATCGTACAGTGAAGTATCGCACTGTAAAAACTGTAAAGAAGCATACAGTACTTACGGTGACAATACCGCAAATTGCGGTAAATTGCTGTAATTTACCGTAATTCACCCTAAAATCCCGTAAATCGCCGTGTATAACTGTAAAATGCCTTAAATTGCCATAAATTCTGGCAAATTTGCCACAGAAATACTGGATTTTACGGTAAATTACGGGAAAGGCGGTAAATTACCATAATTTACCGTAACACGGATTCGGCAACATTACGTTCAATAGAGTTATTAAGGTAAAGAATACATTAGAATAAATGATTTTCGATTAATAGCATATCGTATGGCAGAGGATGAAACCGGACGATTTCAAACAAGGACCGAGTTGAGTAACATCACGCGAAGTCTGAAATCATGTGTTGTTTTGAGACATGCACTATATTTCTAATAATCACCTGCATTGCAACAGAGTCCAATATCTGGAGACAGTTCAAGACCGATGGCGCATGCATAAATGTAACTTTTAACGTAGTCGGTTAGATCGGCGTACAAACACTCTGAAGCTTACTATGAACAAATGTGAAAAGTAAAAAACTAATGTTATGGGCAGAAACTAGATGTTTTTAACAGTTGCATCGCTTTGTTCTGAAATTGGTTTGTATCGATTTGCGAAACAGACCTTAAAACTGGTAATTTCGATGCGGGTGATCTGAAATAGTATATTGAGTAACAAGAAGTGAAACAAGCCTATTTTAGACTAAGGTGGAGTTGGTTAAGCCGTAAACGAAAGTATACATCAACTGAAATCTAAAATCGTTTTGTATCCTGTGTCGCACACTATACTTTTCATAATTACCTGCATTAAAATCAAGTTTCAGTGTCTGATTAAAGGCATTCGCAACTCACGCATTTGCTAATAGTTCTTTGCACCATGTCTTTAATCAACTTGTTCTGATTAGGTGTAGAGACACTGGGACTTGAAGTTTCTTTGTAGGTATCATGAAAACATTTTTCCATATTACTTATGTTAACATTCGGAGTTCTCGTGTCCTTAGCTCGTTTAAAAACGCAATCTTTTAACCAATAAGGTACCGGTGGGTAATAAGGCCTAGCTAAGGGAGATTTTGAATAGAATTGAAAATATTGCATTTAATTATCGAAATGTATCATAAATCTTTATTTCAATACATTAGCTATAAAATATAATCAAGTAATGGTAATTTATACTACAAACAAACAAAAAATTATACTTTTACAAAAACCAAACGAATAGGCCTTATTTTACTACGGTAGGGTAATAAGGCCTACGGGTTAAACAAACTGGAATAGTTTGATTATACTTAATAAAATTGGTATTAAAGATGAATCATCACTTAAATTAATAGTGGTTATATACTTATATATTTCAATGCATCATCGAATAGTGGTAATATATAAAATAAAATGTATGAAACGGAATAAAATACAATTCCACATTTTGTGTGATACCAATCAACCTCGCCCTCGTTTGAAACCATTTTGTTTTATTCTTTATTACACAATATACGATTTAAAACCAACTCTCAATTTTCATTTCATTCAGTTTCCAATCAAAAAGTTCCTATCGTATGGAAAATTGAGTTGATCTAAAATAAAAAAATGTATATAACTCGACAAAAAAAACATTTCAAGATCCGATATTGTAGCAATGATAAATCTATCGGCATACGCATGAAATATTATGGATTGATGAATCGTCGGCTGTGAATTTCTAGAATCTCACACA